>JAHXMU010000012.1:2276522-2344761 GCA_019455685.1 Philornis downsi
TGAAATGAAATGAAATGAAATGAAATGAAATGAAATGAAATGAAATGCCATGAAATGGAATAAAATCAAATGAAATGAAATCAAATCTAATAAAATGTCATGAAATCAAATTAAATGTCATGAAATTAAATCAAATCAAATGAACTGAAATGAAATGTTATGAAATGAAATTAAATTAAACTAAATATAATTAAATGGAACGAAATGAAATAAAAGCGTTTTTCTTCAAGAACCACGACGAAATTGAATGCCTTTCAAATCTGAGCCAATTCCTATTGCAATGTTGTGACAACACCGAGCGTGGAGAACATTTAAATTCAATTATTTTCATAAGCTTACAAAAAACTAATAAAAATTGGTTATTTTTCAAATGAATAAAACAGATAAATTATATGAATTAACTGAAAAGTAATTTGAGTTTTTTAAGGTAGCAATATTCATCAATCATCAACTATTCCTCAAAGTTAATTAAAATAATCCATTTAAAAAAATAATTTTCTTTTTGTGCAACTGTTTATATAAAATTATCCATAAATAGGATAATGCATTATATAACAACTGAGCAAATATTTCATAAACTATCAAGAAGAGATTCAAATTTAGATTCAATAAAGATTTACCATACGTAAATGGTACGAAAATTTGCATATTATGTTTCAAAAATTAATGAAAAGTTGTAACATAATCTTAACCTTTCATCAATTTGCTCAAGTTAGTCGTAAAAGCAGATAATATATTTCAAAAGCGAAACCCTAAACTGGCATTTTTCGTGTCGGCTTTTTCAAAATCGTAATTTTTAAGAAACAGGTTTAAGCGGCTTTCTTGCTTTCATTTACCAGTTTTTGAAAACTTACGAAAATGTCTTCAAAATGACTCTTTACTGAACAAGATAAAAATAAAAATTCATAAAAATGATCAGAAATTGTTTCTGAGCTATCCTGTATTTAAATATCTATATTTATAAAATATAAATATTGACCGCATAGAATTTGATGATGAAGCCATGGCTTCAAGTTTAAAGTTTAGCTTTTGCACAGGTTTATAACAGCACTTCTCAATTTCAGAAAGTTCTGAAATGATGAAACTACATGAAAGACTGATTCATACCAAATAAAAAAGATTGTGTTGTCAATTTGATAGAATTTTAAGGCAGTGATTTACTTTTAATCGATTCCAAGGAAGAAACTTACAAAATTTTGAGTTGTATTGTCGCCAACGGATGAAGCTTGATGAAGCACTGAAAGAAAAAAAGAGCTTAAATTCCCAAAGGCCTTGTTTTCCACTATAGCAACGCTAGGCATCTTCGTAGACTTACAAAAAATGGAAACTTGGTTGGATGCCACTTCCATTTTATAGCCCTGGTCTGGATTTTAATTTATTCCAGAGTCTGAAATTTTTTTTAACGGAAAACCCTCCAATGTAGGTGAGGATCTATAAACAGAGTTGCTCCAGTATTCCACGGGAGAGGATCAGTCATTCTTCAAATCTGCGATGAAAATGTTGCTTGAATGTGTTGAGCACCTTTGAACGAAGTGCACTTTCTCTCATTGTAGATTAAAATTAAATATTTGAAAAAGAATAAAAAAAAATAAATTACTTTCTTATTAACCCAATAGGATAGGGGGTAATGTGGTGACTCATCCGCTCATATACTTTAAACAGATTCTACAGTAATTTTAACTTTGCTTGCTCTTTATTTTTTAAGTTTTGCTTTTGTTAATAATTTTAGTTCATACATTTTTCTATGTCGAGTCTTGCTAAAATTAAATATATTTTATTAGAAAAGTTTATTTGCCATAAATTTAAACAACTGCTTTGAATATCAAAAGGGAAAAATAAGGATTTCATAATAAAATATTCATATTTACTAAAAATCATACAGTTCTCGTCAATTTCTACAGAAAAAATGTCTCTTTTACTAACTGCAAATTATACCAGTATCATATTTAATAAGAAATGTTTCTAGTCCAGTGAAAAGGCGATATAATCGAGTTGTTCATGATTTACTCGCATATTTTCAAAGAACATCAGGCAGCTGAACAAATGATGAGAGCTGACCTCAGCCGTAAATATGTTTCTTCCCTCAAAGAATGAAAAGTAAACGATTTCTGCTTTATTACAGGGTGGCGCAATAGAACGTGCATATTTGAAAAATAGATTAAAAAATAAATACAAAAGGTATGGTTAAAATAAATCTAAGGCATTGTAGAGTAATAAATGGAGTTTATTTTTTAAAAATAACATCATCTAAATGGTGACCCTCTCTGCCGTCGTACCACAAACGAAAATTATTGAAAACTTTCTTCAGTAATACTGGTGTAATGGCTGCCATTTCACCACGGATATTCTCCTTGAACTGAACGATGTTTCTTGGATTATTACTGTAGACTTGGTGTTTGAGGTATCCCCACAAAAAAAAGTCAAGAGGCGTCAAATCTGGACTACGTGGGGGCCTTGGGATATCACCTCTTTTGGAAATCAGTCTGCCAGGGAACATCTGCTTCACCACCGCCATGGAGTCATTTGATGTGTGACAGGTAGCTCCATCTTGTTGGAACCAAGTTCTGGAATTCACTATTCTTGAACTTTCAATTTCTGGAGCCAAAAATCCGTCCAACATCTCAAAATAGCGTTCCGTATTAACCGCGACGTTTTGGGCCCGCGCATTTTCGAAGAAAAAAGGACCAATTATTCCTCTGCCAGAGATTGCTGCCCATACTGTCACTTTAGGACTATGCAATGGTTTCTGGTGTTTGATTTTGGGATTTTCACTGTTCCAGTAACGACAATTTTGACGGTTTACGAACCCATTCATAAGGAAATGAGCCTCGTCAGAGAAAAGGATATTGTCAAAATTGGAAAATCGATTAAGCATTTCATTAGCAAATGCGAGCCTTGCTATGAAGTCAGACTCTTTCAATTCTTGTTTTAGTTGCAGCTTATACGGATGCAGTTTAAGATCCAATGTTAAAATTCGTTGCAAACTTCGTCGCGATAATTGTAAGACAGACGATCTCTTGCGAGTCGACATTTGTGGATTTCCTCGTACTGACTCCATAACTCTCTCAACATTGTCTTCGGTCCTAGATGTTCTTGGGCGATCATTTGCTTGTAGTTTAAGTGTTGAACCGGTCTCTTCAAAACGCTTTACCCATATTTTAATTAAATTAGCACTTGGAGCTTCACTAATTCGCCGTAGTCCATATTCAGCACAATATAGTCGCCTAGTAGCAATATACGAACGAGAAGCGATTCAAAAAAAACTCCATGAGCCCGCCAACCCAACGATGTAGGCGCCCCCCCGCCCGCGTCTTTTCTGCCACGCAAAAAAGGATGATGCAATATGCACGTTCTATTGCGCCACCCTGTATTATCCTACACAAGTTCAGTTTTTTTGAAGTGTGAGAACGGTTTCTTTTTGCTTCTTGAGAAAAATGTTTGTTTCCTGATAACGTCCTATAATGCAATAAGTGATTCCAAATATCATATATACTGTATTCTGACATTTCCATCAAAAACCAATCAATTATTATGAATCGTTTACATTTGTTATTGTCGCATTTTGGATTGTATCGCACACAGTATTGAAATGGAATATATTTTTTTACGGCACATAAATATGCTAAATGACAAAATAAACATAACTGACAATTTGATCCTGCATAAATAAAAAAGCAAGGATTTCTTATGCCCAACAAACTAAATCTATTAGTGACGTCAATAAATACAAAAAAAAAAATACTAAAAACATAGATAGATGAAGACTTTGTATTACGTGGAATTTAAAATTGAAATGGTTCTGGAAGAGAAATGTGCGCAATAAAATACTAGATAGAATTTACAATTGCAAAGTGAATTAAAGAACTATTGAAATGTTAAGAATTTAACTATCGAAAGATTAAAATGTTCAAGCCGTGAAATAATGAAATGTGAAATTATTTGTATGCTGCCCTTTCACTGTGGCTTTCTTCCAAACGTAGCGCAAAACTAAGCTTAATGAACGTTTCTACGTTTCTATCATTAGCACAAAGAAGAAAAACTAGAGAGCGACATTTTGAACAAAGGGAAAGGAAAAGACTTTGATGAGTACGATAATCTAATGGCGAATACTGCTGTGTTAACTCATCATATTGAAAACGCTAACGTTGGCTTCATAGAGCAATATATTGATTGGCTCTGGTAACCATTGCCCTTTTATTCGAAAAAGCGAAGCCATATCAAATAGAAATACAAAACTTTCAGAAGCACATATGCAGCAGCAAAGCATTTTCGACATGTGCACGAAGATCGTGATTTTACCATCTCCAGAATTTTACCATCTCTAGAAACTCAGCATCACCATCGTCACCTGGATTTCATTGCACTATTTCGTCTCTAAGATTGTGCTTAAATCTTGTGTTGACAACACTGCTGTTAATGCTGTCCTGTGCTATTTTAAGCTAATCGAAGTACAAAACTCAGGTCAAAGGCTAAAAAGGCCCTCCTTCTCAGCTTCTGGTTTTTACAAACAACAGATACAAATTACAACGTCAAGAATTATAGCGCCGATTCTCTAAAACAAATTAGGATTCCATCCACCAAAATCTTTTAGGAAATCAATTTTCTGCTTATTTCACAGTCTAATTCATGCTGGACCTTGAACTTTAAGAAAGTCAGTAGCCAAGCGTTTTTTGTTAATTCAAATGAAAAACTTTTTCATCTACCATCAACTCGTCATACAATATCTCCGCATAGACAATTCTAGCTAACATCCAGCTGCATTCCCGATATACATGTCGACATACGAAGGCGGTCTCAAAACTAGCCGTATAGATGCTGCCAGTAGTTTGAAAAAAAAATAAATGTTGGTGAAAAGTTTAGGGAAACATATGTTTTAAACTTCAAGGCGCCACGTTGTTTAGTATTTTTATTTGAGCCATCAAAACTAAACGATATCTGTGAATTTGCAAACATGAAAAAAATTGGTAACTGTTATGTAATTCAATATTTCCATTTGAAAGGTCTCAGCCCAACCCATATTAAAGCCGAGCTAGATTCTACTCTGGGGATTCTACTCCTTCAGTTACGACTGTAAAATATTGGGTAGCAGATTTTAAACAAGGCCGTACGAGCTGCCAAGACAAACACCATAGCGGTCGACCAATTGAGGTGTCGAGGTGGTGTCCAGATGCGGTTAAGAAAATCCACAAAATGGTATTGGATGATCGTCGGCTGAAGATGCGTAGGTTAGCTGAAGTGACAGACATTTCAAAAAGTGCTGTACATATACATCATATATTGGCCTAAGATTTGAAGATGAGAAAGCTGTGCGCGAGATGGATGCCGCGCCTACTTTCATGGGATTATTTTGGTTGATTATCTTTAGAAAGAAAAACCCATCAAGGGCAAATATTATATTAATTTATTGCAGCGTTCAGTTGATGAAATTATGGAAAAATACCGCATTTGGCGAAAATGAAAGTTTTGATTCAACAAGAGAATGCTCTAGATCACACATCCACCATTGGGATGACCAAAATTAATGAATTAGAGTTTGAATTGCTTCATCACGCCCTTATTAGCCAGATTTAGCTCCCTTGAACTATTTCCAAATTCCAAACTTAAAAACTGACTCGGTGGTGAAAGATGTGCCAACACTGAAGAGGTAGAATTTGCGGTTGATGGCTGTTTTAAGGAGTGTGACATTTCTTATTATAAGCAGAGTATAGAAGCTATTGAATATCGCTGGAAGCTGTTGAATATCGAGCTAAAAAGAGATTATGTTGAAAAATAAAGAACATTTTCCCCAAGTTTTTTGTGCCTAGGTTTGGGAAAGCCCTCACACAATTAGTCTAAAACCAAATGATTGTAATGAACTATTCAATGGTTCAAATACTGAAATGAGGCCTTTTATGTTCCACGTGAATAATTCAAGCTAATGTTTAGTCACTTTTCTGAAATATGTATTGACATACTCGTATGTATTTGTTCCTTTGCAATCTTCAGAAAGATAGAATTGTATGCTCACAATTATTCACTGATTTCTAAAGTGATCCGTAATGATGATCAGACATCGACAAGATAATCCGCGCTCAAGGACGTTAACTTACTTCGAAACATTTTTTGATTTCTGTTATTTCATTGAGGTGAAATGTCAAGATATAATATCATAATCACAATTTGAAGCCGATTAAAAATTGTTAGTGGCGGAGGAGTGATTGCCTTGAGCGTAGGCGACAGCGCCTAGAGGTTTTAGTGATTGGCATCTTAAATATCGGCTGATGACATTTATTTATTACAAAAAATATATGGCTTGGAAGCTGCTGTACAACTCATATTGGACAATGGAGACAGATCTTATACATATTGTCAGAAATTTGGTTGAATTTTCGCTGTCGATAATAGATCCTCCTTTATTGATTGATCTGAAATTCAGCAAATGCCAGAATTCCTGCTCCAAGCAATTATCAAACATTTTGTTTATTTGAGAATGTCGAAATTTGCTAATTCTATTTGAAACTCAGTGGGCAGCTCAAACGTATTTTTCGTTTCCCATGAAGAATACCTATTTATGGTGGACATGGACATGGACGTATTGTACAAATGGAATTGCACTTGCAAAATTTACATACATTTTGTATAGGAAAAGTAATTTCAATGGATGTGAATACCTTAAATATACCTTATTTTAGTAGAAATTACGAAAAGTAACAAATTTCAATGCTTAATAATATTTCCACAAATGCTTGTTACGCGTTTAAACGTGTTTACATATTTTGGGAACTAAATAGTTTTTCTTTTTGACCCGGTTTTTGATACATAGATTGAGGCAAAAAGTAAGTTAGCTACATATACATATAAGGGTGTCCCAACAAGAACGCAAAATTTAAATTTGGTGCCATTCGAAGTGTCGTTGTTTGACATTTAAACAATTGTTATTGTTTGCTAGTAGAAGGTACGAGGTTAGTAAAATTGGAGCGCTACACGAATGAACAACGCATTCTCATTGTGAAATTGTTTTACCAAAATGGTGAAAGTTTTGCGGCTACAGTTCGCAAATTGCAATCAATTTGGGTCACAATAGCGCTCCAAAAGAGTCAACTGTAAAGAGATGAATGCATAAATTTGCCAAAACTGGGTCTGTTAGTGATGTAAAGACAACAACGCGCCTTCGACCAGGTCGATCGACCGAAAATGTCGCAGCTGTACGTCCACCTCAATTCGACATCGAGCTCAGCAAATTGGTGTCTCCAAATCCACTATGCAGCGAATTTTTACGAAAGATTTGCATCTTCATGCATACAAAGTTCAATTGACTCAGGAACTGAAGCCAGCTGACCATGGACAGCGAAGGGAGTTCGTTAATTGGGTATTGGAGAGACAGCATGAAAATGCTTTTTTTGCCTATAAGATCATCTTCAGTGACGAGGTCCATTTCCATCTTAATGCCTTCGCCAATAGGCAGAATTGTTGCATTTGGGGTGAGGAAAATCCTCGAGTGATTCACGAGAAGCAAATGCATCCCCAACGTGCCACTGTGTGGTGAGGATTTTGGGCTGGAGGAATCATTGGACCTTTTTTATGAAAATGAGGCATGTCAAGCGCAAACAGTCAATGGTACTCGGTATCGTGAAATGATAACCAGTTGTTTCGTGCCTAGAATTGAAGAAATGAATGTGGAGGGCATGTGGTTTCAACAAGACGGCGCTACATGTCATACAGCCAGAGAAAGAATTCAATTGCTGCATCAGTCATTTCCCGGTCGTGTTATTTTGCGTTTTGGAAACCAGAGTTGAGTTGGCCGCCTAGATCGTGCGATTTAACACCATTAGATTTTTTTCTTTGGGGTTTTTTTGAAGTCGATGGTTTACGCGAATAAGCCGACGATGACTCAAGTCTTAAAAGAGGAAATTGGACGCTGCATTAATGAAATACCGCACCATTTATGCAAAACGGTTATTGAAAATTTCATTAAAATATCGCGTGTGTGCCAGCAAAACTGCGGCGGGCATCTGCCCGATGTGTTGTTCCATACATAACCTCATTCTGTCTACTTTACGATATAATAAAATTTCACAATTTTTTGTTTTAAATATCTGTGTTTTATTTAAAATTTAAACCTTGCGTTGGGACACCCAAAATCTTCTTGCTGAGACACCCTTTATAAATGTTCGATTTAAGGTGATTTAATCGGCAACGACCCTGCCCATCAAAAAATAGCAGGCTGAATAAGTTTTAAACTCTGATCACAGTCAGTTAATATCAAGCAAACGGCTACATGGTACACTAGTACACTGACAGACGAGTTTCTCTTCATAAGGTACTTACCATTTATATTCTACAGGGCGATTGATGAGTATTGCCACCAAGATGTCGAAAGAGCTTTTTTCGGCAACTACACCAAAAGAGTATTCTTTTCGACTTAGTGTAATTTCAACAAGATGGTGTTACATGACGAAAACTCCCTAATTTAAATGATTTGGAAATCCTCCACATTCTTTTGGGGTGGTTACTTGGAAAATTGGAAGGTATTCGAATAATAACTGAGACAGTTCCCGGTGCAACCTCAATGTAGTTATGAATAACGACATTGCACATTCGCCATTAAGAATGGTTGTTATTTAAATTTAATTATTTTTAAATAAATAATGGTTGTTATTTAAATTTAATTATTTTTAAATAAATAAAATAAAAATTCATTATTTTTCATATGAATGTAGAAAAAATAATACAGGGTGTCCGTCGGGAAGATATTCTACTTTGTTTGTTTATAATTTTAGATTAAATGCAAGAGAATGGATCCTATATTGCTAAATGTTTTATTTAATGTCGGCAATTATGTATGGAATACAATATCAAATAAATGTCCGCCTCTGTTAGCCTCACAAATGCGAGCCCTCTTGAGCACATTTTTCATTATATTCTCACACATTTCATGCGTTATTTCATTAATTTCATCACGGATATTTTGTTTGAGTTGCTCAAGCGTTTCTGGTTTGTTTGCATAAACCTTGCTTTTCAGATATTCCAAAAAAAGAAGTCCAGATCAGTCAAATCAGGCGACCGTGGAGGCCAATCAACATCACCGCTTCTTGAAATAACTTGTTGTGGAAAGAGGCCTCGTAGTAATTCCATTGTAATCCTGGCTGTATACGATGTGGTACCGTCTTGTTGATACTACATGTTAATCAAGCCCAAAGCATGCAATTGTGGTGTTAAAAAGTTTTCAATCATATCACGATATCGCTCTCCATTGACAGCTACCGTTACGTCGTTTTCAGTTTCAAAGAAGTAAGATCCAATAATTCCTCCTGACCAAATTGCACACCAGACTGCCACTTTTAATGGATGCAAAGGTGACTGATGAGAGGTTGAGAGGTTTCCATTCCGACTATTCTGTTTATTCACATATCCATTCAAATGAAAATGTGCCTCGTCACTCATTATGATCTCTTCATGAAAATCAGGGTTGTCATGGGCGAGCTGTAACATCCTATTGGCATATGCATGGCGGCGCAAATGTTTTTGTGAAAGAAGCTGTTGTGTCAACTGAATCTTAAATGGAAACAAATGCAAATCCTTGTGCAAAATTGTGGACAAAGTCGTTCTTTGAAGACCAAGCTCCT
Organism: Philornis downsi; assembly: GCA_019455685.1. Lineage (NCBI taxonomy): Eukaryota > Metazoa > Arthropoda > Insecta > Diptera > Muscidae > Philornis > Philornis downsi. The sequence continues at coordinate 2,286,128 of JAHXMU010000012.1, forward strand.
GAGCATGGCGCCGAATTGGGGTTAATGGATTGTTTTGAACACTTTCTTGAGCAGCAGTAATGTTTTCAGCCAATCTTGCAGTACGTTGTGGTCCATGCTTGGCCCTATCAGCTACAGACTCTCTTTCTTCGAAATCATTCACTACACGATAAATAGTGCGTCTTGTTGGCAAGTTGTTTCACACAAAAATTTCAACTAACTTTCTCATCGTCACATTAATCGATGATTGATTTTGACAAAATGTTTTAAGGATTAAAACACGTTGGTTTATCAAATATTTTTCCATAATAAATTTGCCACGTCTCTATTTCACGACTGCCAAATATGAACTGTCAAGACTAATGTTTCCCAAAATGGCGGCAAAACAAAGTAGTATACCTTCCCGACGGACACCCTGTACATATGAATTAAAAACAAAAAGTTATTCAAGTTTAACTTCATTTTTTTGATGTATTACGAAAAACTTCTTCCACAAGCCAGCGGTCCGTTTTCAAGAAGTTTAAGACCACCTGTCGAACCAAAATCTGCAAAAGCCGCTTGTAAATAGGCTTTTGTTGAAACTTGATTATGTTTAGTTTCAAAGGGACTCCAGTAAAAAAGAGCATCCCGGAAAGTTAAAAAGATCTGCCGATCGTGATCCAGAACTGGCGAAAGAATAGATAATCATCGATGAATTTAACATGGGCTTGTCATAGGAGGGATCTGTTGTTTTTGACTGTCTTTTCCCCAGGTCCTCTAAAGCAATGAAAAGGCTTTAGATCATTTTTATCGTTATCACATATTTATATGAATTAAGTTATTAAAAAGCATAAATTTTAGATACACGTTAAAAAATTTTAAGAATAAAACTCAAAAATAGTACTAAAAGTGTTTAATATTTTTATAATGACTGTCGATTACAGCGTCTTAATTTCATCGGTCTCTTTGATGTCATTAAAAAGAGTTTCCTAAGAAGCGGAAAATTATGTATATATGAAAATATAATAGCGTTTGTGGAAGCTATAAAAATACTTTTCTCTAGAGTGACTTCCACTTTTTTTGCTGGGACATTAAGAAAAAACAGTCTTAATATTCCCATAAGAAGAGGCTAACCCAAGTTATTGAATGAAAATATATAAAGATGTAAGAAGAAAAAGAAGATGTTTCTTAAACCGGGTTACAATGAAAATAAAAATTCCATTAATAGCGATCTAAACTCTACTTCGCCAAACTTGGACCAACTTATTAATGTCTCGAAAACAATAATCTTCCACTAGAATGTGCTCACATACTTTGAATAGCTTATAATTTCAGTCCTACTTGTTTCTGTTATTCTTTATAACTTACTTTTGTGCAAAACTTTCATTCATTTTTCTGTGCATTGCTTTGCTCTAAGAGTTGAGTACCATTTATTAATAAAGTTTTTTTTTCTTGCTATGAATACAAGCAATTGCGCTTTGTCTTCAAACTCAAATGCCAAAAAAAAAAAGAAATAAAATAAACAAAGTTATTGTGATTCCAATGAAAAACAAAAAATCTCTTTTACGGAGAACAAGTTATATCTTTATTGTAAGTAAAAATATTCCTTTCTTAATGAAAAGCTGACAGTCGCTTCAAATTATTTGTGGTTCACTTTTTCAGAGACAATCTAACGCCTGTTCTGAATAACTAGTCAGTGCTGACTTGAGACATAAATAAGTTTTCTGCAGCAAGACACAAAAAATTAACAAATTCCGATTATATTAAGCTTTAACGCACATCTTTAATTATTTTAATGCACAAATAAAGTTCAAAAGAAATCCTTCCTACTCCCAAGTTCCATATGAAAAATGTCATGTCTGTTTCCCGACAACTTCTGTGATGAAATAAGAAAGCAAATTGTTTGAAATTTTTTCTCGACAACTTCTGTGATGACATAAGAAATTGCAAACATCAGACTTAATGTGATATTCCTGACATTTCCATTAAGAACCAATCAATTATTACGAATTATTTTCATTACAGCGATTACAGCATAATTGACACATTTGGGATCACATTTCACTCTCAGCATTTGATATAAAACAAATTATCTGGTAGACCATAAAATAAGCATGTCTGACAATTTAATCTCGAATAAATAAAAAACAGTTATTTCTGCGGACAAAAAATCCATACTATACGAGGTGTGTTCAAAAAATTACGTGAATTTTCATGTTTCTCAACAAATATTTATATATTCATCAATTTCTATTTTATCTCCTTTAAAGTAGTCGCCCTCAGATATAATACACATGTGCCAGCGTTTTTCCCCCATCCTCGAAGCAGTTCTGATATGCACTTTCCGGTACGACCTTAAGCTCTCTCAGCGATTTGGTTTTTATCTCCTAAACCGTCGCAAAACGCCGTCCTTTCATGGGTCTCTTCAATCTTGGGAACAGGAAACCAACCGCAGGGGCCAAATCTGGTGAATATGCTGAGACATGATAACGGTGTTGTTTTTTGATCAAATAATCTCTCACCAGCAAATATGAGTGAGCAGGTGCATTATCATAATGCAAAAGCCATGATTTTTGTTCCACAATTCCGAGTCGTTTTTTTCGTACTGCTTCACGCAAATGGCGCATAACTTCAAGGTAATACTCCTTATGCACTACGCCACGCTAATCGAAGAAAACAGTGAGCAAGACTTTGACATTTGATCGAACTAGGCGTGCTTTTTTTGGTCTTGGCTCTCCTGGACTCTTCCATTGGGACGATTGGGATTTGGTTTCGATGTCTTAACCATTTACGAGTACCCATGATTCGCCACCAGTTATGATTGTTTTAAGCAAATCTGGATCATCGTTGACGTCATTCAACTATTCCTGAGCGATGCTCAGGCAACGTTGTTTTTGGTCAAAATTCGGCAATTTTGGAACGAATTTCGCTGCCACATGCTCCATGCCCAAAATTTCCGAAAAGATTGCATGGCATGAGCCAACCGATATGCCGACTTCCTCAGCAACTTCTCTAATTTTGATTCGACGATTCTCCATAGCAATTTTCTTCACTTTTTCAACATTTCCATCGGTTGTTAATGTGAATGAGCAGGGAGCTCACTTACTGTCTATCATCTTCAAAACCAATTAGTTTTTTAAAATAAAATTGATTTTTCTATATAATAATAAAAAAAAAAATAAATTAAATACATTAATTTAAAACAAAAAAGTTATTTGAACTTCTTATTGTAGTGCAATTGGTGCGCCACCTTATTTAAGGAGAAAAAATCTTTGTCAATGTCAAATGTTTATGCAGTAAATGTTTGCAATCCTGCAATATCCGTTTTATTGCCGCAATAACAACAAACTTTGAACGACCTTCACGAAATTCGTCTTGGAACGAAAGACGCCCACAAGTGAAAACACAAGAATTATAATAAGATGATTGAAAATCTCTAACAGTAAGCGTAAAATTTCACAATTTAGTTGCATTTTTTAGCAGAGTCCCTGGTTCAGTCCCGCATACCTCGATGCGTCTGACGAACACCTTGAGCAATCGAATAAGCGAAAAGTTTGGTAGAAATTTCTCAAACTGTGACGTTAGTAATGATCGCTAAACTGTAGATCGCGTTGAGTGGGCTCATTGAATGTGAGAAACTCTACCATATGTCGTTTATTGAAATTCAATTCAATATCTCATTCAAGGGAATTTATTTATTTTAGTTTAGTAAGAAATGCAAATAGCAGTTGTATGAGAACATTTTCTGAGCGCATGTGCGCTATTAGAAACATTAAACATTACGATGCTGTAGTTCGATTTTATGTCTCTAAAAATTTACTACACTATATCAAAACTTAAACGATTTTCCTTGTAATAAAATTAAATAATCAAATAATGTATTTAAACCACACCGGTACTACATGAATTCCAGGTTTAATGGCTCCGTCCTCATTGGCTAAGTACACAACAAAATCATCCATTATAAATCTCTTAGGAAACATTAGACATTGTTGAGCATCAATGGAATACAAATGGTACTTTCCGTTTTTGGAAGGACCATAAAGTTGGTCATAAACTGATGATTAGTATCCAGCAAATCATAACGTTAAAGTTACTCACAGGTGGACTTCAAACCCGCCTACGAATAGCTTAAGTCATCTACAGTGGCCAAAACAATAATGGGAGTGTTTTAGTTTGCAGCCATGATTGTCAGCAACTTGTGAAGAAACAACGGTCACTTTTACTTTAAATCTTATTTACTACAATTGTTATACAAATTCCATATATGCAATATACGTGGCAGCAGTGGCAGAATACAAAAATTTTGAAATTTTAAAGATTTTATACAGGGGGTCCGTCCGGAAGGTATACTACTTTGTTTTGCCGCCATTTTGGTAAACATAAGTGTTGACAGTTCTTATTTGGCAGTCGTGAAGTAGAGACGTGGCAAATTTATTGTGGAAAAATATTCGATAAACCAACGTGTTTTAATTGCTAAAACATTTTATCAAAATCAATCATCGATTACTGTGCCGATGAAAAAGTTACGTGAAATTTTTGGGAGAAGCAACGTGCCAACAAGACGCACTATTTATCGTGTAGTGAATGATGTCGAAGAAAGACAGTCTGTAACTGAAAGGGCCAAGCATGGACCACAACGTACAGCAAGATCGGCTGAAAACATTACTGCTGCTCAAGAAAGTGTTCAAAACAATCCACCAACCTCAATTCGACACCATGCTCAGGAGCTTGGTCTTCAAAGAACAACTTTGGTCACAATTTTGCACAAGGATTTGCATTTGTTTCTACTTAAGATTCAGTTGACACAAGAGCTTCTTCAACAAGACCATTTACGCCGCCGTACATATGCCAATAGGATGTTACAGCTCCCCCATGTCAACCCCGATTTTCATGAAAAAATCATGATGATTTTCATTTGAATCGATATGTGAATAAACAGAATAGTCGGTTCTGGGCAATTGAAACCCCTCAACCAGTCTAATAGTCTCGGACAGTCTGTTGTGCAATTTGGTCAGGAGGAATCATTGGATCTTACTTCTTTGAAGATGAAAACGGCGCAATGGTAACTGCCAATGGGGAGCGATGTCTTCTTTGGGCTTGATTAACATGTGGTATCAACAAGACAGTACCACACCGCATACCGCCAGGATTACAATGGAATTACTGCGAGACCTCTTTCCACAACAAGTTATTTCAAGAAATGGTGATGTTGATTGACCTCCACGGTCGCCTGATTTGACTGCTCCGGACTTCTTTTTGTGGGGATATCTGAAAAGCAAAGTTTATGCAAACAAACCAGAAACGCTTGAGCAACTCAAACAAAATATTCGTGATGAAATTAATGAAATACCGCGTGAAATGTGTGAGAATGTAATGAAAAATCTGCTCAAAAGGGCTTGCATTTGTGAGGCTAACAAAGGCTGACATTTATCTGATATTGCATTCCATACAGAATTGCCGACAATAAATACAATTGTCATCAATATAAAATTCATTCTCTTTCATTTAATCAAAAACTACTATTACCCGACGGACACCCTGTATAAGCCATAGAAGAAAAAAATCCATTTTCCAGTAGATGGAAGAAATAAGATTTCCTACTCAAAAAATTACTTAAGACAATTTTGTGATTGCTTGACTCAGAACTGTTAGAGCATGCGTCAAATACAGACACCTACAAAGAGAAAATACGCCGTATTTTACTGTTTTTATTCGACAAAGACGGAAACGTAGGCCGAGTGGCTGAAAATATGTTTATTTATGTATTCATGGTCGTAATATTGTAACAGCCGACATCGCGTAATTATGATTTCGTCGATTCCGTTCCAGTAATTTTGGCGTAAAGGATGCACCACACTCTGGAAGATCATTTATCAAACATATCGATAAAATAATAGAAATCGTCAAGTCCGACCGTCATGTCAGTACTGTTTCGATAGCACAATAGTTAAACATGGCTCAAAAAAACCGTTTGGAACCACTTGAACCTGCGACTCTCTGCTGAATCACAACAAAATCAACACATTTCTGAAACGAATTATGACTCATGGTCAAGTCGCCATGATCCGGTACAAACGTCGGTCATGGTCGAATCGCAGTAATCCGGTATCCGGTCGGTTAAGCCAGGAATGACCGTCAGGAGGGTTTTACTGTGTGTTTGGAAAGATTTGTATTGAGCCGTTCCCTCCGTCCACGGCTTAACTCTTTTTTCCGGCATATTCTGTAAACAATTTGATCATTTGAAGAAAGCAATCGCTCACAAGGGACCAGCTTTAACCAATAGGAGAGGATTTGTGCTCGGTATGGACAGCGCCAGGCCGCGCATAAAGATAGTGATTCGCAAAAAGCTCCGGGAGTTTGATTTTGAGATTCCTATATGGGGTGGCGTATAAGTAACGCTAAGATTTAATCAGTGAATACATTTTTTGTTTAAGTCTTCTTCTTTTTCGTTTCTTCACCGAATTAACTAAATAATACTTGGGAAATTTATAATGGAAAGGCTCAGCACAGAACAAAGGACCAAAGTTGTTCAATTTTACTTTGAAAGTCAGCATTCGATTATTCAGATCATATCGAAATTTCTTTCATGTTCGAAATGCTCCTAGCGCTCCAACCATTTAAGCGTTTTGGGCAACAAGGGGCTGTCTGTGATCTTCCTCGTGCTGGAAGACCTCGCGCAGTTCTAAATGAAATGACCATTGCTCGAGTACAAGCAAGTATTGAGGAAAACCCCGAAACTTCCACCAGGCGACGTTCTCAGTAGTTAGAGATGTCCAGGCGGTCTTTGCAGAGAATTTCACATATGTTACATCTTTTCCCATATAAGATGCAATTGGCAGTTCACGAGTTGAAGCCAAAGAACGCATTCAATATAGTCGTCATTAACGTTACTTATGCGCCACCCTTTACATCCACCCTTACAGTTCTGACATGGCGTTAAGTGATTGTCGCTTGTTGCTGTTTATGCTGGTAAAAAATTCGTCTCAGAAAAAAGCTTTTGAAAATCAACAGTTTCAGTTTTTGATATACTCATACAATGGAATTACCTTCAAAATGACGCCAAATTATTGAATAAACGGTGATTATTTGATTCAAATTGGACCATTCTTTACTATGCTAAATACAGTCTTCAATGTCATGCAAAAACAATAGATTTTTTTTACTACACTTTATATAATATTTGGAATCGAAGCCACTTAATATGACATTATTATAAAAATTTTACCGACAGCATTCAAAAATTCTACTGAACAACAAAACGCTGCAGTGTTCTTACAAAACAACCGGTAAAAACCTCCTATTACTCCACTCATTAGTAGTTAAAAAGGCTGCAATTTCCAGAGTTTGGGGACATGGGAAATAGCATTAAAACTATAACATTAACGATGCCCTCACATACACTTAAGCGTCCGCAGCATGTGGCAACAATCCAATGGCCATATTGATGCCACTTCCTTTCTCCTAACCAAACCACCCCGTCAACTAAAACACATAAAATGAAATAATCTTTAACATAGTGAACATTTTGCAGCAACAGTTATTTACTTTTACATAAAAACAGAAAGGAGCATCATTGCTTAGTTACCACAGCCACACAAGAAAGGATTTTAGAGTAGTAAATTGTATCATTTGTTTCCTTTTTTTATTACATGGGTGGAATAGGGCGGCTGGCGCTGCTACACGATAGGAAACGCATATCCCATAAAGGAAGGAATGCAATTTGTATTTAAGTCACGTGGAAAAACGCGGGCATTGAAGATTCCTATCGACATTTTGTAGCTTACGAACATTTCCTGGTGAAATGCTTTAAAAAAAAAAAAAATTCAAAAAATCGTTTATGGAATGGTTCACTTGCTTGTCGTCTGACTATATCAGCTTATTTTTTCCCAGAACTTTGAGCCGATGATGGAAATAATACGAAAACAACAAAAACATTGTACTAGTTTCAGTATCCTTTTGTGAAAGAGATGCTGGTAGCAATATCAACTAGTGTAATAATCGTTTCGTGATAATTAAAATACACTTAATGGCCATTGCTATGTAAGCCCAGAGCGCGAACATTTCTTCCATAGAACTGCTGGTTTTTAATGCAAAGAGTGCCTGTGTACTTTGCACAAAGCGTTCACTTGTTTGGCAGTTTAAAATTCCATACAGTTCACATATGGTTTTTCTCACGCATTGCTAACACAACAACATTTACAACTTTATGTAGATATGACACATTTCCAGAGAGTATTAAGGATGTGTACGTCTGAATTGATATTATATGAGAGTCCCTCGAAGTCACATGGGATGCACATTTTTGGACAATTCCCGTTATATTGAAAACAAAACACAAATAAGATATAACTTCAATATGCCAAAACGTTATCCATGAACCTGTCATATACGAGGGAGGCCCAAACCAAGCGACCTAACAAAGAGGACACAAAAAAGTTGGAAAACATTTTCGTTATTTTTCAACATAATCTTCTTTTGCACATTTTACACTGCTTTCAGCGATATTCAATTACTTCTTTTGGTATCGTGGAGCGTATTTTCACATCAACGCCAACTTTATTAATTCCCAAAAACGTACAAAGTTGCTCTAGTTATACTAAAATTGCTTATTCTAGAAAATGCTACAATATTTCAGAGAGAACACATATTTACATAATGGGTGCAACAAAGGCAAACATATTTACAGAATAGTGTTGTATATCATAGACTTAATTCTAGAATACTCTTATTTACATAACAAGTGAAAAGGAGATAACAATAGACTATATAATGGGAGTGAGAGGAACAAACATAACTTTTATTGTCGTAAACGTAATTCTAGAAAAGTCCCACCCACAGATAAAGGGGGAAAGAGATTACATATATCATACTTGAATGTTCTGGGAGCGGTTATGATGATCTTTCTAGAATGTATACTTAGACAAATTACACTCATATACTACATTCTATACCCTGTTTATAGTACGAACTGTCAAACTTCTGAAAATAGCCATCATCCGCAAACTCCACCTCTTTATTGTTGGCAAATCTTTCACTACCGAGCAATTACTTCAAATATGGAGGGAGCTAAATCTGGCGAATAAAGTGCGTGATGAAGCAACTCGGACTTTAATTCATTAATTTTGGCCATCGCAATAGTGGATGTGTGAACTGTCTTGATGAAACAACACTTTCTTTTTTGCCAAATGCGGCATTTTTTCCATAATTTCATCACACTGTATTTTAAACACTGTAATAAATTAGCATAATATTCACATTAGCATACAATACACGCCGTTGATGTTAATTTCTTGCCGAAGATAATCAATAAAAATAATTCCATGCATATCCCGAAAAACAGACGCCATGACCATGCCCACAGATGTAACCGCCTTCTCTTTCTCTGGGCACGATTCTCCAATTCCAGTACACTGCTTTAACTGTTCCTTTGTCTCAAGTGTGAAATGGTGATCCCATGTCCCATCCATGGTCATAAATCGAATTCGGTTTTATTGCGGTGAAACATCGCCAAACACTTGAATGAAACATCTTCGTGACGCTGTTTTTGCTCCATTGAAAGCAAGTGCGGCACCCATCCTGCACATAGCTTTCTTTGGGACCACCCTCGTATACTCTGCTAGCGACAGCCAGTATATAATAAACCAGGGACCTTCACGAAAGTTTAGTTGCATTCCCCTCTTGATTACAATATTGAGACTTATTTAAAGAAATGTAGAATTTTATTTCTGATTCATAATCAAAACGGCGACTCACTTCATACATTTATTCGTTTGAAACGAAATTAAAAATATACATTGGTGCTGGTTCTCTATCGAAACATAACGAATCTCATTTGATTCGAGAACTTGAAACGTTTCTTAGCAGAGAAAACTGCGAAAAGTAAAAATTTTTCAAATGACATATTTATTAATTGAAATACAAATAAAATTGAAATACAAATAAAATTGTTTCTAATTTCGTTTCGAGTGTAAGAATCAAAATCAAAATTGTTTGTAATTTCAGAAACAAAATATCCATATTAAGCTGAAAAACAGCAACTTAAAATCCTTTGCAGCGCAGGAATGGGATATGGGGGAGGAACTCAGGTTCAATGAGCTTACCCTTATGGAGGCAGAGAATAGATTTTGCAGGCACACCAATTGCGCTACAATAAGAAATTCAACTAACTGATTTTTAATCAATGTATTTAATTTATTGTGTCATTTACATGCCATTCATTGTTCAAAAAATCGCCTCCATTGAACACAAAATTGACGTGACAGGACTTTCTGTCCTGACAAATGAAGAGAAGGATAATAAGTAGAGAGCGAGAAAATTACAAAAATTACATTATGCTTTCTATAATGCTATACTGAAATAATTTTGAATTTTTGAGCCAGAGTAGTTCCAAAATTATTATACGAGTATACCAGCGATGCCCTAAGTTGTCCGGGAGTAGACGATAATGGCTCTCTGTGTGGCAAAGTTTAATGTGTTTCTCCATACATGTGTTCAAAACTTTCTGACTACGAACGTAACTTAAAACAAATGAAAATAGCTCATAAACCACTTCTGCTACAAACATATTCCTAAAGCATAGACGATTCTAAACCAAGTAAACAAATAACAATAAATTCTGCAGCAGCCCAGACCATTCAATAAGAACAAATCTTATTAATGTTTGCACACTTTGTCATCGTAATATCAATTTTATTTGGCAAAACGTTACGTGATGCAAATACAAAAAAAAACAACATATTTCATAGGAAATTTAATACTTCCCTTTTGTTTATAAATAAATAAAGTACACAAATAAATAATGTACATATAGTATATAGAAAAAATATGTACACAATAATAAAACGTTACAACATTTGGCAAGTCATCCGCTCATATGTATAAAAAAATGTTGAATAATTTAATTGCATTATTCAGATTTCCCCTCAGGCACTCAGTTGCAGGAAGACATGTATTTATGGAGTCAGTTGTAAACTTTATTGTGCATATGCGGGAGATTTAAAAATGTTTCAACAATATTAATTTAGAACAAGTAGACACTTGTGATGCAAGGATGTTCGACTGTCAAGAATTTTGTTAATCTCATGGTAACAGAATATTTCAGCGTCCTTCTTACATTAAGATATAATAAAAAGAATTTCATTATTTTGCCAATAGAGGGCCTTAGTAATCTTCGTACATAAAAAACTATTCAAACAGCTTTCTGAATGCTTGACTCAGTATCGTTTGAGTGCGAGTCAAAGAAAAACTATGGCATATTCTCTACGATAAAGAAGAAAACAAGCAAACAACGTAGTTGAACATGTGAACAGTCTTTGCGGTTCTTACGATCCTTTTGATTCCGTCGATTCTGTACTGATAATTTTGATGTCAAAAATGCACTACACTCTAGAAAACCAATTGTCAAATTTATCGATAAAATAATATAAATCGTCAAATCTGACCATAGCGTAAGCAGTGTCTCAATTTCCAGTAGCTAGAAATTACACAAAAAAAGCATTTGCAACCATATAAATAAGGCTGAATACAAAAAGATGATCAATGTATGGGTGCCCAAAAAAACAATACGATCAAATTGCTATCTGCAAACTGCAAGTGAATTGAATTAAAATCGATTCTTTTTTATAGGAAAGCGATAGGCGATGAAAAGTCAAGTGATAACGGTCGTTAATTGAACCGTGTTAAGCCGGCGCAAACGATGGCGAAACATGAGTTGACAGTCAGAAAGGTTTTGTTGTGTGTTTGGTGGTATTAGCATTGAATCATCTAGTATGAGCTGCTGCACCAGGGCCAAACTTTTATTTTGGACATATAGCAAGCGGCCAACTTTGGTCAATAGGGGAGGAATTGTGTTCGACTGGGACAATATCAAACTACGCAAATCGATAGCGACTCGCCAGTAGCTTCGGCAGCCTGGCTGGGAGGTTCTAATGCATCCACTCTATAGTTGGAATCTGCCACAAACATGTTACCGCCTGTACCTGTCTATGGCGAATGATTTTGCTGGTGGAATATACGCCTCTAGAAAAGCATGTAAAAATCTATTGTGTCAATTTTTTGCCAACAGGGACGAGGATCTCTACGAGAGAGGCATAATGAAATTACCTTCAAAATAGCAACAATTTATCAAACGAAATGTTACATGTTTGACCTAAATCAAATCATTCAAACTAGGCTGAATAAAGCCGTTAATGTGATGTAATATCTTTAGGTTTGTTTACACCCACCACACCACACTACACCTTAAGTATACGAGTATGATGGTCTGCCTCAATAGGACGAATTCTGTTTTACGGAGATTGAAAGACGGATTAGTCACGGAATCACTGTATTACTGAGTTGACTATTAGACAAATTCCCATGCATTCCATGAATACGATAGGGGAAACCTCTTCAAATCCAGTGAGCTCTATTCTAGAGTCTAGAGTGACTCTATTTTTAAAGTCACTCAAAGGGACCTACAGATTAACGATGATTCCGAACATCACAGTTTGACAAGCATTTACAAGCTTTGTCTATTACTCGATTACTTGAAGCGTTCGTCACAAACATCGAGGTGATCGTCGCTCAAGTAGCGATAGGTGTCTGTATCAGGGATTGAACCCGCGATCATGTAAATGGTAGTCGCTTGTACTAAACCATTGGGCTACCATTCTAATAAGAAAAAACTTTAACTTTTTTCTATAAAGCTAATTTAGTACACATATTTGTACACTTAATCGCAGATTAATATTAAATGATATATTTTAAGGACTAAATTTGTATTCCACGATAATTTTATGTACACAAGTCATTTTGAACAAGATTACATTTTCTGTACAATTAACATAATTCGTAATAATCTTAGTATTATTATATTAAAATTAATTTTCTCCTCATTTGGGAACCCTTTGTTGCCTCTTGTCTGCTGCCACTGCACAAATTTCTGCGTAATTTCACTAAAATGGAGAACTTACGACGAAAACACCTTAATCATTTCCCCTCCCTCATCTGTACAATTCTAAAGGGTGTCCCAACAAGAACGCAAGATTTAAATGTCTGATGCAGCAACTGAATTGTTTCTCTGACTGTATGACATGTGGCGCCGTCTTGTTGAAACCACATGCCCTCCACATTCATTTCTTCAATTCTAGGCACGAAAAAACTGGTTATCATTTCACGATACCGAACACCATTAACTGTTTGCGCTTGACATGTCTCAGTTTCATAAAAAAAAGGTTCAATGATTCCTCCAGCCCAAAATCCACACCACACAGTGGCACATTGAGGACGCATTTGCTTCTCGTGAATCTTTCAAGGATTTCCCTCACCCCAAATACGACAATTCTGCCTATTGACGAAGCCATCAAGATGGAAATGGGCCTCGTCACTGAAGGTGATTTTATTGGCAAAATCAGCATTTTCATGTTGTCTCTCCGATACCCAATTAACGAACTCCCTTCGCTGTCCATGGTCAGCTGGCTTCAGTTCCCGAGTCAATTGAACTTTGTATGCATGAAGATGCAAATCTTTCGTCAAAATTCGCTGCATAGTGGATTTGGAGACACCAATTTGCTGAGCTTGGTGTCGAATTGAGGTGGATGGAGTTTGAACGACATCATCACGTACAGCTGCGACATTTTCGTTCGATCGACCTGGTCGAAGGCGCGTTGTTGTCTCTACATCACTAACAGACCCAGTTTTGGCAAATTTATCCATTAACCTCTTTATAGTTGACTCTTTTGGAGCATTATTGTGACCCCAGATTGATCGCAATTTGCGAACTTTAGCCGCAAAACTTTCACCATGTTGGTAAAACAATTTCACAATGGGAATGCGTTGTTCATTCGTGTAGCGCTTCATTTTACTAACCTCGTACCTTCTACTAGCAAACAATAACAATTGTTCAAATGTCAAACAATGACATTTCGAATGACGCCAAATTTAAATCTTGCGTTCTTATTGGGACACCCTTTATATACGTGTGTAAACGTCACGTTTTTCAAGGGTTTTTAATAATCACTAACAAAAACGTCAGCACTAAACATTAAGTAAACTTTTCTCTCTACAAGGAATTTTATTTTACCTGCGTTTGAACAAAAAAGGTCGACACAAATACAGGAAGTTATTCGCATTAAGCATAGTAAATAAAATGTTTCCTTTACAATTCTCAATTACTGCAGATAAACAATATGCAAAATGTGGGTGTCCCTGGGGGGAATAAAGATTCCTCCAAACAAAGAGAAACAAGCAAGTAATATTGTAGAAGATAGAAATGGAAATGTATGTTTTAGATTTGTTACGAACGAATAGTATGCGAAGGGCGTTTGCTACTTTCAGCTTCAGTGCGAAGAAAGTTCTTGTTATTGACTAACGAACTTTTGATGACAATAGTCCTAATAAGCAAAACAAAATACCGTGTCAGCAGAAAAGGATTCCAATCGCTTCGGTCTTCTGCACTTCTTTTCTAATATATCAGTTCAAATTTTGCTATTGTCCCAGAATACTGGTCCTCCATAACCAACGAAGTTATGGTCGCCCTCTTCAATGCCGTCCATCTGCTGCTTTGTCGAAGGACTTTCGTTTTAAGCGTTGCTGATGAACTTTACCAAATCGTTGCAGTCTACAGCTACTGCCTTCTCCTTAATGCTTGAGAGTAACATCTCATAATACCAGTAACATCTCATAATTTCCAATCAATGATATCAGCATAATCAACGTTCGCAACTAATATCTGGATTTTACTCAAGACTTCATAAGTATCAGGTTGTTCTGTTAATTCATTAGTTCACCATACATTACTTCTCATGACGTAGAGTTCCTTTATCACAACTTCCTCCCACCCCTTCTCTATACTGTTTACCATTATTTACCTGTGATCTCGTTCTATTCGTGAGTGGTTACAGTGTTTTAAAAAAAAGTTTTAAAAAGTGGGCAAAATGAGCGAAAAAGAGCATTTTAGACATATTATGCTGTCTCATTTCCGAAAAGGAAAAACGGCTACTGAAGCCAGCCGAAAAACAAAGTCTATTTATGAAAAAAACGGACCAAATTAAAGAATTTGCCAGAAATGATTTCAAGGATTTTCTACGGGCGACATTTCTCAGATCAGAACGACCAAAAGAAATTATTTCCGAGGGGATGAGAGATTTAATTATTATTAATCCCCGTGCAACAGTTAGGGAAATAGCTGAAATAATCAAAAAATTAGTCTCAACCTTTCACGGGATCATAAAAGAGCTCGAATTTGTGAGCAACCTCGATGTGTGGGTACCTAATTCTCTTACCGAGGCCAACCGCCTGAATTACGTTGACGTCTGCGATAACTTAAGGATAAGAAATAACAAAACACCATTTCGGAAGCATCTCACCAAAGGGAAAGAAAAATGGATAGTCTACAACAATGTAACGCGCAAAAGATCAGGTGGAAAACCAAATAAACCCCCTAAATTCACCTCTAAAGCGGGCCTTCATCCCAGGAAAGTAATGTTGTCGATTTGGTGGGATGTCAAAGTAGTAGTCTTTTTTGAGTTTCCCCCAACAAACCAAACGATTAATGCGGACTATTATATCGCACTATTAGATAAATCGAAGGCGGCATTGGAAGAAAACGGTCGTGGCTCATCAATCGGGGAGATGTCATCTTGGGAGGGAAGTTTTACCTCACCCACCGTACTCGCCAGACCTCGCTCCTTCCGACTATCACCTATTTCGCAGTCGGAGCAACCACTTGAAGGATTTGAATTTTCATATCGGCGAGGAAGTGAAAAATCTAATTGAACGATTTTTTTAAAAAAAATCACGCAAGTTTTATGACAGAGGAACTAAACAGCTTCCAGAGAGGTGGGAAGAAGTTATTAAAAAAAAGGGGGAGATTATACAGGGTGGGCTAAATAAGACCTAAGTAGTGGTTTACAAATAAGACCTGGTGGCCTTGCGGTAGCAGTGCTTGCACAATTTAAATTTTATATGGGTACATCTTAAGATCCAACTTTGAAATTCTACGCAGTGTCGTTCTGGAAATGCCCAATTGGCTGGAACGACGGCGAGTTGAGGCAGATGGATCATCTGCAACACTCTGCCGCACAGTTTCCACGTTGTCTTCAGTGCGAATATTTCGATGGGCACCTCGTTCAGGACGGTCGGCCACTGAACCCAGTTCCTCAAAACGACCGACCAAACTCCTAATCATGAAGGCTGTGGGAACTGATCTGGAATTAAAATGTTGCCAATATTTACGCTACGTTAAAACAATTGATCGTTGACAAGAATAGAAAAACTCGATAATTTTAACGCGTTGTGTTGTACTGTAGGGTTCCATAATAAATTTCCAACAATTCAATTATAACCTACAAAAAGAGAGAAATAAATATGTCAAAAAATAAAAAAGTTATTTGTGCTTAACATTAGTAGGTCTTATTTGGCCCACCCTGTATAATAGATTAAAATAATAGTTTTCTCGTATACAAATTTGTAAATAAATTTCTTTTAAAAACCGAACGAACTTTCTGAATAACCCGATATGTTGAAAATAGTTTTCATTAGGATAACCCCTCTGTCTGTCGCCTCAATTGGTGCAAACATACCTTCAACTTCGAATCAAAACTTAGTGTCGGCCATTGTCATTTCATAAAAAGCGGTACTGACTCTAAGTATTTTTTGATGACTCGGGCTGCAGATCCAAACGGGTTGGACAAGAGTGGTTTCTGCATTTGGTATAATTTTGCCAACTTGGATTTTTTATTCAAAAACTTTGATATGTCGTAAAAAACATTTCAAAATCTAAGAAAAATTTGTTATTGTATATAGGGTGATTTTTTAAGATTTAAGTTTTTCAGGTTGGCAGCACTGGTTGGTAATGGCGTCCAAACGTCACCTGTCAAAGTGAAAAGTGTACAGTATACTCTGCCATTTCGTCATGGAATTACGAATGAGCTACCACAACATCTAATTTTCGGTGAATGGGCCTTACAAAAGTTCAATGAAAATCCGCTGTTTCATCGAAAAATTGTGTTCAGCGATAAGGCTCATTTCTTGTTGAACCGATGCGTACACAAGCAAAACTGTCGCATCTGGAATGATGAACAGCCACATGCCATACATGAATTACCGATGCATCCCGAAAAAACGACAGTCCAATTGGCTGAGTAGAACTTGGTTGACATGTGGTTTCATCAGGACGATGCAACATGTCACACTGCTCGTGAAACAATGGATGTGTTGAGGGATGAATTTGGTGAGCAGTTTATCTCTCGATTTGGCCCTGTGAGTTGGCCCCCAAGATCTTGCGATTTAACGCCTCTTGATTATTTCTTGTGGGGTTATGTCAAGTCGTTAGTCTATGTGGACAAGCCGAACGCTATTGAAGCCTTACAGGATAACGTCACACGCGTTATTTGTGGAATACAGGCCGAAATGCTCGAAAAAGTGACGAAAAATTGGACCTTTCGAATGAACATTTTGAGACGGAGCCGTGGACAACATTTACATGAAAATATCTTTTTAAATTAAATGGCAAAGACCAATTTATTGATTCTTAAAACAATTTTAATATATGATGCAAATTTGAGTGTTTTATTCGATTTAAAAAAAAAAACTACGATTAAAAAATCACCCTTTAGTATCGAATTTGTCTGAAAAGGCTTGACGGACACCATGCTCGAATTGGGCTCAGGAGTGGGGAATATCATGACCGTTCTTGTGAAGAAATGAAGATGAGAAAGATCCGACGCCCAAACATTTTGCTCGTTGACAATGTCTGTTACGATTTTGCGACCAAATACATAGCAATAACACTGTTACGTTTAAATTCCATTTCGATAACTCTTTTTAACTGCGAAGTAAAACGAAATGATCTCGTATGCATGTAAACAACATAATGATGCTTCCCAAAAAATGAGCGCACTGTCATCAGTTGGCAATACTTTGAGCGCCTACCCCTGCATTTATGAACCAGACCTGTCCACAGCCATGAAATGTCATATGTTTTAAGATTGTACAGCTAATGGTTCTAAAGCTGATAAAATTGTAAACGCTTCATGAGAAAAATTAGATGGACTTAAGCCACTTCGGAAATATATACACCATATATAGTATAGTATAGTATAGTATATTATAGTAAATTTAAACACTTTAAATATCACATTAACAACATATCATAACATATAATCAAACAAAAATACGACTTCGTAGCAAGAAGATGTAGAGAGTGAACTAATATATGTGTAAATAGATTCCCTTCAAATGAAAAATTCCATCTCTTCCTGATACATCATTTTCCACTTGAATCCAAGTTAGAAGAAAAGCAATATAGCATAAATTAATAGTAGCAATTTTTATTTTCTTAAAAGCAATAATAGCAAGCATTGCTTATTTTACTTCTCGCCTTCAAACCTCGGACAAAGAAAACCATCTGAAAAAGTTGAGATAATTTATGTTTGTGATTGGCAATCGCTTGTTTATTCTCTAGCCGCAATACATCGCTTTCTACATTCTGTAACGTTTCGTAATGCTCTGCTATGACTACTAAGCGTTTGCTATAAAACAGCCTTTGGCGTAATAACGATAAAGACAGCCACGACAACGGCAACGACTTCTTCCTATTCTCAATAGAAGGAAGGAATTGTGCAAACACAAACTCGATATAATTGAACGTTTGCCATATTTATTTTTTCTTTTTTTTTTTTGGTGTTTAAAAAAGAAAACACACAAAAGCCGCATTTTGTTTTAATTGGGTTTCAGTGAAAAAAGAAAGAGTTTTAGTAGGCAAAGCAAAAATAAATATATAAATAAATAAAAAAATGTATAAACCAATATTATATTTTGCCGAACTTTATTCATTTAAAGTGTCATTAAACTACACTTGAATCGCTACCGCTCATTTATTTTACACACTGAGAAACCAATCACATTTTGTACATTTCATCATTTTTATTGTCCTCATAAAAAAGACATTATGCTAATGGGAAATTAAGTTATTGGATTAAGCATATCCTTGTGCGATATCATGCGCCCACCCACCCACGTACGCCCACCACTCGTAAACAACACCTTAATCGATGTATTGACGTTAAGTTGGCGTTAAACACGATTTATCAAATCGTATCATTGATTACAGCAATAAGGCAGGTCGGCATTAAAGTCACGTCCTTCTGAGAAATAAATACTTTTCATGATGTTGTTCAACACAAGGACTAAGCTGGAGCCATGCGTGGCAATAGAATTTTCATAAATATTTTCATGATATTAAAAATAATTTAAATGCAATGTATGGCATTTGATATAAATAAGCGGCATACAGATATAGGGAGGTATATACAAGATACTCGTAAAAATTTACATGGTCATGGTCATGATTTTGTACACAAAGCAATATTTTACAAAATGACTTTATTTTTATCACAGCAGAATTTGCTGCTTTTGGGTTTACTGGCAAGCTAAAGATAATTTTGGGGATATAACGGTGAATATATATATATATTTTTTTTTAACTAGAACAACGTTAAGATTTGAAAACAATTTAAGTGAAATGTTCACTAGAGGAGTTTTCTATATAAGATTAGAAAACTTTAAATCTTTTTCAGTTTGGCTTAAAAAGATGTTCTTTGGGTACAAAACCTAAATGTATAAATATTAAATATAATTTGTCATTTTGTCTTTTTTCTTTTATAAATTTTCTTAACTTTGTAAAAAATCTCAGGCCTTTTCATGACAACCTCTGTGTTTTACTCGCTTTCATTCATTTAATTTCATCTTTTGCAATTTAATTTAACTAAATTTATTTTAATTTGTTTTAATTTAATTCCGTTTAATTTTATTTCATTTTTTTCATTTCATTTAATTTAACTTAATTTATTTTTGTTTGTTTTAATTTAATTTAGTTTCATTTCATTTTTTTCATTTAATTTAATTTAATTTAATTTAATTTAGTTTGATTTAATTTAATTTGATTTAATTTAATTTAGTTTAATGCAATGTAATTTAATTTAACTTAATTTAGTTTAACTTAACTTAATTTAATTTAATTTAATGTAACTTAATTTAATTTAATTTAGTTTGATTTAATTTAATTTAATTTAATGTAACTTAATTTAATTTAATTTCATTTCATTTAATTTAATTTAACTTAATTAAGATTAATTTAATTTAAATTAATTTAATTTAAATTAATTTAACTTAGTTTAATTTAATGTAATTTAATTTAATTGATTTAATTTAGTTTAATTTAATTTAATTTAATTTAATTTAATTTAAGTTAATTTAATTTAATGTAATTTAATTTAATTTAATTTAATGCAATGTAGTTTAATTTAATTTAATTTAGTTTAACTTAACTTAATTTAATTTAACTTACTTTAATCTAATTTAATTTAATTCGATTTAATTTAATTTAATGTAATTTGATTTAATTTAATAATTTAAATAAATTAATTATTTTATTTTAATTTAATGCAATGTAATTTAATTTAATATAATAATGTAAATAAATTAATTATTTTGTTTTAATTTAATGCAATGTAATTTAATTTAATTTAATAATTTAAATTAATTAATTATTTTATTTTAATTTAATGCAATGTAATTTAATTTAATTTAATTTAGTTTAACTTAGCTTAATTTAATTTAATTTAATTTAACTTAATTTAATTTAATTTCGTTTCATTTCGTTTCGTTTCATTTCATTTCATTTCATTTCATTTCGTTTCGTTTCGTTTCGTTTCATTTCATTTCATTTCATATCAAACTACACTACCCAATGTTGTCATTTCATTTCATTTCATTTCATTTCATATCAAACTACACTACCCAATGTTGCTGATCTAGATGGCTTTCCATCATCTTTCTAAGTCCCAAAACTCAAATTTTGTCGAAATCTCATCAAAGTCTCTCAACATTTCTCCTGAAGGTCTAAGTTTTCGTCCACAATGTATTAGGTTGGAACCAAATTACAATTATCTTTCTCAGTTTTAAATGAAAATTTGTTCAACACCAATTATTATTAACACATTTCTGGAGTTATGGAAACCCAGATTAAACGAATCTGTTTTTCAAAAATTACATTTCTGAAGAAATCTTGCACATGGTTTTGGACTATAAACCTAGTTTCTATACCAATCAGATAACTAGAAATCATTTTAACTAGAAACAATGCAGTTAATACCATGAAAGGTTGCCTGTTTTGCCTGTAGAATATGAAGAGCCATTTCATTCCTGAATTTTGAACAAAATTTACGTCAATCACCCATATTCATCAATGTGTGAACTAGAAAATACTAAGCCGAAAGTTGGTAAAATAGTTTTCTTAAAAAAAAAAACATTCGCAATGCGACCGTTTTGTTACCGATTTTGTAACATTTAAACTTTTGGTCGAACAAGTGTCATATGCAGCACTTTTTAGATCTTTAGTTTGAAAAAATCTGCAGCTGAGGTGCGTCGATTGCTTATGAGAATCATATGGCCAGGCTGCTTTAACTGAAAGAACTTGTCGTCAATGGTTTCAAAAATTTATAGACGGTGAGTTATAAACGTTTAAGACAAGTCTCTATGAGATGGTTGCAATTCGAACAAACTTTAGAAACCGGAAAATCGAGAAAGCCCTTCCTAACGTGCTTCCTGCATAGCAGAATATATTCTACACAGGTCCAGCTACGTTATGAACTTGTTGTGAATACGTTTCGTAATTAATATCGACTGTGCAGATATCTCTAATTGGTCTCTACTCATGAACGATTATAATTTCATTTTTTTTAATTTTCGTCTAACAATGGATTGACATTGAATTTCTTATTAGTTTTACGATATTGGACTCTTTTTTTTTTGTTAAAGAAAAGC
The DNA here is from genome assembly GCA_019455685.1 of Philornis downsi. Taxonomy (NCBI): domain Eukaryota; kingdom Metazoa; phylum Arthropoda; class Insecta; order Diptera; family Muscidae; genus Philornis; species Philornis downsi. The sequence goes on from JAHXMU010000012.1 coordinate 2,307,896, forward strand.
GCTTAACAGTACTTAGTATCTCTACTTTTATTAATATTATTTACGATACGATTTAATTTTTAATACAAATTAAATTTAACAAAAAAAAGTAACAGTATTTCAATAACATAAAATATAAACTATCCATTATAGTTCACATTTTCATCTGCGATTTATGGAACGATTTGTAACTCTTCTGACTCTCGTTCTGCTGGTGGACGCGTTGGAAGCCTTACCATGGAAGTGATAACATCTCATTAAGTCACGTACTAAGTATAATCCAACCATTGAAAAGTGTTAACTTACCATACGGTTAAAAACATCTTTTTCTGCAGTGGAAAGTTGACGCCATCTCTGAGCACCCATTTTCACAACTTCGGTTGGACGCATACCGCAACTGCATTTCCGGAAGGCTCGTAAGAAATTGAGATATCCATTACGTGTAACGGGGCCTGGTCGCATGCAACGTATTCCTCGACGGCGTGAACGCGATCTCCCTTGTGCTTGCTGTCTTGGCAGACTACAAACCTAAGCAGTTACAAATTATTTGCCGAATTCCTCTCACTTTACCAATTCGACATATTTACCAGAATTTTATATTTATCTTTTTCCTGTTGCGACAGCTTATTCCACTCCTGAGCTCCACGTACTACGGTCTCCACAGCTGATAGCCCACAATTCTTACGCCTGTATTCTCTAAGGAAATTCAAATAGCAATTGTTGGTTAACACTCCCGGCCTCATGCATTTGCGTCCATCGGTTGAACGAGTGCGGTCTGAAGAACTCATGATTTCCCTGCTTTCGAATGGATAATTCTTTAAGTCAACAGTATATTTGACTGCTTTATGACTAAGTTTTAGCAAATTATAGTCTCTTTTGTTTTTTCTTTGGCACGTAAAATTTAAATTAAATATTGAAAATTTTATTTGATATTAATTTTAGGCAGCTTTCTTTATCTCACTATAGATTTGGTTTTTTACTTCATTAAAATAAAAACAATTCTTTGAACAAAATTTTTGTCACATATTTAAAATATTGCTAGATTATTTTACAAATAAAACTAACAAGCAAAAAAAAAAAGTGGAAGCCATTCAAAATGAATGATATTTTCATCACATCCAAATTTACCGCTTTCAACGAAGTCCTTTCAAATCACTTCCAAAACTACGGTAATGAAGAATTTAAAACCGGTTTATAATTCCTAACAATTAAAACAATTATGAAAGATTTCAAAATCTATTCTTAAGGAACATAATAAGCTCCTCAGGCGTATTTTTTTATAGCCAGCTGAAAGGAGCTCCATTTGGGAAAAATATTTGTTTATCCTCTTTTATATGGCAGCCAATGTGACAGTTTGTTATTATATTTTTAAAAACTGCAAATACTCAAAGACCAAATGAAGCATATATATTTGCTATCGCCAAGAAAAATACAGGGTGGCGCACCAATTGTGCTACAATAAGAAATTTAAATAACATTTTTTCTTTTATTGTAAAGAAAATTCAATTTTATTTTATATAACAAATTGGTTTTAAAAATGGCAACGCTCATTCACTCATATGTGACACCTGATCAGAAAATTATTCATTGCAGTCTTAAGGGTTGAAATCAGGACCGCCTCAATTATTGTTTCAATGGACTGCTTTAGTTCTGTCAAATTCCTTGGCTTTGTTTTGTACACCTCTTGCTTGACATAACCCCATAAAAATAAGTCTGGTGGTACAGTCAGGTCAGGTGGCCTTGAGAGCCAGCAAAAAGTGGAGTTTCCGGATATTCATTCGTTTGGGAAATTTGGTTGGGGCTCCGCCATAAGTGGTTTGCTTCATCTTGCTGGAATCAAATGGTATTGAAACGGATACGTCTTCAGCGCAATTGTGGGTAAAAAACTCCTTCAACAATTTTTAATAACGGTCCCCGCTGACAGTTGCTATTACACCGTAGCACGACTCGTGCGCTACCCTATATATGCAGTTAATATTCGTCCCCAATATTGTGGTCAGCTGTTAATGATAGAGGGTGTATACAGCTTAGGTCCTACGGGACATAAGGTGCCTTTCCAGTTCAGTCTTTGTCTACTAGTTTTTTTATGGAAAGACCTATACCATAGATTGTGCAATAAAAACAATCCTTAAGGATGCTTTTTCAAAAGCAATTTTAGTGCAATTATTTATATAGAGGAAATACTTTTTAATCGAAAGTTTTTAACAGATTCTGAAGAATCATTTTCTGCAGGAAAAAGATATATATATATTTTTTAATAAAGAAAAATTGCAACCAACGATTTGAAGTTTCATCGCTCCTATATCACTTATGAATATATACCATCATTACATAATGCTTCCCTGTGTTAATTGTATTGTTGATTACGCGTTTTGTCTGGTTCCTTGGATAAGTTTGCTTGGATGTGTATTTACGATCTTTTCGCAGCCCCAAGTAAAATATCATCCATTCAAATGGAAACATACCAACACTAAATCCGATGTCTACCGCTGTTTGTGTTATTAAGAATAGACTGTGTACGAGGACAGTTGGTACTAGCGCTGTGGACTTTTAACAATGGTAGAAAACTACAATTTCAATTTAGAAATTTTTGAATTTTCAACTGCGACGCCGAACACATCGCCACCTATAACATCACAGATATATCTGATGTATTCAAAGAATACATTATTCACTAAATTAATGTTAGATGCCCAACTAAGTTCCCGCTGTTTGCCACTAGATGGCGCCAACTGTAAGTGTTAGTCGATTCTGTCATAACCTAAACGTCATGAGCCAAGCAAACTTCAATTTCAAATTAGATATTTTTCAATTTTCAACTGCGGCTCCAAACCTATCGTCGCCTATATTGTCACAGATATAGCTGATGTTTTCAAAGAATGCATTATTCACTATTCACTGATATTACGTGAGCAACTAAGTTCCCGCTGTTTGCCACTAGATGGCGCCAATTGTAAGTGTTAGTCGATTCTGCCATAACCTAAACGTCATGAGCCAAGCTTGGACATATGGCATATTCGCCTGTGAACAACTGCTTCAGCGACAAAAACAGAATGGTTTTCTTCATCGCATTGTAACAGGTGATGAAAAATGGATTCGGTACAGCAATCCAAAGATTCACCGTATTGTAAAGGGTGATGAAATATGGATTCATGACAGCAATCCAAAGAAAAGAAAGTCATGGAGACTGCTCGGTCAAGCTTCTACGTCACTTCGGCCGAATATTCACGCTGCGAAGGTGGGACGGACCAGGTCGGTGTCAATTATTACGAGCTGTTGGAACCAATCGAAAGTATTACTGGGGATCGGTATCGACTTCAGTTAATGCGATTGAGCCGAAGTCTGCGCGATGAACGCCCACAATACGCGGAGAGGCGCGAAAAAAAATGATTCTTTAGCATGGCAACGCTCGGTCTCAAGTGGCCAAGCCCGTTAAAACCTACCTCGAAACGCCTAAATGGGAAGTCTTGCCCTATCCGGCATATTCTCCAGATATTGCGCCGTCCGATTATCACTTGTTTCGTTCGATGCCACACGGTCTGGCTTACCAGCAGTTCCACTGATATGACTACATCGATGGAATGGCCTCAAAAGATGAAAGGTTTTACTGTGACGGAATTCGAGCTTTGCCAGTAAGATGGGAAGAAAGTGTGGCGAATAATCCGAATTTCAATTTTTTTTTTGACCTGCAATTGAAAATTATAAACTGGATGATATGTGGTTGCAACAAGACGGTGCCACGAACCACACAGCACGACTTATTTTGGTTTTATTGCACAAGAAGTTTCCAGAACGCATAATTTCCCCTTTTGGCGACATCAATTGGCTACCAAAATCATGCGGTTTGTCACCGTTAGACTTTTTTTTGTGTAGCAACGCAAAAATTGTGTTTATGCGGATAATCCCGAAACGTTGGAAGTTTTGAAAACCAACAATAGTCAAGTTATCGCCGGGATACCGCTCGAAATGTGGGAAAAAGTGGTCGAAAACTGCCTCAAAAGGATTCACAACCAATCAAGAGGCGGTCATTTAAATGACGTTGTATTTCGTACATAATGGCAAGGTCGAAGCATTATAATGAAATAAAATTTTCATCGAAATCATAGCTTTATATGTGTTTTATTTAACTTCACTTTTGAAGGCGAAAAATGGATAAGCTGGTATTTATAAATCCGGCTGTTGTTATAAATCCGGCGAGAAGGGATTGGGTGGTAGTGTTGCCATAGCAAAATCAATGTGTACCGATATTTATATTTGTTTTCTAACATTAAAACGCAAATGATTTTTGTGAAATTTCGATGATATTGGAAGAATGTATGAAGATAAACATATGAATAATACCAAGAAATGATAAATGTATGAATAATACCAAGAAAACGTATTTGAAATTGTATAAAATTCTGCCCTGGCAACGGTGAATGCTTAGAATTTGTATCTACTCGCCGGAATTATAATTGAGGAGAAATTTTTTTCCAACGTGAGAGAATGGGTTTCTTTTTTTAAATGTAAGCCCATTGTTATTTGTAACTCGAAACAAATTACTCGGTTTGTCATTATTTGCGCCCAAATCTATTTCGACTGTCTTGTTCCTGATACTTGAGAAGGCTGCAGTAATATTTTGCAATTTCTTTTCTTTTGTTATTTTTAGATCTTTTCCATGATTTGCTGTAAGTTGAATATAAAATCGGATAGATGAATATCTATGAACACTGGTCACATATTTTTTACAGATATTTATAATGGTTATTTATTTGATCTGATTGTTTTTGGTTAGGCACGTGTAGGAAGGAATTTTTTTTTTCTATTCAGTTTCTTTATTGAATTTTTCTTTTGAAATTTACAATAAGTATTCAAATCTTAATCCCATCTTAAACTAAAGTATCCTGTCATTGCCGGATCTTATTTTTGGTGAGCCGAATTTTGTATCACCGGACGAAGTCTAGCGTGTTCTTTCTTCTTAGCCGTTAATGACGGGGAAGATGTTGAATTTTTTGAGCGAGTGGGTTTGAGTGGGAGGACAACTTCGATATATATGACTTGCTTAACTTTCTTATTTCCTCGGAAATATAAGCAATGTTTAAATCTTTGTGTAGGTTATCATTCCCAATATACCATTTTGCACCACAAATTTGTCACAGTGTTTTTATTTGTCTGCTCTGTAGCTTATTTATGTTAGAAGCCGATGCCGTTCCCCACAATTGGATGCCGTATGTCCATATTGGCTTCAATATGGTTTTGTAGATGGTGATTTTATTTTCCAAACTGAGAGTCGACTGGGAGCCAATAAGCCAGTGGAGTTGAGCCATTTTTAATTTCAATCGTATGATTTTTGAGTCAATATGATTCTTCCAGATGAGACGTCGATTAAGGTGAATACCCAAATATTTAACATGGTCATGAACGGGTATGGTACTACCGTGAATAGTAAGGGCTAGGCAATTGTTCTGTCTAGGAGAGAATGTAACCCCTGTACACCCTTGGAGGCATTTACTTTTATCTTCCACTTTTCGATCCAAGATTCTTATGTATGTATATGAGACTGCAGTTGCCTAGAAGCCATTAATGGGCAAGTGCTAATGCTCATGAATGTAATGTCATCAGCGAAAATTGAAGTTTGAATTAGGGAATGAACAGGCATGTCAGAGGTGTAGATGGTATATAGTACAGGGCCTAGTATACTGCCCTGGGGAACTCCCGCTGAAACTTTTCTTTGAGTTGAAACAGAGTCCTTGAATTTTGCTGCAAAAGATCTATCCTCTAGATAGCTCTCCAGGAGCTTGTGGGTATCTGCCGGTATTTTGTGAATAAGGCCTTCATGCCACACTTTATCAAAGGCTTGGGAGATGTCTATAAAGAGAGCTCAGGAATATTTCCGATCTTGGAATCTTTTCCTGATCTGGATTACGATATACGATGAACTTGTTCTATCGTTCCATGACCCTTACGAAACCCAAACTGGTGCATGGGTATTATTACATGGTCTGCTTCAATGTGGGGGTACAAAATTTGGAGAAAGACCTTTTCCAATAGTTTACATAAAATAGAAAGTAAACTTATGGGTCGATAGGATGTAATTTGGGACGGTTCCTTTCCATGTTTGTGTAGGAATCATCATGAAAAAGTATTCCGTTTTAGCGTGATTTGAGGCCAATCGGCCCTTATTACGTTAAACAGCGGGATAAGTGACAGCTGTTATAGAAGTCACAAATTGTATGTGTGGTACATCCTTGCCCGATCTACTTTATCCCGTGGATGCTACCAATGCCATTCTTATATTTATCGAAAACATTCAGCTGGAAATCTTAAATCATGACATTTGTTATATGTGCCCTGTCTATCTCAATGCCGTTTTTATATTTATAGAAAATATCCAGATGCAAATCCTTACATCATGGTCTTTGCAACGTTCACAGGGATGTCGATATTGGCGTTCAATTTTTTTTTTTTTTTGCTCTTTGTGTTCTTATAAAACTGATCATGAGCGGTAAGTCCAATCAACAGGGATTCCATTGCCATTTGAAAATAAATAGATAAAATATCTAAATTATCGCCTAAGAAAGCAATATGAAGGAACATTTTGCTTTTCTATTTTTAGACTCACTGGACGGGATTTACTTATTAATTATGATTCCCAAAGTTATGTTGCAAATCGTAGAGGATGATTGTTTAATCGTAGTTTTTGTAAAACTCGAATAAAACACTCAAATTTGCATCATATATTAAAATTTTTTATTGGAATCGATAAATTGGTCTTTGGTATTTAATTTTTAAAGACAATTTCATGTAAATGTTGTCCGCGGCTCCATCTCAAAATGCCTATTCGGCCTGTATTCCACGAATAATGCGTGTTATGTCATCCTGTAAGGCTTCAATAGTGTTCGGCTTGTCCACATAAACTAACGACTTGACATAACCCCACAAGAAATAATCCAGAGGCGTTAAATCGCAAAATCTTTGGGGCCAAGTCGAGAGATAAGCTGCTCACCAAATTCATCCCTCAACGTATCCATAGTTTCACGAGCAGTGTGGCATGCTGCACCGTCCTGATGAAACCACATGTCAATCAAGTTCAACTCAGCCAATTGGGGCAAAAAAAGAAAAAAATCCTTGTAGTTGAGTACCACATGCCCAATTGTAGAGAACGGCGACGAACCGACATTTCACGATCGTCATTAAGACTGGTCGCTACGGCTGCAATATTTTTTTCGATACGCACTTTACGCATACGAGTCGATAGTTTTATATCCAACAAAGTAAATTGGTGCGAAATTTGGAAATAACAACACGAGTTGTTGATACAGCAGGTCCATTATGACGACCATAAAATGGTCGTATCAAACGATGCACACTTGTCACAGAGCACGAATTTTGATAATAAATTTCAACGATTTGAAATCGTTGCTCATTTGTTAGTCTTTCTGTGATGAAATGGCAGAGTATACTGTACACTTTTCACTTTGGCAGATGACGTTTGGACACCATTAGCAACCAGTATTGCCAATCTGAAAAACTTAAATCTTAAATCTCTACGACGGCACTCCTCCGACCGCAAATGAAAATTATTGAAAACTTTCTTCAGTAATACTGGTGTAATGGCTGCCATTTCACCACGGATATTCTCCTTGAGTTGTTTGAGGTATCCCCACAAAAAAAGTCAAGAGGCGCCAAGTCTGGACTACGTGGGTGCCATGAGATATCATCTCTTTTCGAAATCAGTCAGCCAGGGAATATCTGCTTCACCACCGCCATGGAGTCATTTGATGTGTGACAGGTAGCTCCATCTTGTTGGAACCAAGTTCTGGAGTTCACTATTCTTGAACTTTCAATCTCCGCCAGAGATTGCTGCCCATACTGTCACTTTATGCAATGGTTTCTGGTGTTTGATTTTGGGATTTCCACTGTTCCAGTAACGACAATTTTGACGGTTTACGAACCCATTCATAAGGAAATGAGCCTCGTCAGAGAAAATGATATTGTCAAAATTGGTAAATTGATTAAGCATTTTATTAGCAAATGCGAGCCTTGCTATGAAGTCAGACTCTTTCAATTCTTGTGTTAATTGCAGCTTATATGGATGCAGTTTAAGATCCAATGTTAAAATTCGTTGCAAACTTCGTCGCGATAATTGTAAGACAGACGATCTCTTGCGAGTCGACATTTGTGGATTTCCTCGTACTGACTCCATAACTCTCTCAACATTGTCTTCGGTCCTAGATGTTCTTGGGCGACCATTTGCTTGTGGTTTAAATGTTGAACCGGTCTCTTCAAAACGCTTTACCCATATTTTAATTAGCACTCGGAGCTTCACTAATTCGCCGTAGTTCATATTCAGCACAATATAGTCGCCTAGTAGCAATATATGAACGAGAGTTCTCGTAAAATGCGCGCACGCAAAATGCGCGACGCTTCCCGTCGGAGAGATTCATAGCGACTAAAACTCCATGAACCCGCTAACCCAACGATGTAGGCGCCCCCCCCGCCCGCGCCTTTTCTACCCCGCATAAAAAGATGATGCAATATGCACGTTCTATTGCGCCACCCTGTATAATAAAATATAATGTCGACGATTTGATTAGAAATAAATAGACAGTTTCTCCCTATTTACTTTATTATTTTACCTTAATTTTCTTATTATTGCTCATTGCCTACTTTATGGGAAATATGCATCGATTAGATTTGATTTTGCTGACATGGGAACTTAATTAATATGGCATTTATTTAGTAAAAGTTTTGCCATTTATGCATATGGATCGTTTAACAACCGAAGTAGGCGAAAAATAGTCAAAAGTTAAGCGTTCTTCGGCTGTTAAACGATTCATATTCGTAAATGGCAAACCTTTCTCTAAATAAATAACACTTCAGATGACAGGCATTTTACAGCTGACAGCTTTGCCAGACCGATGGGTTTGAAATCACTAAATGTATAACCCTATGCATTATAAACCATACACCTTCAGTCATACAAGACCTTCCACAAGCAAATATTTATCTGCAAATAACTGTATTTAAATGAAATAGCCCTCCTTATATCTCCCACAGCAACGTAAATAATGTGAATATAAACGTTTCTCATTTATGGGAGAATTTGTTGTCGATTGATTAAAGCTTTTATGAATGGCAAGACAGTTTTTTCCAATCTCCGGAAAAATAATGTTATTTTACATAGAACGTTTTTAACGTCAATCATCGATATAAAGACAGTTTAAAACCAATTTACAGCACCCCTCAAAGCAAAGCAATTGGAGAAGCTTAACAAATGTGAAAGTCTGTTATGCATACGACACCACAGAGACACCTTACGGGACGAACACATTAAAAAAACGCCTATAGCACGTGATAATTTGCAAAATATTCTAAAGGGCAGTGAAGGTAACACAAAATACATTTTTAGTGCCTATCAAAATATATACACAAAATTTTAACGTATGAACTGGGATTAGAATAACACAATTTTGATGTTAATTTCTGTCAATAAAGTGTTTACAGCCCATTCTAAAAACATTGTTTCATTTATATACAATGTTTTTATGAATTTACGGGACATGTTAATGGCTGCCTGCAAACGTATAATGGTATACATTCCGTTGCCAGGCAACCATAAAAAAAACCTACTCAGATTGTCAGACGGAAGGTATTTCAAGTGAATTGCTCTGCCAGACATTTGTTAAGTTTATACATTTCGTGTGAATGAATTTTAAATCTTATTCGACAGTAACTGAATATTTTTTTTTTGTTGAGAAATTTTAAGGATATCCTTTGCTTGTTGGTTTTTACGAACTCTCCCGTTTGCAGGTCTCTTAAGTTCATCGTAATTGGCACAGTTCGCTGAAAAGGATTTCCGGGCTTAGCAAGAGATTTTACACAAAGAAGCTGTAATTCGATATGTGTGCTTTGCAATAATTGGCAGTTGCCCAAATGCAATGCTATTGAGAATTTACGTTATGATTTATATACTTAGATAAATCTGATAAAGAAGCTATAAAATAATCTTACCACAAAAATAGATAGCATAAAGATTTAAGTCACATACCTGAAAATAAAGAATAAATAAAAGTCAGTATTTAGGAATAACAGAAAATGTAAATAAATATCTCATAAAGTTGAAATGAACCTAGAAATTTTTAAGCACATACGATAATTTGCTTTCAATAATCTGAAGGCTAACGCTTCGTATCAAAAATAACAGATACTGGGTGGGCCACAAGGGTGTTGGTGGTTTAAATATTCAATTAAAAAAAAAACTACGAAACATAAAAAAATATATTTGTATTTTTAAAAAGCAGAAGCATGGGAATTTTTAAGACTTAAAAATAATGTTGTCCAAATGGCTTCCCTCGGCTGCTTGACACTCTTGGAACCGAAGTCGCAAATTTTGGAAAACTCGTTGAAAAGTTGTTTTCGGTATTTTGTTACTTTCCTGAATAATGTTCCTCTTCAACTGCTCTAAATTGGTCGGATTATTCTCGTAGACTACCGATTTGAGGTAGTCCCATAGAAAATAATCGCATGGAGAGAGATCGGGGCTACGTGGGGACCATTCAATATCCCCCCTTTTCGAAATGAGTTTTCCAGGAAAAACATTTTTCAGCAGCTCTATGGATACCCTAGCCGTATGACATGTGGCCCCATCCTGTTGAAACCACATCCTAGAGGTATTGCCTTGAAGTTCTTGCAAAGCTGGCACCAAAAAGTCTGCTAGCATGTTGCAATAATTGTTCGCTCTAACCGTCATCGCATGCCCTCTTTCGTTCTCAAAAAAGTATGGTCCAATAATACCGGTTGACGTTATCCCAGCCCACACGAAAAGCTTAGGGCTGTGAAGTGGATGTTCATGCAAGCGTCGGGGATTAGTCTCGGACCAGAACCGACAATTTTGCTTGTTCACATGGCCATTAAGGTGAAAATTGGCCTCATCACTAAAAATCACGTTGTTGAAATTGTTGAACCGCCCTAGCATCAATCTGGCAATCTTATTCATTTAATTTGTTCCAAGTAGATTTGTTTACATCAATTTTTGAATATGATATCTCTCAAATGGCCGCCTCTGGCGTTGATGGCGTATTGTGCCCTTTTTGCAGCATTTGCCATCGTTTTCGCCAACATTTCGGCCGGAATAGCGCCTATTTCTTCACGAATGTTGTCCTTGAGCTCTTCTACGGTCCTTGGCTTGTTAACGTAAACCTTTGACTTCAAATGTCCCCACAAGAAGAAGTCAGCGGGCGTCAAATCGGGCGAACGCGGTGGCCAGTCCAAATCACCACTTTTCGACATCAAACGGCCCGGAAACAAATTCTTCAGAAAATCGATTGTTATGCGACTTGTGTGCGGTGGAGCGCCGTCTTGTTGAAACCAGAACTGCCTCATACGCTTTCGACGAATAATTGGCATCACAAAATTGGTCATCATGTCGCGATAACGCTCCTGGTTGATGGTAACAGCATGGCCATTTTCGTTTTGGAAGAAAAACGGCCCAATGACCGTTTTCGCACTAACGCCGCACCAAACTGTGACTTTTTCGTCATGAAGAGGCAATTCTTGAATCTCCTGAGGATTTTCAGTGGCGTAAATACGGCAATTTTGCTTATTTACGGTCCCATTCAATGTGAAATGGGCTTCATCGGACATGATAATTTTGTTCCAAAATTGCTCTTCATCATCGGCCATTTCGATGACTCGTTGGGCCCATTCCAATCGACAAGGTTTGTCCGCAGGCAACAATCTTTGCGTCAATTGAATTTTGTACGGGAACAAATGCAAATCAACGCGACTAATCCGTTGTAAAGTGGACCGAGCCATGCCCAACTGCTGAGAACAGCGTTTTTGGGATGTTCTTGGGGACCTCTCAACACTGGCTTGTACGGCAGCGATATTCTCGGCCGATCGCCTTGGTCGACTTTTATTTGGCCTCTTCGGATTAGAAAGAGCCTCACCAGTCGAAAATTTTTCGTATAAACGCTTAATGGTGTTCTTAGAAGGCGCACTTCTCACATTTTTTAATATTTTAAAAGCACGTTGAGTTTTCACAATTGACTTCTTCTGTTGAATGTAAATTTCAACTATTTCAGAGCGCTCGCGTGGCGTGTATTGTTCCATGGTAAAAATCTGCTTGGACTGACGCTTCAAACGCGGTATGCAATTAAGCGATCTGACATCTCTGTCAAAAGTTATGGCGTTGCCAGATGGGTCCGTCGAATATGGGCAACCCTGTACTATGATCGGTTCCCATGCGGAAAAACTCATAATTCGGACTTGTAATGTCATCAACTACTGACCTATAAAGTAGCAGAGGCGGTAAGATAGGCTTCAAGTATGTCTCATACTGGCATACTCAATTTGGCATCTTCTAGATGGAAAAAAATCAGTCGACTTTCATTCCTAGATAGTTTAATTTCGCTTGGCCATCCCAGGGAGACGCTGGCAATCGTATTGTAATATGCTGAATATGATTAGCATACTGTGGGTAAGGTCTTCACTGCGAAACTAACGTAAAACCCTCGAGTGCTCTCGGAAATTGGACTGTCTGAAGAGGTGGCCTTTAATGCCATATAACAATAATAAATATGTGATTATATTTTATATATTGACGATTTCTTTGCCATTGCTAAGACTGAGGTGGTAAATACTCTTTACAATAAATTTCTACAATGCACAAATTTAATTTTCAAAGCATGCATAAAAAGAAAACAAATTGCAGTAAGGCGATCTGTTATTTAATTTACTGAAAATGGTAGATTTTGTCAGTTCATCTCAAGTGCGATTTTTACAATGAATGAAAATATCGAAGAAAGATTTTGTCTTCGTGCAGCAAATGGAATTTTGTAAGTCGAGTCGTTTAAAATATTGCCGGAGGACTTTATCGCAAACTTCTGATTTAGGTAAGTGACAGATTTGACTTTGGCTACCAACGCCTTAAATTAAAGTTAACATTGATAAGCTAAAGAAAAGTGTAACTCAAAATCGTAGTTAATGATTCAGAGAAACAACCGCACAATTTTAAGTAACTCACGGATCAGTTCGTACCATTTTATGTGATAGTTTTTGAATCAATTGCTTTGCCACTCGACTAGTTTCGAAACACCTGAATTTTCTTCAAAAACTCAATCTCATAAGTGTCGCTGCAGACTTACTAGAACGAGTCAATTCCAACATCATAGACATAAAACGCATAACAGCTGGTGATAAATCATAGGTTTACGGCTTTGATATGCAACCCAGCTAACAAGCTTCGGAATGATTCAACCCGATTAGACGGAAACCGAAAAACTCATGTTAAAGTCGACCAAAGGTCAAAGTAATATAAAGGGTGTCCCAACAAGAACGCAAGATTGAAGTGACTGATGCAGCAATTGAATTGTTTCTCTGGCTGTATGACATGTGGCGCCGTCTTGTTGAAACCACATGCCCTCCACATTCATTTCTTCAATTCCAGGCACGAAAAAATTGGTTATCATTTCACGATACCGAACACTATTGACTGATTGCGCTGGACATGCCTCGTTTTCATAAAAAGAAGGTCCAATGGTTCCTCCAGCCCAAAATCCACACCACACATTGACAGGTTGAGGATGCATTTGCTTCTCGTGAATCATTCGAGGGTTTTCCTCACTCCAAATGCGACAATTCTGCCTATTGACGAAGCTATCAAAATGGAAATGGGCCTCGTCACTGAAGATGATTTTATCGGCAAAATCAGCATTTTCATGTATTCTCTCCAACACCCAATTAACGAACTCCCTTCGCTGTCCATGGTCAGTTGGCTTCAGTTCCTGAATCAATTGAACTTTGTATGCATGAAGATGCAAATCTTTCGTCAAAATTCGCTGCATAGTGGATTTGGAGACACCAATTTGCTGAGCTCGGTGTCGAATTGAGGTGGATGGAGTTTGACATCATCACGTACAGCTGCGACATTTTCGGTCGATGGAACTGGTCGAAGGCGCGTTGTTGTCTTTACATCACTAACAGACCAAGTTTTGGCAAATTTATCCATTAATCTCTTTGCAGTTGACTCTTTTGGAGCAAATTGATCACAATTTGCGAACTGTAGCCCCAAAACTTTGACCATTTTGGTAAAACAATTTCACAATGAGAATGCGTTGTTCATTCGTGTAGCGCTCCATTTTTACTAACCTCGTACCTTCTATTAGCAAACAATAACAATTGTTCAAATGTCAAACAATGACACTTCGAATGGCGCCAAATTTAAATTTTGTGTTCTTGTTGGGACACCCTTTATATGGGAAGTATGAGTAGGTTAGATTTTTTTTCTTTTTGGATTTTTCAAATTTTATCATGTAAAGCGATACAACGGACGGAAACTTAGGTTATTGCAGTGAAGCAATTAGAAACTGCTGAACAGGCCAAGTTTAAGAAAAGCTGTCACTTCGGGAGGTACCGGAAGACATGAATCAAAATAACTCATTTTCAGTGCTACATTTTATGTTCATGTCAGGTGACATCCCTTTATTCATTCGGATGAAAGTCTTAAACCTCAATAAATATGTTGTTGCTATTGCGCATTCGAAATTCTTGCAAAAAAAAAAAAATGCAGGCAGCAAATAAAGAATATCGTCTAGGTTATGCGACATTTCAGTGATTGTCGAAAAGGCGAAATTTGTGGAAAGAAAACTCATGGATTTTACGCCGCGTTAAACTATCGCACAGGGAGGTCGTAGTGCACGAATTTCTGACCAAAAACCTCAACAAATATCATCGAGCAATCACCGTATTTACGTGATATGGATCCGGTTAAATTTTTTCCCTTTCCGCACCTCAGACTACCACTTTGAGGCATCCGTTTTCAGTCGATAAAAGACGTAAAAGAGAATTCGCAGCGGAAACTGAAGTCCTTTGATGATTGTATTATATGTAAGTATTCAGTTTCCACTCGGGCCTATTTTAAAGATGATTCAAATAAATTTGAAATAATAATAAATAGTTTGAGTTTTATTGCCCTATTCCCAGTACTTTTCTGATAGAATCTTGGTTACAGTTGCCTACTGCATAGAAGTCACAACAGAGGAAATATTGAAATTCGGAATATCCCACAATTGATGAGGGATGTAGCAGAAGAGGCATCATTTTTATTCTCAGGTTCTACTTTAGCAACTGTTTAATCGATTTTGACCGAACTTGCTGTAACTCAAAAACAGATATGATATACGTATGAGTGTGGAAGTGTCAAACAGGGCATATATATAATATTATAAAGTTCTAAAATTATAAGGCTATATTATTACAAAGTTCGGATATGTACTTTATAACACAGGCACATTACACAATGTACAACAAAAATTCAGGTTACTGCAGTCTTCGAATTAGACAATGAAAACACCGATTTTCGTAATACCCGTCAAATTCTAAGGGTGTAGCCAAAAAGAGTTGGTCAATAGCTGCTGGTTTACAGTCCCCCTACTGGTAAACTATTAAATTTTGCAAAATTTTAAAAATTTTCATAAAGATTTACGACAGTTATCATAAGTGCCAGCGAGCCAGTCGAACCATGAAAAGTACTTCGTACTTTAAACTCTTCCTTCTGGTTGCTAGATTTTTATACTTTCATTCTCTCGAGCAAAGGTGTAATTAGGATGGCTCACCCTCAGTCTCGCTAACACAATTTGATTTTCTTTAATAATAAATAAAATCAATCAATCAGTTTCTAATTCAATGCCTGTACAAACTTAAAGCAGTGAATCAAACCAAAACAATACGAGGGCGGTGGCCAACTTAACAAAGAACAGACGAAAAAGTTAGGAAAAATATTCTTTATTTTTTAACATAATCTTTTAGATCGATCCATTTTTCTAGCCATATTCAATGGCTTCTATACCCTGTTTAGAGTAAGAACTGTTAAACTTCTTAAAATAGCCTTCAACCGCAAACTCTATCCATTCATTGTTGGGAAATCTTTTACCACTGAGCCATTTTTTCAAGTTTGAAAATAGAAAACGGTCCGAGAGAGCTAAATCTGGCGAATAAGGTGCGTGATGAAGCCATTTAATTGATTAATTTTGATCATCGCAATAGTGGATGTGGTGAACTGAATTAAACAACACTTTAATCACTTAAACGCTGCAATAAATTAACATATTTGCTTTTGTTGGTTTTTCTTTTCTGAAGATAATCAATAAAACTAATCCGATAAGCATCCCAAAAAAACAGACCTCATGACCTTGCCTATAGACGGAAACTCTACGCCATCTTTAGAGACTATTCTACCATTCTTGCTTTGACTGTTTTTTTGCCTCAGGTGGAAAGAGATGGACTCAGGTGTTGTCTATGGTTGGTCCATGGAAAGCAAGCGCGGCACTCATTTTGCGCACAGCTCCCTCGTAAGTTCGAGAGAGTTTAAAGGTGATTTCATTAAATGTTTTATTAGCTGAAAGTCCGTGTTAACCACAGAAGTGAAATAGATCAAAACTTCACATGGCTTGAAGTCCTGATTAAATGATTTTTTTCACAAACAAGTATTTTTTTGTCAGCAAATGTTCCCTAGTATGTTCTTAAAGTGCGCCTAAAAATTTTCTTTTACAAAGAACTAATTGCAGAAGCCCTTACAGTGCTAAAGAAAAGGTTCTACTTTGGATTCTACAATTGATTATTTATGCTCGAGTTTATTCCACAACCAATTGGCTATAAAGGGTGTCCCAACAAGAACGCAAGATTTAAATTTGGCGCCATTCGAAGTGTCATTGTTTGACATTTGAACAATTGTTATTGTTTGCTAGTAGAAGGTGCGAGGTTAGTAAAAATGGAGCCACACGAATGAACAACGCATTCTCATTGTGAAATTGTTTTATCAAAATGGTGAAAGTCTTACGGCTACAGTTCGCAAATTGCGATCAATTTTGGGTCACAATAATGCTCTAAAAGAGTCGAATGTAAAGAGATTAATGGATAAATTTGCCAAAAGTGAGTCTGTTAGTGATGTTAAAGACAACAATGCGCCTTCGACCAGGTCGATCGACCGAAAATGTCGCAGCTGTACGTAATGATGTCAAACTCCATCCACCTCAATTCGACACCGAGCTCAAATTGGTGTCTGCAAATCCACTATGCAGCGAATTTTGACGAAAAACTTGCATCCTCATGCATACAAAGTTCAATTGACTTAGGAACTGAAGCCAGCTGACCATGGATAGCGAAGGGAGTTCGTTAATGGGGTATTGGAGAGACAACATGAAAATGCTGATTTTGCCGATAAAATCATCTTCAGTGACGAGACCCATTTCCATCTTGATGGCTTCGTCAATAGGCAGAATTGTAGCATTTGGGGTGAGGAAAATCCTCGAGTGATTCACGAGAAGTAAATGCATCCTCAACGTGTCACTGTGTGGTGTGGATTTTGGGCTGGAGGAATAATTGAACCTTTTTTTTATGAAAATGAGGCATCTCAAGCGCAAACAGTCAATGGTGTTCGGTATCGTGAAATTGGACGCTGCCTTAATGAAATACCGCAGCATTTATGCAGAACTGTCATTGAAAATTTCATTAAAAGATCGCGTGTGTGCCAGCAAAGCTGCGGCGGCCATCCGCCCGATGTGTTGTTCCGTACATAACCTCATTCTGTCTGCTTTACGATATAATAAAGTTTCAAGATTTCTTTTCAATTATATGTGTTTTATTTAAAATTTAAATCTTGCGTTCTTGTTGGGACACCCTTTAAGAAGCAAAAGTAGACCTTCAACGTATTATATGAAAAATATTTGGCAATTTTCCTAAAATACGTACAATTATTTAGCAAATTAACCCATTAAAGAGGATTCGTCTCAATTTTATGCAGTTTTTGTCTTGGGTGATCTCACAATATCTTGCATTTCTTTGTTTGAATATTTTTATATGAAAACCGGAACATCAATAATGCAATTAATATAGATTCGCCCCTGTCTACTCAGCTACCACTACCGGTTATAATACTGGACAATATTTGGACAGAAACGATAGGCGTGCCTTTAACATTTTTTAAATTTTCTAAGATATTTTTATTTCCGATAAATTCGTTTGTGCGCCACAGAACATGTTGTACAACAAATTATGCTTAATCTGTCGTTACCTAAAAAATTGTTCTATAATATATGACATTTGGGGCAAAAGTTCTAAAAGACTTTGCTGGGTGATCTCAGAATAAATTGAAGCCATCGGAATTTGGTAAATTTAAATCCATTATTGATCTATTCCCATTCAGTAGTTCCATAATTCAAAAATTCCAGTCAAATTACGATTTTATCAACAAAAGCCCTTGACATATCACAACAATCGAGTACAATACAACAATTACAATTTAGTTAATCGAATATAAAACCAAATATTAAACTGGTTAATTGAATATGCAAAACTTCTAAAACCAATATATAGATTTAAGGAAAATCCCTCTAAGGATCAACCGGTTTCATTTGTGATCACCCTAATTGTTAGGATTTTGTTGCAGCTGCTAAACACACAGATATGCACATCGAATGAGGTAATAAAGCCTCCTGTAGTCTAGTCTTGTCTGTGAACGGAATTTTAATTTAAATTGCAACCATACGCACATCAAACTGTTTGCAGCACAAAATCAACATGGCATTCTAACGTGATACTAATGCTAATATCAACTTTTAAAATTCATTATCAATCAAAATGAAATACAAACACAAAAATGCAAATTAAAGTATACTTTGCACAATGCCAGGAAGATGATAGATGCATTTAACTAAACCAACCTGATACCTGGCAAAAGCAAACTTTAACAATGGCAAGGTTTAATTCACCAACAGTAAAGGCCATAATTGCATTGGAAATTCTAAGTATTCAAGAGAGTTGTGTAGTTTCAATGATTTTGCTAATTGATGGATGTGATTAGGGGCTATAGACGTTTTGACTTTATGCAGCAGGAGTGAGTACTATGCGCTTAAAATGGAAAAATGTCCAGTTTTGACAAAACATTTTGACACCAGTTGGATTAAATGTTCGTGATACCAAAAGAAGATATCGAATAATTTTGCTGACTGTACTTTGCATAAACAAATACTGAAATTTTGCGTTCCAATAAATAATATTTTGTTAATGTTTTTATTTTCTTATACAGGGTGGCGCACGCATCGTGCTACAAACACAATGCCAATGGGCACCATTATTTAAAGATGTTGGAGGAGTTTTTTCTTACCCAGAACTGTGCCGAGGACGTATCCGTTTCATTTAATATGTATAAAGCAATTTTGAATGATGCATTTTATATACATTGAAGACGTCTGCATAAATTTGAAAAATTTGCTTCAATGACGGTATAGCTAAAGTAAAATGGACCATATCTTGCGCGATATTAAAAATTTCTATGGTTATTTCAACACCATAGGATATCATCCTATTATCATCCCGTTTCCAACAACTAGAACTACTTATCTGAGACCACATGAAGTATTAGGTGCGCAACTCAGTTCCCGCTGTTTGTCAGTAGATGGCGTCAGTTGTAAGTGCTAGTCAGTTCTGCCATAATCTAAACATTATGAGCCAGGCTTAGGCATATGCCTAACATACCAACTCGACACAATAGTGATTTTCTTTCACGTCATCTTCTTTTTTCGGTGTGAATATGTGTGATTTTGTGCCAAATGATTCGTCATAAGCGAGAAGTATTGATTTTCTTCTTTCAATCGACGAAAACGCGGCTGAAGCTCATCGAGAACTTCAATACGTTTACGGAAGTGCTGCTTTAAATGAAACAACGTGTCGCAATTGGATGCGTCGCTTTAAAGACGCTTGAAGACCGTTCGAGTGAAGAAAGACGAAAAAAAACCTACGAAGACATGAATTGACGACATTGCTTGGTGGGGATCCGTGCCAGACACAGGTAGAGCTTGCTTCAATATTAGGAGTTACACGCCAAGCTATTGCCAAGCGATTGCATGCGTTGGGAATGATTCAAAAGCAAGGAACTTGGGTTCCTTATGAGCTGAAGCTAAGGGATGTTCGTTGTCGTTTTTTCGTCTGTGAACAAATGCTTCAGCGACAAAAAAGGAAGGGTTTTCTTCATCGTATTGTAACGGGTGATAAAAAATGGATTCATTGCAGCAATCCAAAGAAAAGAAAGTCATGGGGGCTGCCAGGTCAAGATTCTACGTCGTCGCCTCGGCCGAATATTCACGCTGGAAGGTTATGCCCTTTATTTTGGTGGGACCAGGTCGGTGTTATTAATTGCAAGCTGTTGAAATTAGGCGACACCATCACTGGGGATCGGTATCAACTTCAATTAATGCGATCGAACCAAACTCTGCGCGACAAACGCAAACACAATACGTGGGGAGAGGCACGAAAAGGTGATTCTACAGCATGACAACGTTGGCCAAGCTTGTTAAAACCTACATGGAAACGCTGAAATGGGAAGCCTTACTCCATTCGCCATATCCACCAGATAGAAAGTATCTCATATTTATAACCAAGTTAAATTGAAAATTGGTGATTTGCTTAAAAGGGTCATAACTGGTGACGAATCATGGGTATATGGTTATGACATCGAAACCAAAGCCCAATCGCCCCAATGGAAGAGTCCAGGAGAGTCAAGACCAAAAAAAGCACGTCAAGTTCTATCAAATGTCAAGGTTTCGTTCACTTTTGTGCATCAGGAGTTCTTACCACAAGGTCGTAAGGACGGCGTTTTGCGACAATTGAGGAGATAAAAACTGAATAGCTGAGAGAGCTGTTTCGAGGATTGGAAATAAAGGTGGCACAAATGTATTATATCTGAGGGAGACTACTTTGAGGGAGATAAAATAGAAATTGATGAATAAATAAATATTTTTTGAGAAATTCACCTTATTTTTTAAACACACCTCGTATAAGTACACACTTTATATACTTCACTTGAACAAATTGATGCAGTAGGAAATCCCATTTTTAGAAAATGATCCCTGATCCGGTTACTGAATAATCGCAAAAAATTAGATTTTGTATTAAGAAAATAAGATAGGTCGATATATTTTGTATAAGAAGAAATCGCTTTTGACTGACGATAAATCGGTACACAAACCACATTATAGTGGAAGTCAATCAAAAATTACATCAGACTACTTTGTTTTCGTGTTACAAGGCGGCGCACCAATTGTGCTTCAATAAGAAATTCAAACTTTTTTTAAATCAATGAATTTTATTTACTTTTGTATTGTAAAGAAAATTCAATTTTATTTTATATAATTAATTGGTGTTGACTCATTTGGCTCATTCACGCATATGCGACATCTGAACAGAAAATTATTCAATACGGGATCGCCTCAATAATTTTTTTAATGGACTGTGACTGTTTCAGTTCAGTCAAATTCTTCGGTGTGGTTTTGTAAATCTCTTGCTTGACATAGCCCCATACAAAAAAGTCTGGTGCAGTCAGGTAAGGTGACCTTAGGTGCCAAAGGAAAGTGGAGTTTCTGGATATTAATTTGTTTGGGAATTTTCGTTGGAGCTCTACCATAACCGGTCTGACTACGTGTGCAGTTTCTCCATTTTGCTGGAACCAACTGCTGTTGAAACGGATACGTCTTAGGCGCAGCCCCTTTAAATAACAACCCCTTTAAATAACGGTCCTCATTGACATTTTGCTTGTAGCAGGATTCATGCCCCATCCCGTATTGAAAGTGAGCAACATGAATTTTAAAATCGCCGAAACGCGGTTTAACGGTTTACAAAATATGAAAGAATTAACAAAAAGTCCCATTCAATCTTGGTAATATATGAAAATTGTCATTTGCAACCCCTATGTTGCAACTATAGAGTCAGATAACAATGTACAAGGTTATCCATTTAATGGTTTCAATATCGCCTCTCTGCTAAGGCTGTCAGCTGTTGAATACCTGTCATCTGAAGTGTTATTTATTTAGTGAAAAGTTTGTAATTCACGAATAAGGATCGTTTAACAAGAATGAGGAACGAAGAATGCATAAAAATAGTTAAAACTTATAATAAAAGTGGTGATGGTATAATACGACCGATTTTGGCTTTATTGCATGAGAAGTTTCCAGAAAGCGTTATTTCACGTTTTGGCAACGTCCATCGACCACCAAGATTATGTGATTTCACGCTGTTAGATTTCTTTTGTGAGGCTACGTCAAAGACTGTGTTTACACGGATAATCCACAAACGTACCGACCGAATTGTGCGAAAAGGTGGTCGAAAATTACCTCAAAAGAATCCAATTCAGGGGGAGTCATTTAAAATACATTGTATATCATAATGGCAAGGTCCAAGCATTATAACGAAATGAAAGTTTCATCGAAATCATAGCTTTATGTGTATTTTATTGAAATTTACTTTTGAAATCGAAAAAAATAACCCTATATTATATTGGTACAACAGCTAGTGGACCCTACTTTATAAGCATAATTTTAGATTTTTTTCTTAAGGAAATTAGGAGTTAGAGCATTCTTCCCAATTTCATAAAAACTTCATCATCTTTTTAATCAAAAAGATTTGACACTTCTGTTTCCGCTATTGCCCATTGAACACCTATAAGTTAACATTTTTAGACATTTTAGCTTCCTTAACTTTAACACTTTGCTGCAGTTTGCTTTAGACAACAAAGCAAGGCAACACAATGTTGTTAATGATTTCAGTTCAAGCCATTTTTAGGCTGTGGTGCCCTTCTTTGAACTTTTTATTTTCTGTTTTTTTTTTTACTCCCAAAAAGTAAGAATTTCAGAAAATTCTTCTTTATCGTGTCTTGAAGAATAAACACACATTACATTACATTACACAGAACGCAAGATTTAAATTTGGCGCCATTCGAAGTGTCATTGTTTGACATTTGAACAATTGTTATTGTTTGCTAGTAGAAGTTATGAGGTTAGTAAAAATGCAGCGCTACACGAATGAACAACGCATTCTCATTGTGAAATTGTTTTATCAAAATGGTGAAAGTTTTGCGGCTACAGTTCGCAAATTGCGATCAATTTTGGGTTACAGTAATGCTCCCAAATAGACAACTGTAAAGAGATTAATGGATAAATTTGCAAAAACTGGGTCTGTTACCGATGTAAAGACAACAACGCGCCTTCGACCAGGTCGATCGAATCCACCTCAATTCGACACCGAGCTCAGCAAATTGGTGTCTTCAAATCCACTATGTATTATCATGCATACAAAGTTCAATTGTCTCAGGAACTACTGACCATGGACAGCGAAGGGAGTTCGTTTATTGAGTATTGGAGAAACAACATAATAATGCTGATTTTGCCGATAAAATCATCTTCAGTGACGAGGCCCATTTTCATCTTGATGGCTTCGTCAATAGGCAGAATTGTCGCATTTGGGGTGAGGAAAATCCTCGAGTGACTCACGAGAAGCAAACGCATCCTCAACGTGTCACTGTGTAGTGTGAATTTTGGGCTGGAGGAATCATTGGACCTTTTTTTATGAAAATGAGGCATGTCAAGCGCAAACAGTCAATGGTGTTCGGTATCGTAAAATGATAACCAGTTTTAACCAACCTGGAATTGAAAAAATGAATGTGGAGGGCATGTGATTTCAACACATGTCATACAGCCAGGGAAACAATTCAATTGCAGCATCAGTCAATTCCCGGTCGTGTTATTTCGCGTTTTGGAGACCAGAATTGGCCGCCTAGATCGTGCGATTTAACGCCATTTGACTTTTTTCTTTGGGGCTTCTTGAAGTCGATGGTTTACGCGAATAAGCCGACGACGACTCAAGTCTTAAAAGGGGAAATTGGACGCTGCATTAATGAAATAAAGCAGCATTTATGCAAAACGGTCATTGAAAATTTCATTAAAAGATCGCGTGTGTGCCAGCAAAGCTGCGGCGGCCATCTGCCCGATGTGTTGTTCCATACATAACCTCATTCTGTCTACTTTACGATGTAATAAAGTTTCACGATTTTTTTTTAAATATCTGTGTTTTATTTAAAATTTAAATCTTACGTTCTTATTGGGACACCCTTTATTTCTGGTAAAGTATAAGATAAATTGTAAAATTTTTAACCTCTTTTTTCTGCGAAAGCATGAAAGCATGAATTTCTAAAAATCCTTCTCAGAAGCTCGATTTTCCTTTCAAACGTGTGAATTACAAAAAGCTCTGGTAATTTTAGCAGAAGCCGTTTTTTTGTGGACAATGATGGCAGTTTTGTCGACCACTCTCCCTGTTCTAAATCCTTAAAGAGTGAAATTCCAAACATCTCTTCCCGTCTCTTGAAAAATGTGATATTCTCCTTATTTCATATATAATTTCGAAAAAAATTTTTTGATAATTCCAGCATAACTCGTTTGTTTTAGGAATTTTAGTCCACGAACACACATTGTCCGTGCGCACAGTGAGATTCTAAGTGCAAAAAGTCTATTTTTCGACTGTAAAATATTAAAAATGTAATGATGCAATTTTGTACGGAATTGTTTAGTTAAGAGAAATTCATCATTGCTTTTTCGAAAAAAATAATTTTTTTTATCGCAAAATAATTACTTAAAAATGCTTGGGAGAAGTAAAGCGCAAAACGACTAAGATTTTAATGCAACTTGAGGGCCTGTATATGCATATTTGTTGTTCGTTTAACTATTTTATGTCATGATGTTCTAAAAATGTGGTATTTTGTGATTCTTTAAGAAAAAAAGACAACTGGATAGCATAAATAGTTTCGAAACTATTTAAATTTAAAAAAAAGCCCTAGAAATTTCAGTGTTCTAAGTTTTCCTTGGATGTAAAAAAGGTTAGCTCCGGCGACCTCCATGCTCTGACTGCAATAAAATGAAGGAAGGGAGTATATTATTGCGATTTATAGAAAAAAATCCTTATAATATTTTATACTGCTGAACAAAGTTATAAATTTTATGAAAAAAGTCACAATAAGGCGTCAACCTCGTAAACAACATTTGGAATTAGATGATATTGTAAAAGAAATGATAGATGAATAAGTAAATAAGTTTCCTTACACATGTAACTAATTATTTTATTTTAGGCAATCCTACTAAATATTTTTACAGAAAATAAGTCAGGCGGGTGGCGGGTGAAATGGTTATTTTTTCTGAGTAATATAGGTGATGGGCGTGGCCGATTTGGATGAAACTTTCCAAAATTTTTGTTTCCGTAGTACAGATGATCCATGCCAAGTTACAAAAATTTCTACCTAACAGAAAAAAATTTATACGAAAATTTCATTTTGAGTTGTATGGGCGGTGGGCGGTGGGCGTGGTCGATTTAGATGGAACTTTCCAAAAATGTTGTTTTCGTAGTACAGATGATCCATGCCAAGTTACAAGAATTTCTACCTATCAGAAAAAAATGTATACGAAAATTTCATTTTGAGTTGTATGGAACTTTCCAAAAATTTTGTTTTCGTAATACAGATGATCCATGCGAAGTTACAAGAATTTCTACCTAACAGAAACAAATGTATACGAAAATTTCATTTTTAGTTGTATGGGTGCTGGCCGATGGGCGTGGTCGATTTGGATGAAACTTTATATTTTTGCTACTCTACATCATAAAACGCTCTATGCCGAATATGCCATGATAATACGACAACTCCTTATATTTATTGCACAAAAATGTATGAAGCAATCCCACTGTGGTGCGTGAGCGTCTCTGCTGTACTCACAATTGTGATAAAATCTTCTGCAGAGCTTGCGATACTGCAAATGAATTGATAATTATCTTTGCGCTTCACCACTCACAGGATAACTGAACAATTCCAGAAACCATCCCAAAGAATAATCAGTCATAGTTTCATCACAATCGAATTAACGTAATATACAAATACAGGGTTGCCCATATTCGACGGACCCATCTGGCAACGCCATAACTTTTGACAGAGATGTCAGATCGCTTAATGACATACCGCGTTTGAAGCGTCAGTCCAAGCAGGTTTTTACCATGGAACAATACACGCCACGCGAGCGCTCTGAAATAGTTGAAATTTACATTCAACAGAAGAAATCAATTGTGAAAACTCAACGTGCTTTTAAAATATTAAAAAATGTGAGAAGTGCGCCTTCTAAGAACACCATTAAGCGTTTATACGAAAAATTTTCGACTGGTGAGGCTCTTTCTAATCCGAAGAGGCCAAATAAAAGTCGACCAAGGCGATCGGCCGAGAATATCGCTGCCGTACGAGGCAGTGTTGAGAGGTCCCCAAGAACATCCCAAAAACGCCGTTCTCAGCAGTTGGGCATGGCTCGGTCCACTTTACAACGGATTATTCGCGTTGATTTGCATTTGTTCCCGTACAAAATTCAATTGACGCAAAGATTGTTGCCTGCGGACAAGCCTCGTCGATTGGAATGGGCCCAACGAGTCATCGAAATGGCCGATGATGACGAGCAATTTTGGAACAAAATTATCATGTCCGATGAAGCCCATTTCACATTGAATGGGACCGTATATAAGCAAAATTGCCGTATTTACGCCACTGAAAATCCTCAGGAGATTCAAGAGTTGCCTCTTCATGACGAAAAAGTCACAGTTTGGTGCGGCGTTAGTGCGAAAACGGTCATTGGGCCGTTTTTCTTCCAAAACGAAAATGGCCATGCTGTTACCATCAACCAGGAGCGTTATCGCGACATGATGACCAATTTTGTGATGCCAATTATTCGTCGAAAGCGTATGAGGCAGTTCTGGTTTCAACAAGACGGCGCTCCACCGCACACAAGTCGCATAACAATCGATTTTCTGAAGAATTTGTTTCCGTTTGATGGGCCGTTTGATGTCGAAAAGTGGTGATTTGGACTGGCCACCGCGTTCGCCCGATTTGACGCCCGCTGACATCTTCTTGTGGGGACATTTGAAGTCAAAGGTTTACGTTAACAAGCCAAGGACCGTAGAAGAGCTCAAGGACAACATTCGTGAAGAAATAGCCGCTATTCCGGCCGAAATGTTGGCGAAAACGATGGAAAATGCTGCAAAAAGGGCACAATACGCCATCAACGCCAGAGGCAGCCATTTGAGAGATATCATATTCAAAAATTGATGTAAACAAATCTACTTGGAACAAATTAAATGAATAAGATTGCCAACCGCCAAATTTTTATTTTTTTCTTTGATTTTTTTTTTAAAAACATGGGTCCGTCGAATATGGGCAACCCTGTATACAGATACTGTGTGTTTGTGTGTGTATTTTAACACTTACCTTACCTTTTATACAAATGTGCTGAAACGATATCAAGTATTTCTGTAGCTTCCAAAGATGGTTCCTATAAATTCAAACTCACTCGTCTGGAAATGTTTTGGTCTTAAGTTAGATTGTTAGAATCGTTTTTCCGCATAATTTTATTTTGCCAAACGAGTCAGTAACCTCCATTTATTTTCCTATTATTATTATTATTTTTCGTTTGTTTCATGCCAACCTCTGTGTAACATTTAAACCGATTTTCCGGTTTAAGCCACCCACATATGCCATCCAATCTTTGGATATTTCATTCATTACATTCATTACACTTTAAATATTTGAATATTTCACATGAATTCTGCTCACCTTTTTTCGAAGAATCATACAGTTTCAATTTAATCTATAATATGGAACTTCTTACGTGCCTCCGCTTCACATTTCATGGGAAAACCACAAAACACCTGGCATCATAGTAAAGAAATCTGATATACAATTTTATATACGAGTACACATTTTAATCTGCAAAACATTGGGAGTGATGAATGCTGATGAGGACAAATATATACCAAAATTAAAAAACATATGTCAAAAATATTTTTTTTACAAAGGCCACAGGGTTGTGTAGACAGGGGTGTAGCCACATTTTGAAATGGGAACTGCATATGACTATTGAAATTTTACAGAATAATGATACATTTGTTTGAAATATTAATTAAATGATTCTGTACTTTAAATATAATATTATAACTCAATATGTACAATAGTTTGTGAATAGTTTTGCCACCTTTGCGGCTCCCTCCCATTTTGCGGTTCCTTCACAAAAAGGTTCGATCGGCCAATTTGTTTCTGAAAGGAAGACATTGAACTGGTTTTTGCAGAAAGGCTCGAAAAGACGAAGAACTCACCAAACAATCAGTCCTCCGGATATAAATATTGGAAATCTCGTTGTTGCACGACTTCTTGCAGGGTACCGCCCACATATCGATGTTGTAACGACAACCCATTGATAAACTTTTCAGAAAACGGTTGATAAATCAGATTGAAAATTTGAAGCCAATTTTCTCGCCGCGTTTTACAAGCCAGAAATACAACGCTTACGTGTAACTTGGGAGAAGTGGAGTAGAAGCCTTCACGAATAGAATTTTTCTAGTTTCTAACCGACTTTTGCTTCATTACTTTAAACAGTTTTGTGAACACAAGAATTAAGGGGATTTTTTTTTGTTGGTCTTTTTGTATGGAAAAAATTGTAGGAGTGTACAGAAAATTTTGTGAACAAACAGCATCACCTACTGCAAAAATTACTTAAAGAACAGCATAAACAGCAAAAAACGAAGTATAATAAAATTCCATTCGGAAGAACGCCAATGCCTAAACAGGATGGTACCAATAAGTTGTTGTGAGCATAAAATAGTCTTACTTTTTTTATTTTGTCAAAATTGACCATTTATTATACAGCGTTGTCCATTTTCCGGTTTCAAAACTAAAGCTAAATAAAACACACATAAAGCTATGATTTCGGTGAAACTTTTATTTCAATATATTGCTTGGATCTCGCCATTATGTACGAAATATGTCATTTAAACGACTGCTTCTGAATTGGTTGCAGCAGTGGATCCTCCAGCGTCATTTTCGAAAAAATACGACCCAATAACACCTTCAAACTATAATACGCACTAAACAGTCACGTTTTCCGGGTGCAATAGCTTTTCCACATTCATTTCTGGGTTCTCCCAGCCCCCATATGCAACAATTTTGCTTGTTGACGTAACCACCGAGTAAGAAATGAGCTTCATTGCTAAAGAAAATTTTGTTCGATTGAAAACCCACGTTTGACTTACGACTTTTGTCATACGTTTCAACTATTTTTACGGATTTATCGGTTGCTAAATTATCCATATTCATAAATGGCAAACCATTCACTACATAAATAACACTTCAGATGGCATTTATTCAACAGCTGACAGCCATGCCAGATTGCCTGTTTTGAAACCACTAAATGTATAGTCCGTTATTTGTGGAAATATCTCTGTAACCTGCGAACAGTAACAAAACCCGATAGATAAGTGATAACTTGCCAAAATCTCATTACAATCAGACGAATGATACCATTGGTAGGCGTACCATTGGTAGGCAGATATACAGATGAGCCAGAATGTACCAGTTTTATATAAAATTATCAAAATAATGCAGATAATTTTCAAAACATAAAAGCCGGCAACGAGAAGGGCAATGATAAAGTGGCATAGAAGTAAAATTAGAATAAAATTAGTATAGAGTATATTTCTTAAGGGACACAACATCGTATTTACAATAGACAATTCTACATAGTATAGTTTATACTGATGTTAATAAGATGTGCTAAATTAAGACAACAGAAAAACTTGTGCACGCTCTTAAAAAGTAAAATGTTTTACATTTGAATTTATTCCACTGTCATTATTTCCTTCAGATTTTAAATTTATATTTTTAAATTATACCATCCACAAATTCAAAATTATCACATAATTTTATCATAATAAAAGTCGTGGCGTTTGTATTGATTATATGCCACGTGCGGGCCTTTTCGATATGAAAATAGTTTTTAAACAGCTACATAAGTCATCGCCTATGCGCGTCTATACCGCTCCTACATATTCCATCAAATAGAAATGCTGTCCCAAAGCAGTTTCAACCAAAAATATATCTTGAAAGTATCTCCTTTAATATTACTGCCACCACCATGCATTCTTTAGTAATGATAATGTGAACTACTTTTCGTCTAAGCTCATCAAAATTATTACATAAACGTTATAATAATGCATATACTATTTATATATGCATATTTAATATGCATTATATAAAATATACATTATTTTACATACAACTAAGTTCCCACTGTTTGCCAATAGATGGCGCCAGCTGTAAGTGCTAGTCGATTCTGCCATGACCTGAATGTCATTAGTCAAGCTTAGACATATGGTAAACATACCGTCTCGACGTCTTTTGTCGTCATATTCATATTTTGGCAGTGTGAGTATGTATGATTTTGTGCCAAATGATCGTCATATGCGGGAAGTATTGATTACCTTCTTTTAATCGAAGAAAACGGCGGCTTAAGCTCATCGAGAGCTTCAAAACGTTTACTGAGATGCTGGTTTAAGTGAAACAATGTGTCGAGATTGGTTACGTCACTTTAGAGATGGTGATTTTGATGTTGATGACCGTTCTCGTGAAGGAAGACGAAAAACCTTCGAAGAGACACTGAATTGGCGGCATTGCTTGATGATTATCCGTGTCAAACACAGGTGGAGTTTCTTTAGTATCAAGAGTTATCCGCGAAGCCATTTCCAAGTGATTACATGTGTTAGGAATGATTTAAAAACAAGAAACTTTGGTTTCTTGTAAGTTGTAGCCAAGGGATGCTGAGTGTGGTTTTTCCGTTTTTTTTTTTTTATAAAAAAAAACTTAGAGAGCTTAGTTGCGCACCTAATATTATAATTAGTCCGGCTATATTCAAGAATTTTGCATTCTAATAACAATAAATCAGTGAAACAATAAATCAGTGATTACTGCACGACGTTTGTATCGGCATGAACACGGTTTACACGATTTAAATGAAGTTTCAAGCGCCAATGTGATACGAAAATGGATCAGAATATTCGAAACAACCGGCTCAACAGTACCAATTGCGGTTCGTGGTCGCCCAGTTTCTGCAAGATCAGCCGACATTGTGGAGCGTGTTCCTGATTCAGTTCAGCGAAATCCGCAACAGTTAACACGTAAGAGAAGTCAGTCTTTGGATGTCAAAAGAACAACTTTACGACGAATTTTGAAACGTGATTTGCATTTGAAGGCTTATAAGATTCAGATAGTCCAAGAATTAAAACCCGATGATGCCAATAACCGACTTAGCTTTGTCAATTTGATGCTAGATGCTAGGTTGAACAATTTCAACAACGTGATTTTTAGTGATGAGGCCAATTTTCACCTTAACGGTCATGTGAGCAAGCAAAATTGTTGGTTCTGGTCCGAGACTAATCCCCGACGCTTACATGAACGTCCACTTCACAGCCCTAAGCTTGTCGTGTGGGCTGGGATAACGTCAACCGGTATTATTGGACCATACTTTTTTGAGAACGAAAGAGGGCATGCGATGACGGTTAGAGCGAACAATTATTGCAACATGCTAGCAGACTTTTTGGTGCCAGCTTTGCAAGAACTTCAAGGCAATACCCCGAGGATGTGGTTTCAACAGGATGGGGCCACATGTCATACGGCTAGGGTATCCATAGAGCTGCTGAAAAATGTTTTTCCTGGAAAACTCATTTCGGCAAGGGGGCATATTGAATGGCCACCACGTAGCCCCGATCTCTCTCCATGCGATTATTTTCTATGGGGCTACCTCAAGTCGGTAGTCTACGAGAATAATCCGACCAATTTAGAGCAGTTGAAGAGGAACATTATTCAGGAAAGTAACAAAATACCGAGAACAACTTTTCAACGAGTTTTCCAACATTTGCGACTTCGGTTCCAAGAGTGTCAAGCAGCCGAGGGAAGCCATTTGGACAACATTATTTTTAAGTCTTAAAAATTCCCTTTTTAAAAATACAAATATATTTTTTTATGTTTCGTAGTTTTTTTTTAATTGAATATTTAAACTGGCAACACCCTTATGGCCCACCCTGTATGTAATTATTATAATTAAAGTAAGTTATATTCATGAATTTTACATTTTATTTTATTCATCCGAGAGCGTTTTCCTTGTATTCTAATAATGTTCAAAAAATCTGTTAATCGGAGCGAAATGACTCATTTCGAAAATTGCGATTTTCAAAAACTGGCGTACGATTTTGAAGAAAAAACCAGTAAGCCGGTTTTCCAACTCTTTTTTAAACACTTTATTACAACTGATTAAACAGCTTTAAAAGCTTTTTATTCATTTAGTTACTTATTTATTTATTTTTTTTTTTTTTTTTTTGTAACGTTGATATAATTTTACTCCTTACAAATACATCCTGTAAAAAATGTTGAACTTGCGGCCACCAGCTTGAACGTTTAACTTACACACATTTCCCACAGGATGAGTTCAATTAGCTGATTTTTATTACAACAGTCAATCTTTCTAGATTCTTTGTTACTAAAACATGAGCGACTTAAAGTTGAAGTTGCTCGAGACAAAAAAGGCATAGAAATAATATGGGCATTGTTTGCTAACCACAAAAACATGTCATGTACTCGTACATTTTCCTTGAACGACTCGCGGGTCACATAAAAACAGCTCAGGACTGACATAGATGCCAGCGACAAGTAGCTGTTTTGAAGACAAAAAAACGACACTGTGGAGGCATTCAAAAAGGTTTCCTTCATCTGTTACCACACAGACGCCTCTGTTGATGCGAATTTCGTTAATAGCATATGTAAACATTAATTTGTATTTATGTGCATACGATATCGTAAGGATGTATATCAAAAACCATATGAATCGTAGCACCGATACACTGCCAACAATCTCACATCATTGTGCTAGCAGGAAGTGACAGGATTTTTTTTTTTTAATGTATGCGAACTAGTCCTCCCCGTGGCATTCGAAATTGCAAGTATCGCATGGTATTCTGCAGATATGTTGAAATTTACTCTCATATGTTAAAGATGTAAAAAATGCACAAACACATTGCTGGTATACCGAGCGAGGAAGCGGCGGGGGTAAGCAAATATTTCATATCGATTTTATATGCAAATACAAAAGAGCTCAAAATCATTGAAATTTGCAGAACATTCAAGGAAATATAAATCGAGAGTACTATACTGCTTGTAAAAGCTGCTACAAGGTTTATTACACAACCCGCAGGTCACACTGATGGCCATGATCGAGTAGCAATTAAAATCGGTGGTTTCGCCGCAAGTCGGTGAAGTGTAATTGTAATGTACAATTAATTCAATACAAAACCTTCAACATAATTTGAATTTCTTGCGGTAGAGAACACTTAATTCGTTGAAATGAATGGTCATTAGAGTGCTTCGGCTTGTATGGAGCCAAAAAAGAAAATTGCAAATGTACCTTAAAATTAAGACTAATGTCTTTTTAAAGTGGTTATCAAATAATTTATTTACATACTTTTTATTTTACAAAAAATTTATACAACTAGGAATTTACACAAGCGATGTACTCTATATTTTAATTTTGCCACAACGAGTTGTCTGACATAAGAGAAATACGTCGATAGTTTGGCTGCACATGGAAATACTTTACAAATTTCTTAAAGTTTTTTACTGCATACGATTTTTGTAAAATGTCAACAGGTGCTAAGCTTCTCATCCTTTATCCGAATTCAGTTCAGAATAGTATTTTCCTAAAAGTGTTTTCTGCTCTTATTGATTTCATTGTAGCGGGTAACTCATTTGATGGATTCAAAATCTCCGGTCTGACAGTGCTGTCAGCTGTTAAATACCTGTCATTTGAAGTGTTATTTATTTAGTGAAAGGTTTCCCATTTACGAATATGGGTCGTTAACAATCGAAGAACGCATAATTAAAAATTAGTGATTAAAACGTGGGCACTTTTTGTGCATTACGGGATGATTGTGGTCGTTATAATCGACCTGCTGTGTATGGAAAGATTATAAAGAGATTTGAAGAGACTGGAAGCGTTACAGATCTGGTCAGGTCTGTGCATCATCGCAATGTAGGCACTACCGAAAATGTCGCTTCTGTTAGTGAAAGTGTTGCGGATAAGAAAGCTATGGCCGCATGACAATCGCATGACAATGTTTTTGGCCTGCAATTGAAGATTATAAACTCTACTGGATTTTCATTTTTCTCAAAAAATATTTATTTATTCCTCAATTTCTATTTTAGCTCATTCAAAGTAGTCCTCCTCAGATATAATGCGCTTGTGCCAGCTTTTTTCCCAATCCTCGAAGCAATTCTGATATGCACTTTTTGGTATGACCTTGAGCTCTCTCAGCGAATCGGTTTTTATTTTTTTGCTCAACTCCGGGCGTTTTTTTGTATTGCTTCGCGTAAACGGCGCATAACTTCAAGGTAATACTCCTTATTTGCCGTACGACCTTGTGGTGAGAACTCCTGATGCACTACGCCAAGGTAATCGTAAAAAATAGTGAGCAAATTCTTGACATTTGATCGAACTTGGCGCGCGTTTTTTGGTCTTAGCTCTCCTGAACTCTTCCAATGGGGCGATTGGATTTTGGTTTCAATATCATAACTATATAGTTATGATTCACCACCAGTTGTGACCTTTTAAGCAAATCTGGATTATAGTTGACGTCAATCAGCAATTCCTGAGCGATGCTCATACGACGTTATTTTTGGTCAAAATTCAGCAATTTTCCAACGAACTTCGCTACCAAAAATTTCCTGCCCAAAATTTCGCTTCATGCCCAAAATTTCCGAAAAGATTGCATGGCATGAGCCAACCGATATGCCGACTTCCTCAGCAACTTCTCTAATTTTGATTCGACGATTCTCCATAGCAATTTTCTTCACTTTCTCAACATTATCATCGGTTGTTGATGTGCTGGGGCGTCTAGAGCGAGCATCGTCATTCACATCTTCCCGACCTTCTGTGAAAAGCTTGTACCACTTGTAAACATTTGTTTGACTCAGAGTACTCTCACCGTATGCCACTGTCAACGTTCCAAGTGTTTTAAGCACTTAATTCCATTTTTTAAACAAAATTTGATGCAACTTCTTTGATCCATTTTTTCGATAGGCTAGATCGTCGAACACGCAAAACACTTGTCTTATTTGTGCCACTCACAAACAAATTAAACACGCTATATCGATAAAACCGTTAACATATCTTCGAGACGACTGTACCAACATAAAAAAAAGTCGTAAGTCGAATGTTTGTAGCCCGCGAAATTTCAAAATTCGTCTTATTTTTTGAACACACCTCGTATGGTTTCAACAAGACTGTGCCACGAGCCACATAACACGACCGATTTTGGCTATATTACATGAGAAGTTTCCAAAAAGCGTAATTTTGCATTTTGGCGACATCAAAGATCATGCGATTCGACGACGTTACACTCTTTTATAGGGCTTCGTCAAAGACCGTGTTTTCGCGGATAATCCCAAACATTGGGCCATTTGGAAACCAACATATGTCAAGTTATCGCCGAGATAACGCCCGAAATGTGCGAAAACTACCTCAAAAGGATCCACTGCTGTGACCAATGCAGAAGCGGTCAATTAAATGCCATTGTATTTCACAGATAATGACAACTTCCAAGCATTGTAATGAAATAAATGTTTAATCGAAATCATAGCTTTATGAGTGTTGTATTTCACTTTGCTTTTGAAACCGAAAAATGGCTGAAAATGGCCAGTATAATTAAGCTTTAAGTAGCAGGCAAGTATTTCTTTAGAAATGCTACCTTTTAATAGGTTTAGTCAATCATTATTGACCATAAAAGCTTATCCAGCAAATATTTTCCATACCAATCGGCACAATAATCACTACAACTACTGCTACAGTAGCTGTCCCTATTTGACTGAAACTTATACTTATACTCGTAATTTTAACATTGGCTTCTCATAGGGGACAAGTACTTCCAATTTGACAACCATTCAGTACTATTTATGTAGTACGATTATGTAGTTCTAGAAAACCATTTTCGAATACATTTCTTCAAAATAGTTTATTTTTCAAATTTACGAAATTATACAGTAAAAAAATGGAGTTTTAAAAGTAGTATATTGAGTGTAGTAGTTTACCGATACAAGTCTAGCTGGGTAATGTAATTAATACCTTTAATTATAATAAATTTGGAGAAACTGAATATCTACAAATTGAATCTCTGAGTTTCTGTGTTTTTAACTTAATAAAGTTATATTGAAAACTCATGCCGCAAAATTTGCATACTACTGACAACATTCCAAGGATTCAATCAAAGAAAATATTTGATTACTTCAAACTATTATTTTTCCAAAAGTACCATTACTGTCACTACCTTAAAGTAGTACGATATATAACTAATTTAATGGAAGCAATTTGGAATCGCTACTGCTGGAAATATAGAAACAGCACATGTTACCACCTTGTAACTAATGAAAATATTCTACTTTTAGAGTACTTTTTGTGCTCGGTTATTTTTTGTACAAATCAAGAATTAAGCTTAAAAAACATCGACAAAAACATTGTTTATGGCCACGCCAAAGATGGATAACAGCTAAGAGAAATTACGCTAAATTTTATAGTTTTTCTTCGATTTTTTGTTTTTCGAGACAAAAACGCAAGTCCGGCGGCTACAAATGTGAATAGTGTTTATGATCAGGAAATCACCAGAACTTTTGGTTTCCTCGATTTCGTTCCGGTGACTTTGATGTTAAAGATGCTCTGGAAGGCCAATCGAAAAATATCGATAGAATGGGTAATGGAAATCGTTAAGTCCGACCGATTGCCCAGGGACTATACATTGCTCAAAAAGCTGTTTGGAACTATTTGAACAAGGCTGGATACAAAACAAAACTCAATGTATGGAGCGTCACACGAGTTAACGCAAAAAAGAAACCACATAGATCAAATTTCCACTTTCGAATCGCTGCTGAATCGTAACAAAATTGACTCATTTCTGAAATGGATGGTTCCCGGTGATGAAAAATTAGATACTACTTGAATAAGACTGGATACAAAACGAAATTCGATGTATGAGCGCCAAAAGAAACCTCACAGATCATCTTCGAATCTCTGCTGAATCGCAAAAAACTTAACATTTCTGAAACGGATGGTTCCCAGTGATGAAAAATTAGGCGCTACTTGAATAAGGCTGGATACAAAACGAAATTCAATGTATGGGGCGCCACACGAGTTAAC
>JAHXMU010000012.1:2344771-2387702 GCA_019455685.1 Philornis downsi
AAAATTGACTCATTTCTGAAACGGATGGTTCCCGGTGATGAAAAATTTGACAACTTCAAGCGAAAACGTTCGTAATCGAATCGAGGCGAGGCGGCGGAAACAATGTCCAATCTAGAAGTGACGATCAAGAAGGTTTTGCTATGTGTTGGATGGAATTGACATTGAATCTTCTATTATGAGCCGTTCTCCTCAAACTCTTTATTCGGATCTGTGCTATCAACAACTGGTCTATCTAAAGAAAGCCATCGCCCAGAATTGGTCAATTTTGGCCGCTAGGGGAGGAATGGCGTTTCATCAGTATACACACATGTATAGCGACTCGCCAGAAACTCCTGGAGTTTGGCTGGGAGATTTTTATCAATCCACTTTATAATTTCGATCTGGCACCAAGTGATTACAACCTACTCCTTGCTATAGAAAAAGATGTTGATGGTGAAAAATTCGCTCTCAAGGAAGCTTGTGAAGATCGACTATACCAGTTTTTTGCCAACATGGACGAGAGTCTCTATGAGGGAAAATAGCAACACGTTATGAAACAAAATGAAGCATATTTGATCTATATCGGATTATTCTAGCTATGCTAGATAAAGCTTTCAATATCATGCAAAAATAACGAATTTCTTTTCATTACACCGCATATATTTTGTCGGATTAGTAGCCAGGATTCCATTTCAACAAAACAAAAACAGGTGTTCCAACTTTCACAAGCCTGTTTGACGATGCAAAGTAAATTCGATAAGGTGAAATATATTTTAATCCCGGCAACTTTGGAAATAAAATAGACGTTTTCAATACTCCATTGCAGATACCCTTTAGTTGTCGTTAAGCCAAGTAGATTTCAGAAATCGGAGTCCACTTTTGTATTTTCCAAGTCCAATTTTCGTACACATTTCCTTACTTTAGTGACAGTCTGCCTCTTCCAATTATCATTGGAAATTTGTTTTGAAATTTGAATGCTAAACAAATTTGGACACCAGATTTGTAACCTGATCCTAGGTCGTAAAAACTATATGTTTTATATGATTTCATCTGGTAGAGCGTTACTTATTTCGTTCTTCAGCGATATTAAATGAATTATAAGTTAAACACAAATTGGTTTCTTATTAGATATCGGTTTTGAATTAAATAATTGAACCGAACGCAAGCCGGGATTGAAAAGGGTTAAAAAACACGTTACTAACCGAACCAGCGCTCTAAATTAGTGCGAACAACCCTGAACCCAACCAACACAAAAGTTCACATGCGATAAAGTAATTGCGAACAAGTTAACATTTGCGAATAATGTATTTGAAATATTAGAAACCCAATCCCAGGCCTCGTAACACAAAATTCATCATTACGTTCTTAGTTCCATCAAATGATTGGACATAATCTGTTTTCCTAAATTGAACATCAATCACTAAGATAAGCTATCGGTCATAGTTCCATTAAGTGATGCCTCTGGACACCTTCGTCAAGTGTCTTTCTTTGACAGGATCCTTCTTAACTCAAACTCTTGAAGTCAGTGCAACACCTCAACCTGTAGGGCATCGCAAACAGGATATTAATATGCGAGTATCCACAGACTGCTTACAATCGCTTACAATAATATCTGTATTTGTTCATACTGCTGCCCGTGTAGTAGTCGTATGAAAGGACAGCTAACACCCAGCAATGCCTCCAATCTGTACGTGAGCAATACTCCACTTTGCAAATGTGCCACAAGGAGACATAATATATATGTGTGAGTGCGGGTGTGTGTACATGTACCTTAGTGTGTTGGTGTGTGTATTAATACGGCAGTGTAAAATAAACTTTTATGCAATATTTGTTAAAGTAACACAATTTTAACGTGTTAAAATGTTTGACAAGTGAAAATGAAATGGTCAATATTTTCACACTGCGGTCGCTGGTTGTGCTGGTTGCTGGTCTATAATAAAAACATTGAGGAACACAAAAATAACGCTGGTAGGATGTGGACGTTATGTGGATGTGACGTTTGCGACCTGCATGCAAAAATAATAGATATGGATGAGATGAAATGTGTAAGCGCAATGGTTCTACAAAATAAAAATAATTTGTGGTTTTATAAATAAACGAAAGTATTAACAATATTATTAGATTAAGCAAAGATGATTAAACTATCTCGATGTAAAATATGAGTCAGCAGTGAGGGTAGATATTTTTTTTGAAAAATATCACAATCCTTCCACAACACAAAAAAATTAGTAGCCTTTTTTAGGCACCTTCACGAAGGTCCAGTTTCAGTTTTGATATTGTAAAATTAGAAATTTATGATAACAATAAAGTAATTATAATACATTGTAAATTTAGAAAATTGTCTCTAATTCATATTCGAAACAACAACTCACTTCATGCATAGATAAATTGTTTTCCCGAAACGAAATTAGAAATATAAATTGATTCTGTTTCTGTATCGAAACATAATGAAACACATACCTTGATTCGGTAACCTCAAACAAAAGTATAGAGTTGTATGCAGTTTCCTTTCTTAGTATGAATCAGAACTGAATGTAGTTTCTTTTCTGGTAAAATGCTTCAAATAATTTGTTTTCTGAATTTATGATATTGGACTCACAGCTACATAAAAATGTCTGTTTTTGGAGTGAAATGCAGACAAAAGATTTCATATACTAAATCAGAAGCAAAAATGTTTTTAATTTAGTTTCGGTTGTAAAAATCAAATTCAAAATAGTTTGTAACGTCATTTTGCTTGTGTGAAAACAAAAAACAAAATTCAGTGCAATTTTCATTCGGCTGTCAGAATCTAAATACGATTTTCTCTTTTATATTTATGATTTAGATTCCAGAAACTGAAACAAGTCAAAACTATTTTCTAATTTAATTTCGTTTCGGTGACGGTTCCTGGTTCAAGCATTAGGTGCGTAACTAATTTTCCGCTGTTTGCCAATAGATGGCGCGCCAGTTGTGTTAGCCAATACTGCCATACCCTAAACGTTATGAGCCAAGCTTAAGCATATGGTAAACATACTGCCTCGACACAATAGTGATTTTCGTTTGACGTCATATTCTATTGGTTGTGTGAATATGTATGATTTTGTGCCAAATAATCGTCATAGGTGGGAAGCATTGATTTTGTTCTTTTAATCAAAGAAAATGGCAGCTGAAACTCATGACAGCTTCAAACTGTTTTTCAAACTGTGAAACAACGTGTCGATATTGGTTCCGTCGCTTTAAAGATACTGATTTTTATGTTGATGAGCGTTCGCGTGAAGGAAGAAGAAAACCCTTCAAAGACACTGAATTGACGGCATTGCTTGATGGGGATCCGTGTCAAACGCATGTAGAGCTTGCTTCCGTATTAGAAGTTACCCACCAAGCCATTTCCAAGCGGTTGTCTGCGTTGGGAATGATTCAAATCAAGGAACGTCCCTGATGAGTTGAAGCCAAGGGACATTTACATCGTTTTTTCGCCTGTGAACACCTGTTTCAGCGACAAAAAAATGAAGGGATTTCTTCATCGTATTGTAAGGGGTGATGAAAAATTAATTCATTACAGCAATCCAAAGAAAAGAAAGTCACGGCGCTTGCGCGGCCGAATATTCACGCTGTGAAGCTCACACTCTGTATTTTGTGGCACCAGGTCGGTGTTTTTTATTACGAGCTTTTTAAACCAATCAAAACCAATACTGGGGATCGGTATGGACTTTAATTAATGCAATTAAGCCGAGCTCTGAGCGAGAAAAGCTCACAATATGCGGGGAGGCATGAAAAAGTGATTCTTCAGCATAACAACGCTTGGCCTCACGTGGCCAAACCCATTAAAACCTATCTGGAAACGCTGAAATGGGAAGTCTTATCCCATTCGCCATATTCTTCAGATATTGCGCCGTCTGATTATCATTTGTTCCGTTCGATGGCACACGGTCTGGCTGACCAACAGTTCCACTCATATGACGACATCAAGGAATGGCTAGATTCAAAAGATAAACAGTTTTACAGTGGCGGAATTCAAGCTTTGCCAGAAAGATGGGAAAATGTAGTAGCTAACGATGGGCAGTACTTTCAATGAATCATATTTTCACAACAAAATTGCCTTAAAGAAATAAAAAAAAAACAGGGAGAACTTAGTTGCGCGCCTAATAAAGGGTGTCCTAACAAGAACGCAAGATTTAAATTTTAAATAAAATACAGATATTTTAAAAAATCGTGAAACTTTATAACATCGTAAAGTAGACAGAATGAGGTTATGTATGGAACAACACATCGGGCAGATGGCCGCCGCGGCTTTGCTGGCACACACGTGATCTTTTAATGAAATTTTCAATGACCGTTTTGCATAAATGCTGCGGTATTTCATTAATGCAGCGTCCAATTTCCTCTCTTAAGACTTGAGTCGTCATCGGCTTATTCGCGTAAACCATCGACTTCAAAAAACACAAAGAAAAAAGTCTAATGGTGTTAAATTGCATGATTTAGGCAACCAATTTTGGTCTCCAAAACGCGAAATAACACGACCGGGAAATGACTGATGCAGCAATTGAATTGTTTCTCTGGCTGTATGACACGTGGCGCCGTCTTGTTGAAACCACATAACCTCATTTCTTCAATTCTAGATACGACGACGAAAAACTGGTTATCATTTCACGATACCGAACACCATTGATATGCCTCATTTTCAAAAAAAGGTCCAATGATTCCTCCGGCCCAAAATCCACACCACACAGTGACACGTTGAGGATGCATTTGCTTCTCGTGAATCACTCGACGATTTTTCTCACCCCAAATGCGACAATTCTGCCTATTGACGAAGCCATCAAGATGGAAATGGGCTTCGTCACTGAAGATGATTTTATCGGCAAAATCACCATTTTCATGTTGTGTCTCCAATACCCAATTAACGAACTCCCTTCGCTGTCCATGGTCAGCTGGCTTCAGTTCCTGAGTTAATTAAACTTTGTATGCATGAAGATGCAAATCTTTCGTCAAAATTCGCTGCATAGTGGATTTGGAGACAGCAATTTGCTGAGCTCGGTGTCGAATTGAGATGGATGGAGTTTGAGCGACGTCATCACATACAGCTGTGACATTTTCGGTCGATCGACCTGGTCGAAGGCGCGTTGTTGTCTTTACATCACTAACAGATCCAGTTTTGGCAAATTTATCCATTAATCTCTTTACAGCTGACTCTTTTGGAGCATTATTGTGACCCCAAATTGATCGCAATTTGCGAACTGTAGCCGCAAAACTTTCACCATTTTGGTAAAACAATTCCACAATCA
The DNA here is from genome assembly GCA_019455685.1 of Philornis downsi. Lineage (NCBI taxonomy): Eukaryota > Metazoa > Arthropoda > Insecta > Diptera > Muscidae > Philornis > Philornis downsi. Next base: position 2,350,015 of record JAHXMU010000012.1, read on the forward strand.
GAATGCGTTGTTCATTCGTGAAGCGCTCCATTTTTACTAACCTCGTACCTTCTACTAGCAAACAATAACATTTGTTCAAATGTCAAACAATGACACTTCGAATGGCGCCAAATTCAAATCTTGCGTTATTGTTGGGACATCCTTTACGTGTGCACTAATTCTTTTCGCCCATGTGCAATCATCTAATATATTTAAAAATTACTTGCTATTTCAGCATTGTATTCCGCATACTTGTTTCATGCTTCAACAAATCCTCAAACTGTTGAAACATTACTATCACATGGATCAAAAGCAGTACGAATTTTGAATGAAATTGAATTGACATGCTCAACGGACCCTACAGTTTAACAACGACCCAAAAAGTTTAACAACTAACCGAAGAGGTCGTCAGACATATTCGGATGATCGGCGCTCAAAAAATGATAGGTGGCTGTATCGGAAGTTGAATCCGCAATCATACGAACGATAGTCGCTTGTACCCATATCGCGCATTGCGCTACGGTTGCATGTAACAAGCTTTAACAATTTTGGGCCATTGTTCGGTTGTTGGAAAACCATTTGATATTCAAGCCTCATTTACAAAACATCTTACGCTGAAACTAACTTAACCAATACATGCAATAGCTTGAAAATTAATTTCCCCATTAAATCTTTCCTATATTTCGTTTGCTGATCTCAGGAAAACGTGTCCGATTGCCGATGGAATCCAACTGCAAATTCCCCAAGATATCACATACATTGACATAGTACAGGATATTTGAAACGTAAAATTGATTTAAATATGCAAAATAAAATGCTAACGTTGGCAATACTTCAAGTCTTGTCACAACATTGGAAATCAAGTGAGTGGAAATTCGCCTCACATCATCATTTCCTTTCAACTGTGGAAACTTTCGTTCAATATTCATACATTTAGCTGTCAAACTTATATTAAGATGGTATTGAGAAAACAATGAAAACGGTTTGACAGTTTGACATTGAATGTACTCAGCAACCGAAGCATCAACTGTTATATAAACTTTCACATTACGGAAGAGCCAACCTAACACGTTTCCATATGTGCTGGGTTCATCAATGCTTCATATTGTGTTTGGGTTTTCCCTTACTTTACTAATATGAAAAGTTTGTTCTGTTCTGGTTCGTTATTCACGTTTCGACACTATATAACCACAAAAAAGGAGGTCGGGTATGCTCCTTTTAGGTTTGCAAATATTGCATGTGTTTCTTTAATTAGTTTAACAATTAATCTGTTGAAGGTTTTCAGGGCATAGAAATTTAGCTGGGTTTACATTAAAATTCTTTCAAACTATTAAATGCGCTGTATTGGAATATTCTTGTTAGAACACCGCTTTGCACAGAGAGATAGCTGAAAAAAAGTTGTGTTAAAATACACATTAAAACACATGAATGAGTTTGCGAAAACTTCCAGAACACGCAACACAAATTCCTTCAGCGTTAGTTATAAAAGCCCGAGAAATGTTTTATGTGTTCAACAAAATTGCTTTGTAATAGTTGGCGTCACAAAAACGTAACGAGTATGTGTACACTCAAAGAAGTTTGTTGAAATTATAATACGATGACTCCATATAAGTTCGAAAAACCACACACGAGTTCTTCTAATCTCTTAGAATCAAAGTGTTGGAACTATTGAGAGAGGTATCTTAAGACATCTTAAGTTTCTTTCTTAACTTTCAAAATCTTGCGGTATCCCTTCGAATCTCTCTGAGAAACAAGACAGGGTGACTTCATGTAAGTTTGAAAAAACGCACACGTTCTTCTAACCTCTAAGCATCAATGTGTTTGAATTATTGAGGGAAGTATCTTAAGATATCTCAAGTTTCTCTCTTAACTTTCAAAACCTTACAATATCCCTTCATATCTTTCTGAGAAACAGAACAGGGTGACTCGATATAAGTTCGGAATAACACACAAGTTCTTCTAATCTTTAAGAATCAATGTGTTCGAACTATTGAGGGAAGTATCTTAAGATATCCCAAATTTCTTTCTTAACTTTTAAAATCTTACGGCGTCTCTTTCTATCTCTCTGAGAAACAGAACAAGGTGACTCCATATAAGTTCGAAAAACCACACACGAGTTCTTCTAACCTCTAAATATCAATGTGTTTGAATTATTGAGGGAAGTATCTTAAGATATCTCAAGTTTCTTTCTTAACTTTCAAAATCTTACGGTATCCCTTCGTATCTCTCTCAGAAACAGGACAGGGCGGCTCCATATAAGTTCGGAATAACAGACGAGTTCTTCTAGCCTCTAAAAATTAATGTGTTTGAGTTATTGAGGGAAGTATCTTAAGATATCTCAAGTTTTTTCCTAACTTTCAAAATCTTATAATATCCCTTCATATCTTTCAGAGAAACAGAACAGGGTGACTCGATATAAGTTCGGAATAACACACAAGTTCTCCTAACCTCTAAGTATCAACGCGTTTGAATTATTGGGCGAAGTATCTTAAGAGAGCCTTACATGTCAAGTTTCAACATCTTTCAATATCACTCCGTATGTCTCTGAGAAATATAATCATTTGTCCAATTACCCATATGCGAACTGAATCGTTTAATAATATAATAATAATAATAGACCATAAAAAATATGTAATGACTAACTCTAAATTACTTTTTGGACCGATAAAACTTCGTCTGTCTATCTCTCTGTCTGCCCATAGATTCTTGTGATCAAAGTACAGACCGCAATTATGAAACGATTTTCTCAAAAAATATTATATACGATATCAGGGTTATCGATTTTTCGGTTTCAAACATAAAGTTAGGTAAAACACACATAATGCTATGATATCGAAGAAACTTTTATTACATTATAATGTATAGGTAATGCTTGGATCTTGCTATTATGTAAGGAATACAATGTCATTTAAATGACCGCCCCTGGATTGGTTGCAGCAGTTGATCCTTTTGAGGTAGTTTAGGGAGGCATCTCGACAATATCATGATGAATGTTGGTTTCGAAATGCTACAATATTTGGAGTTTATCCGCGTAAACGCGGGTTTGACATAGCCCCACAAAAAAAAAGTGTATTGGCGTCAAATCGCATGGTCTTGGTGGCGAATTGACATCTCCAAAACGTGAAATTATACTTTCTGGAAACTTCTCATGCAAAAAGGCAAAAATCGGTCGTATTGAATAACGTTTGAATCACCACTTTTGTAGTAACATCCACATTCGTAAATGGCCAATTTTTTACTAAATAAATAACTCTTCAGATGACAGATAGTTAACAGCTGACAACCTTGCCAGACCGGCGGTTTTGAAATCACTAAATGGATAACCCGTGTATATTTCTATATATATACAATAATTAGGTATGATCTCCGAGTGGATAATATAGGTTCATGCTTTAATATAGGTCCTGTACCAGTGGGCCGTCTGAGCTTCAGTTTCTTGGTTGAGCCAGGGAAATTCCTAAATTCCTATGCTTCTAAAAAGCATAGTTTCAATTGGAATTTAATTATTTTTAGTATCTATTACTTCGATGGATTCAGGACAATTGTCGTTGAAAAAGGGCTATTCTGATCCATGCTTTGATATAGTCTCCATACAAATGAACCGTGAAAGCTTGTTTTTATGTCTTTTAAAAGCCAAATTTTTCATTGAAAGTTGACTATATTAGAGCAGAACAAAATTTGGTTTTCAACTATATCGGTCCATGTACCAATACAGCTTATCGTTTCTGAAAGGTTTCATTGAAATGTATGGAATTTTTCTACATAAATAAACTGTTTCCATAAAAAATGAATCGTCTATAAATAAAAGTATTGGAAGTAGGGGGTTTTTACCTTGTTAACGCTTTCGTTAACCATCCAAATTCTTAAAAAAAATGTTTTCATTATATATTTTTTTAACATTTGTTCGCACTTTCTCACAATAAAATAGTTTGATGATATTCCTATTCAATAAATACAGAAATTCTTTAAAATGAAAGTCTACTGGAATTGCAAAGGCAAACATAATTACGTGTTCGTCTATTTGACAAACGAATTGAGTTATTCGTTTTGTAGAAACAGACTGCATTTAATTTTTGGGGGGTCAGCATTTAATTCAAAGGCGCGATACTTTTCAGGGATGTTTAATTTTCAACTTTAAGTTTTTTATATGAAATTTTATTTTCCACTTTTCTTTTCTCGAGTGTACCATTCAGTCATACCAAAGGGGCAGCGCACACCACCACCACCACATAGTGCATTTTCTGTTTCATGTTAAATTTACGATATTACAGTATTTGTTATTGTTATTCTTTTATCAATCTCCCTCATGTTTTCCATCAAAAATCCATTGCTTTACAATTTTTCACAAGATGCTTTTTCAAAGAATGGTAAAGAGCTTTTGAAATTGTAATGTGTAGTGTGCGGAAAAAAAGAATATAAGTATACAATTATGTGCATTCAAAGGTAGTCCTCTAATTAAGCGAAGACAGAATAGAATGCAAAGGCGAACAGCAGGATATTGAATATAGGAATCATCCTTCCGCTTCTCGTAAAGGAAAACTTTTAATACATAATTTGTTGCTAAAATTTAAAGTCCTAAAAGTTGGAAGCTTATGGGAATATGTAAAATATGCGATGTCCTTTATGCCTCCCAGTTGGTGAGAAATTAGAGAACACATAGCATGTGTCTTTAAGTAAATTGGAAATTATAAAATAAATAATTACGACGTACAGCTTTTAATATAATTATCAAGAAATTTTTCGTCGGGAGAAGAATGAATTTTGAAGGATACGAATCAGATGTAGTATCGTACATGTGTAAGGACACCCCCAATGAACATTTAAATTTGTATGAAAACGACGATATCGGATTAGGAACGTCTTCTATCACCATCATTATGCAAATATAAAATTTTGCTTAGGTATTTTCAGCAAATATTAGTAAGCTGTACAAGTGACAGATTCCAGTAGTTCTTATATTTGAAACTAAATTCTTTAAGCAATAACATATCATTTATTAATCTGATGTTATGGTCCAAGCATTTTGATGAAATAAAAGTTTAATCGAAATCATAGGTTTAAGTGTTTTATTTAACTTCACTTTTGAAACCGAAAATTGGTAACCCTATATGTCGCACAACTGTCATCATGGTAGTGGAGACGGAGTGAAAGATGGAGTTCGTATTTTTCGCAAAATTCAAAATTTAGGTCACAAAAAAACTACCAAAAATATTAAAATTTCGGTAAATTAAGAGGAAAATTGCATCGCAAAATTTGCACATTCGGACTGAATAGCCTGGAATTAGAACATAATCCTATTTTGAAACTTGTTTAATATAAAGTATGATAAAACGAAATCCATTATTTTTCCAATAGATGTCCTCAGCAATCTATAGCATGCGTTGTATAACAGCGACCGGATTACGCCAGATGGCGTTGGAAGAGATGATCATCTCGTACTCAAAAAATTATTAAGACAATTTTGTGATCAGAATGGACAGTGACAAAGAGAAAGTAGGTCATATTTTACAGGTTGTCTTTGACACAGTTGACAACACAAGCTAAGGGGCTGACAATATTTATGATCCTGAGACTGTAACAGACAATCACGGGCAATTTTGATTTCGCCTATTTCCTCCCAGTAATTTTTATGTCAAAGATGTGTCACGCGTGAACTGTCGAAAATATCGATAGAATAATGGAAATTGTAAAGTTAGACCGTCATGACAGTGTTGTTTCGATTGCTCAGGGGCTAGACATTGTATAAAACACCTTTTCGAACCACTTGAATAGGTCTGCTTACAAAAACTAAACTCGATATATGGATACTAAAAAAGTTAAAACAAAAAAATCTCAAAGATCGAATTTCAATCTGCGAATCAGTGATAAATCGCAACAAAATCTACTCATTTGTGAAGTGAATGGTTGCCAGTGATGAAAAGTGTGATATTTATGGCAACTTCAAGAGAAAACGGTTGAGGACAAATAGCGATGAAACGCCGAAAACGGTGGCCAAGCTAAGATTGACGGTTAGGAAATTTTTGTTGTATGTCAAAACTTCATGTGATGACTTGGAAAGGGGAGCACCAAAATTCGAAGTGCTTGTAATTCCCTTCTAAGTGCGTGGCATACAAAATAAAAGTTTCTATTCAATCCACCATCTTTGTAACCAAATAGAAGCTATAATTCTCTTGGATTTTACGTATATTTGGCTAAAATGACCAGGTCGATCGACCGAAAATGTCGCAGCTGTACGTGATGATGTCGCTCAAACTCCATCCACCTCAGTTTGACACCAAGCTCAGCAAATTGGTGTCTCCAAATCCACTATGCAGCGAATTTTTACGAAAGATTTGCATCTTCATGCATACAAAGTTCAACAGACTCAGGAACTGAAGCGAGCTGACCATGGACAGCGAAGGGAATTCGTTAAGTAGGTATTGGAGAGACATCTTCAGTGACGAGGTCCATTTCCATCTTGATGGCTTCGTCAATAGGCAGAATTGTCCCATTTGGGGTGAGGAAAATCCTCGAGTGATTCGCGAGAAGCAAATCCATCCTCAACGTGTCAATGTGTGGTGTGGATTTTGGGCTGGAGGAATCATTGGACCTTTTTTTTATGAAAATGAGGCTCGTCAAGTGCAAACAGTCAATGGTGTTCGGTATCATGAAATGATAATCAGTTTTTTCCTGCCCACAATTGAAGAAATGAATGTGGAGGGCATGTGGTTTCAACAAGACGACGCCACATGTCATTCAAATCTTGCGTTCTTGTTGGGACACCCTTTATATGTACTGGAAAGACTGCCAAAATGTATATACATTTTCTATTGGACTGCTCTAAATGTGGGCGTGGTTATCAAATACAAAAAATATCAGTTTTCAAACTTAATTCTATCGAATGTTTTGGATAATAGTTACGTTTTATTCTTCAAAAAAAAAATTGTACCCTGATGAAATAGTCTTCATATAATTGGTATTATAGTTATACAGATGAGAGAGGGAGACAACAACAATTGTCTAAGCACCTTTGAGATAAGAAGCATATTCCCTTGGAAAATTTCCTCATGGCTTGCTTCCTCTCTCAGCCAAAGTACTTTGAAGTCATTGATATGAAGTGAAATTCCTCCCGGTTAGGAGTGAGGCCTATTTGGACACCTCAACCTAATCGACGAAGAACAGTGTTTTCCAAGTTCCCACATTACCTTCATCATACAGAGGACGGACGCATAAAACATACTTTTAATCCTCTGTCTGATGCCCACAGTCACAAATACTACTCTCAATCAAACCTTTTTTGTACAGGAACTCGTTCAAAGAACCATGCCCCGTCAATATGAAGCCCAGACTCAAGTTAAAACCAAAGTCAGGATTTCCATTGACGAAGCAAACGTCCCGCGCAAAATCGTATATGGCTCTACTATTGTGCGACTGATCCCATCTAGCTTGCCAACTGGTTGTCACACACTGCCCCACAACTGGTCTGCGTTCTGTCCTATCAGGTTTTCTATGACCTGTATACGCTTTACAGGATCTATACCGGCCACCGAGCATCCTCTCTTCACCCGGAAGTCAACTGCTCGACGCAGAACCTCCAACTCAAGAGGGACAGCTCCCATTAGAACCTGCAGGGCATCCGTGGAAACAGTTCTACATACAGGCATGCAAACAAGCAGAATTACTCGCTGGCATGACTGCATCAAACGGTATCCCAAAGTGGTTGTGACTGCTTCGTACCACACCGATGACCTATATGTTGCACAAAGCCCCCAATCCGCCAGCAAAATACGCCTCAGAAAGGGTGACAGTAACCCTTGATGTTAACACACCCTCCCTGAATAAGCTAACATATCAGGGAAATTAATTTCCCCATTAGATGGGAATACGATCGAAGCTAAAACTCGCGTTCCAAAAATTGTGGGACAACTCTCCAGTGGTGACATGACGGCACACACAGGTACCACGACTTTGATGATTCAAGCATCTTAAGTCACATTACGGGAATTTGATCGATTCATTATTGTGCGCTGTTTTCCTCCAAGCGTTTTGTAATAAGATTTTAAAAGTTATTTGCAGATGACGGTAATAGAAGAGAGAAGTTTTTTTTTCAACGCCTAAGAAAAATGCATTAAATTAAGAATCATTAGTATTTATGAGAAGCATTATTCAGTTTTTTCCAAAAATCTTTAAAAACCATTTCGAACAAACCAGTCAGAACATAAAAAAAATCACTTTTTCGTTTTTGCATTCATGGTGTCAGAATGACTGTGACAGAAAAGCTAACTTCCATATTTAATGTTTGTTGACACATTTCTCTGCTCATGTAAGTTAAACTACATTACCAAAAGCGACGTAGCGAAACGTTAACAGTTGCTATACACTCGTACAGAAACAACAGTTTTTTACTCTTTATAACTGAATCTAAAATAAAAGCGCTTACGCAAAATGTCCTTCCCCCTACAAAGCTTGTTATGAATGACTTCCTGTAAAAATGCAGCAGATCCTTTATTTACAACACAAATGTATAATAGATATCACATACAGATGAGGGTATTTTTTTATAGTTGTGGCTTTGCTTGTTGTTGAATTTGCAATAGTTCTCTCCTCCTTATAGTAGTTGGTTAATCCGGCTTAGAATTCTTGGCAAAGAAAGCTTACGAACAAAATGTGAAATGTTATGCTTTTTAAAGTGAATTCTACAGAATCAAAATGCCACAATCACAGTTGACAAATAAAAAGAAATAAAAACAAATTGGTTATAAACAAATGGCATGAAGGTAGTAGAGATTTATGAGTTTTCAACAAAACTTTTAAATTTTTTGTAAACTTACTCGATATTTTGTCGGCATATGCTAAATAGGATGTACGAGAGCGGTCCCAAAACTAGCCGACGTATACAGTCGTTTGAAAAAAAAATATTTTGGTGAACAGTGGCAAACTTCTAATACGTAAGTTTTAAGTTTCAATGCAGCATGTTGTTTAGTAGCTTTATTTGAGCCAAGTAAACGATCTCAGTGAATTTGTAATCATGGAAAAAATTGGTCATGGTTATGTAATTCAATATTTCCATTTGAAAGGTCTCAGTCCAACCAATATTAAAGCCGAACCAGATTCTGCTCTGGGTGATTCTGATCCTTCGTTTATGACTGTTAAATATTGGGTTGCAGAGTTTAAACGAGGCCGTACAAGCTGAAAAGGCGAGCACGCTAGTGGTCAATAAATTGAGAAGTCCACGCCAGACACGACAAAAAAATCGACAAAATTGTATTGGACGATCGCCGCCTGAGGGTGCGTGAGCTAGCTGAAATGAGAGGCATTCCAAGAAGTACTACATATCGTATACTGACCGAAGTATTTGAAGTATTTGAGTATAAGAAAGCTGTGGGCAAGATGGGTGCCGCGCCTGCTTTCAATAAACAAAAATAGCATAGCGAAAACGTCTCTGTAGAATATTTGACGATGTTTTATCGAAATAAAGCCGAATTTTTTGCGTTAATTTATAACCAGGGATGAGATAGTGATAAACTACTTCACACACTTAAGACAAAGGAACAGTTAAAGCAGTGGACTGGAGTGGGAGAATCGTGTTCAAAGAAGGCAAAGACGGTTCCATCTGTCTGTGTTTTTGGCAGGTACATGGGATTATTTTTATTGACTATCATCAACAAGGACAAATCAGCGTTTAGGTGACGAAATTATGGAAAACAGGCCGCATTTGATGAAACAGAAAGTGTTGTTTCATCAAGACAATGCTCCAGTCCACACATCCACTATTGCGGTGGCCAAAATTAATGAAATAAAGTTCGAACTGCTTCATTACGCCCCTTATTCGAGAGATTTAACCCCCTCGGTCTACTTTCCATTTGCAAGCTTGAAAAAATGGCTCAGTTATAAAAGATTTGTCAACAATGGAGAGGTGGAGTCTGCGGTCAATGGCTATTTTAAGAATTTTGACAGTTCTTACTACAAACAAGGCATAAAATCTGTTGAATATCACTGGAAAAAGGGGTGTCAAGCTAAAAAAAAAAGATTATGTTCAAAAATAAAGAAAAACTTTCCTAACTTCTTTGTATCTTTTTTGTTTGAATCACATTAGTCTATTATAATTTTCAGACCCAATTTAATCCTATGTGCGGGCCTTGCCAAAATTTGGCTGAATTTAGTGTAATTCTAAGAAGAGATGAGTCTAAGAATGTAGGGTTAAATTGAACATTTGTATGGGAGGTATCGGAAGGGGCATAAGTAAAAGGATCGAATTTTTTTTTAATTTCATTACGATTTATAGAGTATTACAACGGCCAAAAATCTACAGCCATAGTTACAAGTATTAACACAAAGCTAAACTTTTTGAAGTTTTTCCTAAAATAGGTTCGTTTGTTGTTGATATAGAGCTATTTCGGAAAGTGTTTGTTGTTTTCGAAATGTATGAAGTTTGCGAAGACAACAGAGAAACAAAGAAATTGACGGTATCTTTCATATTAAAACAAACAGTCGAATTTTTGTCATTTGGCGTCAAAATAATTAATTTAAATTAAGAACGTAAAATTGTACAACGTTGATATTGAATTTAGCGTAACTACGGCATATCTCAAAACTTGAGTGTAACTTACGTATTCCAGTTTCGTTACGAATAGCTCCTGATTTTATTCTTCAAGTTGTTTAATAAACTTAATTAGTTTAACTTTCGAAACAAGAGCAAAACAATTTCTCTTGCATCGCGTGAATAGATATGAAAGAGCTTCTTACAATCAGTGATCTATTTTTCTATATCAGCAATATATTATTAAACTCACTTGACGGAACGCACGGTTTAACGATGATTCCGAACTTCACAGTTTAAGAAGCGTTTATCAGAGTTATCAATTATTTGACTGCAGACACATCGGGGTTACTGCCGCTCATATAACGATAGGTTTAGGGAATTGAACTCGCAATCAAGCGAACGATACCATAAGAGGCTTAAGAGGGAAACCACAATTTTATAATGCATCTTCTCAATATATTCACGAATAATGTAGGCCTAAAAAATTTAAACCTTTGGTTGCAATTTTACATTATTTCGTTCCAGAAAATGGTTCTTCAAAGTATATCGTCAGAAAAAAATTTCCATTGAAAAGTATTTTTCCAAAAAAAAAAAAGCATCTTTAAGGCTTGTTTGTAATAAAAAATCTACCCTCAGATTCCGATGGATTTGATATATTCCATAAAAAATCAGTAGACAGGCGCTGAACTGGGAAAGCACGTAATATTCCGCAGGATCAGTCCACAATATTGGAGACAGACATTAGTGGCATAGATTCTTATGGCGAGTATTGAATACTTGTAGTTTTTACATATATAATGACAAACTTAATAAACCCATCATTATATAAATTAGTATAAACAAATGTTTACCCCAAAAGCTTTAAATAGATCCTCTTTACATCTGCTGTCAAAAATTCCGTCTACGGAGCATATTATTTCCCCTAAGGAATAAATTTTGGAGCATTTCGTACTAACATGTTCTGCTTTAATTGTTAGGCATTATAAATAGGAATCGAACCAATATTTTTAAGTATAGGTAATCCATCGCCGGTCTGGCAAGGCTTTCAGCTGTTACATACGAGTATCTGTCATTTGAAGTGTTATTTGTTTAGAGAAAAGTTTTCCATTTACGAATATGAACCATTTAACAAACGAATAACGCGTAAAAATAGTTAAAACTTACTACAAAAGTTGGTGATTCGAACGTGGGCACTTTTCGTGCATCACGGGGTGATTACGGTCGTCATAGGCGAACTACTACGCTAGGAATTGGAAAGATTATAAAGAAATTTGAAAAGAGTGGAAGCGCTACAAAAATGGTCAGGTCTGTGAATCATTGCAATGCGCTCACTGCCGAAGATATCACTTCTGTTGGTTAAAGTGTGGTGGATAATCCGAATTTGATTTCAGAGCGCTATGACCTTATGATAACCAACTTTCTTTGGCCTGCAATTGAAAATTATGATCTAGACGATATGTGGTTTCAACAAGACGGTGCCACGAGCCACACAACACTACCGATTTTGGCTTTATTGCTTGAGAAATTTTCAGAAAGCGTAATTTCGCGTTTTAGCGAAGTTACTGTCAACAAGATCATGCGATTTGACGTCATTAGCCTTTTTTGTGGGGCTACCTCAAAGACTGTGGATAATCGCGGATAATCGCCAAATGTTGGAGCTTTTGAAAATCAACATTCATCAAGTTATAGCCGAGATACCGCCCGATATGTATGAAAAAGTGTTCCAAAACTATCTCACAAAGATCCACCGCTGCTACCAATCCAGAGGCGCCAATTAAAAGGAATTGTATTGCGTATATAAGAGCAATGTCCAAGCATTGCAATGAAATAAAAGTTTCATCGAAATCATAGCTTTATGTGTGTTTTACTTTCTTTGCTTTTGAAACCGAAAGAGGGATTGTAATTCGTTACCGTTGAAAGTGGTTTAAAAATGCTTTGTTGAGAGCGATAAACATACACAGATTGAATTCTTAGTAATCGTGAAAATTTGATTTTCTATTGAATTACTTCCACCTTTTTTTACTGGCTGGCGCGATGGTGTACTAACCACTATCGCGCCTCGGTTGACAAAGGTAGTTAAAGCAAAACTAGATGTTTCTGATCAATCGGATTTGAAAAAAAAATCGGTGCACTCTAATCTAGAGCACAGACGCGGTAATAAAACAGCGAAGACACTTGACAATATTTATTGCCAATAAATATAAAACTATGAAAACATAGTTTGTATTGTGTTCAATGGTGTGATAATAATTTAAATATGCGGCATATTATCGCTTATTCACTCTCCCAGAAAAGTTGTGCACAACTTTGTGGTTATTCAAATTCTTTTCAGAAGAATAAAATTACTTTAATTTGTTTATTTTGCAGCCGAGATATCAGCAAAGGAAGTAACACAAAAATCAACTTTCACTTTCAAGTCCTTTTTTTGTAAACCTACTTTTGTAGTAATTTTAAACTGGGTTGATTTTGAAAATACTAAAATAGCATAATGTTAATGGTTACAATTTAAATACCATTTCATTATTTAAAAATTAATGAAATGATAACTTTTATGCAAACTATGCTTCCCATACAAATGCGGTTATAAGTGAATTCTTGCTAATCCTTTATTTTCAACACAAAATTTGTATACAGGATATCACATACATATGCAGATGTACATACTGATGGGAGTGTTTGTTCGTTGAATTTCTAAAATTTGTAGTGGTTCTCTCCCTCTCGTACTCGACTTATCCAGCTTTAAGTGGTCTTGGCAACAAAACTCGCAAAGAAAACAATATGATATTTTATGGTTGAGTTTTTTTCGTCGACCATATAGAACACGAAATGGACTTAGTGCAGCAAACGTATTTTACGAAATCAAAATGCTACAGCCACAACTACCATAATAAAGAGAAAAAAATTGGCGGTTAACAAATGGCAAAAAGGCGGAAAAACAACAGAAATCTAACATGAGAAATTTACGACTTTTTAACAAGAGCAAACATTGGGACTAGAATCAAAACTGAGTTTCCTCCTCGTTTCATCACAACATGGTCTGCACAGTGTAAGACTGCCATTTTAGGATTCAATTCAAAGGGTGAAACGTGTACAAATAACTTTCGTCTGCCCCTCCACGGATTTTGTATCCTCAAATAGAGGCGGAAAACAAACAATACGAAAAACGTATCAACTCATTGGCCTGCATGAATAGCTCTTTTTTTTATTCTTCCATTAATTTAGTCTAAAATTGTTTCTATTTCATTTCTTTTGTTTTTTTTTTATTCTTTTTTGCAGCCTTTTTGCGGTTCGGGCCCTTTTACAAAAATGTTGAAATGTTTAACACAATAATGCCATTAAATGGAACCCAAGTAAAAAAGCAATATTTTACAAACTCTCAAATAGACAGGAATATTTCAGCTGTGAAGTAGCGAGGAACCTTTGTTATTGAGCAACTGAGAAGATAAAACTTCAGAAGAAGACAACAACACCAAACGTTATTTTTTAATAACTCGTACGAGTTTTGTTCAACACTAATTAAGCAATATAGAAAAGTACCAACAAGGACAACTTTAAAATGTCGTTAACCATAAAGCTGATACAGTTTCAAGTGCCCAAGGCCAAATCGTATCTTATTGGACGCGTAGAGTTTCGAGGTAAGTAATGACACATAATCACTTGCGATCCTTAGCAGCCTTAATTACAAATATTTTAAAGCCACAATTCGACAGATGATATAAAGTGTCTCCCAACAAGAACGCAAGATTTAAATGACTGATGCAGCAATTGAATTGTTTCTCTGGCTGAATGATATGTGGCGCCGTCTTGTTGAGACCACATGCCCTCCACATTCATTTCTTCAATTCTAGGCACGAAAAAACTGGTTATCATTTCACGATACCGAACACCATTGACTGTTTGCGTTTGACATGCCTCATTTTCATAAAAAAAAGGTCCAATGATTCCTCTAGCCCAAAATCCACACCACACAGTGACACGTTGAAGATGCATTTGCTTCTCGTGAATCACTCGAGGATTTTCCTCATCCCAAATGCAACAAATCTGCCTATGGACGAAGCCATCAAGATGGAAATGGGCCTCGTCACTGAAGGTGATTTTATCGGCAAAATCAGCATTTTCATGTTGTCTCTCCAATACCCAATTAACGAACTCCCTTCGCTGTCCATGGTCAGCTGGCTTCAGTTCCTGAGTCAATCGACCTTTGTATGCATGAAGATGCAAATCTTTCGTCAAAATTCGCTGCATAGTGGATTTGGAGACACCAATTTGCTGAGCTCGGTGTCGAATTGAGGTGGATGGAGTTTGAGCGACATCATCACGTACAGCTGCGACATTTTCGGTCGATCGACCTAGTCGAAGGCACGTTGTTGTCTTTACATCACTAACAGACAAAACTAACAGTTTTGGCAAATTTATCCATTAATCTCTTTACAGTTGACTCTTTTGTAGCATTATTGTGACCCCAAATTGATCGCAATTTGCGAACTGTAATCGCAAAAGTTTCACCATTTTGGTAAAACAATTTCACAATGAGAATACGTTGTTCATTCCTGTAGCGGTCCATTTTTACTAACCTCGTGCCTTCTACTAGCAAACAATAACAATTGTTCAAATGTCAAACAATGACACTTCGAATGGCGCAAAATTTAAATCTTGCGTTCTTGTTGGGACACCCTTTAAAAGATATTATATTTTGAATCTAATATCATACTCGAGGTTAGACAATTTTTGGATGAAATATAATTTCTTTCGCAGATAACGTAACATCCTTTCAACCTAACAAACTTTGTCTAAAATTATTTCAATTCCTTTGGGACATTAAAAGTTAAATGTTTTACTTTTACTCCCAGTTTTGTTAATCTTAGCGCCTGAGATTGAGATTGAAGTCGAAGTTGATTCAAAAAGGTGTAGTATAGGCATGTTGGCTTACGTTGGATGTATTTATTAAGAGCAAATAAAAGTTATCTACTGAAAGTGTTCAAAAAATAAGATGAATTTTCAGATTTCGTGGGCTACGTACATTCGACTTTCGATTTTTGTTTTTTTATGTCGGTGCACTCGTCTCGAACATATCGTTACGGTTTGTTTGTGAGAGGCATAAATATGGCAAGCGTTTAGCGTGTTCGGCGATACGGTTTTTATCTCCTCAATCGTCGCAAAATACCGTCCTTGCATGGGTCTCTTCAATCTTGGGAACAGGAAAAAGTTGCAGGGGGGCCAAATCCTCTCACAAACAAACTAAACATGCTATATGGATAAAACCGTCAACATACCTTCGAGATGAGTGTACCAACATAAAAAAATAATAATCGAAAATCGAGTGTACGTAGCCCGCGAAATTTGAAAATTCGCCTTATTTTTTTAACACACCTCGTATATTAGAGTTATAAATGCAAAATTTAGGTAAGATTGGGCAATATTCCGCAAGGAGCTCTTCATTGCTCCTGAAGGTATGCACACTGGCCAATTCGTCTACTGCGGCCGCAAAGCCACCCTCCAGATTGGCAATGTGATGCCTGTCTCCCAAATGCCCGAAGGTACCATTATCTGCAATTTGGAAGAAAAGACCGGTGATCGTGGTCGTTTGGCTCGTACTTCTGGTAACTATGCCACGGTTATTGCCTACAACCCCGACACGAAGAAGACCCGTGTTAAGTTGTCCTCTGGCGCTAAGAAAGTCGTTCCTTCGGCCAATCGTGCTATGGTTGGTATCGTCGCTGGTGGCGGTCGTATGGACAAACCTATCTTGAACCCCGGTCGTGCCTACCACAAATACAAGGTTAAGCGTAACAGCTGGCCTAAGGTTCGTGGTGTTGCTATGAATCCCGTTGAGCATCCTCACGGTGGTGGTAACCATCAACATATTGGCAAGGCTTGCACAGTCAAGCGTGGTACCTCTGCTGGTCGCAAGGTCGGTCTCATTGCTGCCCGTCGTACTGGTAGAATTCGTGGTGGTAAGGGCGACTCCAAGGACAAATAGATTGCTAAGTAATTTTGTGAATATCAATAGAGTTGATATAATAGTAAACACCGTTTCTTTTGGTGGTGCACATTTCCACGTTGTGTATGCCATTATGAAGTTACACATGGTGAAATGTGATCACATTTGATTGAAAATATAAATATAAATATTTTCTGACAGAAAAAAATTTAGAAAAACTTGAAAAAAAAAATACAAAACGATACATTGTGATCCTGAAATTCACAAGGGGTGTGTGTGTGTGTATAAGAAATGTAAGTAAAATTCCAAAAATGGAATTTTTTTTCAGAGAAAACCTGGAGCAAAATTAAATGGAAAAATATTTATTCATTTTTTTTTTTCATTAGACTTTATTGATAAAACATATTTACATATCGATTTATACTTTAAAGAGATGGCTTAATACAAGCTTCTTCTTCTTAAGTGGCGACTGGAATAGATATCCTTATCTATTATAAACCGTCCGTAAAAAATAATTGCAAGCGCTCTTCTGCGCTTCTCCTCCACTTCGTCACACCAAGCTTCGATAGTATTTCAAAAGCCTGGTTCTTCTAACGGAGTTTTGGTCCCCTCTTCTGCCCCGCCCATTGAGTTCGTTGTCGGAGTAATCGCTGTATATTAATGCGTTTTACCACTTCGATGTCGGCATATAGCTCATACAGCTCAATGTTCATGCAACGCCGATACTCTCCGTTAACAATGATGGGTCCATATATTTTCTAGAGTACTTTCCTCTCGAAAACTGCCAGTACTGATTCATCCTCTGGATTTGTTGCAATATTGGATCCTTTTGAGGTAGTTTTCGAAAACATACAGCTCAATGATATTTTCAGAAAATAATATGCACCAAACAGCCAATTTTTCCGTATGCAATGGCGTTTCCACAATCACTTCTGGGTTCTCCGAGCCTCATATGCGAGCTTCATCGCTGGAGAAAATGCCTCCATCACCGCTTTTCTAGTAGGCTTTAACTATTTTTGCGCATTTTTCGATTATTAAACCATCCATATTCGTAAATGGCAAACCTTTCACTAAATAAATAACACTTCAGATGACTGGTATTTAACAGCTGACAGCCTTGCCAGACCGGTAGTTTTGAAACCATTAAATATATAACCCGTTACTATCGAGAAATTCTTATAATTTCGTAGTAGCTTTCATATATACAGGATGTCCGTCGGGAAGGTATACTACTTTGTTTATAATTTTTGATTAACTGAAAGAGAATGGATCTTACATTGACAAATGTTTTATTTAATGTCGGCAATTATATATGGAATACAATATCAGATAAATATCCGCCTTTGCTAGGCTCACAAATGCGAGCCCTTTTGAGCACATTTTTCACTACATTCTCACACATTTCACGCGGTATTTCATTAATTTCATCACGAATATTTTGTTCGAGTTGCTCAAGCGTTTCTGGTTTGTTTGCATAAACCTTGCTTTTCAGATATCCCCACAAAAAGAGGTCCGGAGCAGTCAAATCGGACAACCGTGGAGCCCAATCAACATCTCCATTCCTCGAAAAAACTTGTTGTAAAAAGTGGTCTCGCAGTAATTCCGTTGTAATCCTGGCTGTATGCGATGTGGCACCGCCTTGTTGGTACCACATGTTAATCAAGCCTAAAACATGTGGCATCAAAAAGTTTTCAATCATGTCACGATATTTCTCCCCATTGGCCGTTACCATTACGCCGTTTTCAGGTTCAAAGAAGTAAGGTCCAATGATTCCTCTTGACCAAATTGCACACCAGACTGTGAATGCAAAGGTGACTGATGAATAATTTGAGGGTTTTCCGTTGCCCAAAACCGACTATTGTATTTATTCACATATCCATTCAAATGAAAATGTGCCTCGCCACTCATTATGATTTTTTCATGAAAATCGGGGTTGTCATGGGCGAGCTGTAATATTCTATTGGCATATGTATTGGCTTATTGGCTTGTGGAAGAAGCTTTTGTGTCAACTGAATCTTAAATGGAAGCAAATGCTAATCCTTGTGCAAAATTTTGGCCAAAGTTCGGCGTCGAATTGAGATTGATGGATTGTTTTGAACATTGTCTTGAGCTGCAGTAATGTTTTCAGCCGATTTTGCAGTACGTTGCGGTCCATGTTTGGCCCTATCAGCTATAGACCCTCTTTCTTCGAAATCATTAACTACACGATAAATAGTGCGTCATCGTCACAGTAATCGATGATTGATTTTGATAAAATGTTTTAACGATTACAACATGTTGGTTTATCGAATATTTTTCCATAATAAATTTGCCGCGTCTACTTCACGATTACCAAATATGAACTGTCAAGACTAATGTTTACCATAATGGCGGCAAAACATAGTATACCTTCCCGACGGACACCCTGTATCTTCAGGGTCATTAAAAACAACTTCCATTGAAACCATATTTTAGCTGCAAAACGAATATTTGCTTCCATTGAAATGACTTTCTATTTTTGCTTTATATTTCTGTCTTGCCTTATACATGTTTCTGTCCATAACTAAACTATAATTTCATAACCTCATTTCAGAAACCAGAAAAATATAACTTAGCCACAGAATTCCGTAAAACGTTCAAGAAAATAAGAGTTTCTTTTAATAACAAAAACAAAAAAAAAGAAAATGGAAAAATAATTACATGATTCATTGTGTTTCATACCACAAAGTAGTGAATATGCAAGAATGAAATAAGAAAATAACTTCGCTACAAAAAACAAAACCATTTGAGAAAATAAATGTAACAAATGTTTTCCCTTTTCATAGTTTACTCCGCATAACGGATGATGACATGAATACGAAATACTCTAATGGAAAACTTTGTCCCAAAAAGAAAATATTATAAAGGTTAGGGATAAAAAACGATTCAACATCTAAAACTATTTTGCCTCATAAAAGGAAAATGTGAACAATTTAAACTTATTGCTCAGAGCAAAACTCATCAAAAATATTTTCTTGTTTAACTTAGAATTTAGCACAACAAAAATACTTTGTCGCTGACATCAAGCGAAAAAAATCGTAACTTAGAGTAAAAACGCTAACAGCAAAATTATGAACTACTCGTATATACTAGTTGTTGTTGTTGTTGCTGATAAATACTCCTACTCGGCTTATGCTCTCATGCAATAATAACCAGTAAATCCTTTAAAACAAAACCCGTTCTTTGATAACTTTTGCTGTAAGCTCGTAAGAGCGTTCTCACACCCGACTAATCTTAATGAAATACGCGTCAATGTAATCTAATTTCCTTTGAGTGCTATTACAAACAGAACGCCAAACAATTCCAAATCCTTATATCCCCTTACACTACCATTAACATCATTATCGCCATCATCGCCACCATCACCGTAGAGAACATCATTATCGCCACTTTGTAAGGATTACTTGCGTTTGCTTCTTCGGATTAAGTATAGGAGAAAAAACCAGGACAGGGGACAAATGTGGCTGCTCGTGTAAACCAGAACATTTGTGTTCATCTACTAACGATGATGTGATTAAATGCTAAAATCATAAGCCCAATTTCATTCCTTGTGTTTATACGCGAGCTTTTCTATTTGACGCTATGTGCACAGTGGGGAAGGAAATGCTGATATTCACATTCAAATAAAAGTCTTTCCACATCTTCTACAGGATTACCCATTAAGTGGTTCCAAAATCGTCGGTCTGGCAAGCCTGTCAGCTGTTAAATACCTGTCATCTAAAGTGTTATTTATGTAGTGAAAGGTTTGCCACTTGCGAATATAGATCATTTAACAAGAACGAAGAACTTGTAAAAATAGTTAAAACTTACTAAAAAAAAGTGGTGATTCAAAAGTGGGCACTTTTCGGACTTAACGAGATGATTATGGTCGTTATAATCGATCTACAGTGCAAGGAATTGGTTCGGCGTGTACACCATCGCAATTTATGCACTGACGAAAATATCGCTTCTGTTAGCCAAAGTGTGCCGAATAATTCGAATTTCAATTCAGAGCGCTATGGCCGTCTGATAACTTACTTTTTTTGGCTTACAATTGAAGATTATGAACTGGACGATATGTGGTTTCAACAAGACGGTGCCACAGAACACGATTCGCGATTTTGGCTTTATTGCATGAAAGTGGGTAGGCGGGAGTTTCCTAGGATGCTTTGTACCGCTTACCCCTAAAACGCAGGCCTCTCTACCTGATCCTGTAATTAAGCAGCAAAGGGTATGATGCTTGCGATCAAAAACAAAGTAGTGTGGCCTTGTGCCAGGCGCCCTAGGAAAAGGTGGATTATGTCTTGGGATTCACCTATAATATGACATCAAACTGATTTTGGAACTCGTTTTTCGAAAACCAAGTAAAGGGGAGAGTCATAGATAAACAAGACACATCCTGGCAACAGGTGCGGTTATGGAGAAGCCGTCGGGAGGTATCAGAAGATTTATCTCTTCCGTTAATATAGTTGTATGGCCAGAGAGATCTGGTTAATGGACTATGATTGGAGCATGGTGTGCTTTGCTGTGTTGATATTCTCTCCTCGGACATTGAAAATCTATGCCGTAGATTACGGATTACCAGTTCCATGCGAGGTATGATAAAGCAAAACTGGAGTAGCTTATCTGCGAAACCCAGACCAGAGGGTTCTTCTCTTCTGGTAGCACGGGTAACGAGGGGCCCAAGGAACATTGTTCCTTCCTGGTTAATGGTGTTGGACCCCTAGTGGGAGCATCGTGCTGGCTGTGGTTGCCCGAACAAGTGTTTTCAGTGCTTTTGCGTTGCTCAAGCGTTGGTGTAGGAAGGCATTAGCTTGGAAAACACTGTTCATATTTATCCGAGGTTTTCCTAGATACCTCAACTCCTACCCAGGAGGTAGTTCACTTCATACCAAGTGACTACAAAGGTACTTTGGCTGAGTGCGGGAGTGGGACCTGAGGAAGCTTTTCCAAGGGACCTACTTCCAATCTCTGGTAGTCTAACTAATCCTTCGGGATTAGTGTGAGTACACCAAAGGGGTGCCGGCCGTCGCCTGAAGAAAGAAAGAAAGCATACCAATAAAGAAAAGCATATAATTAGAAACGGCACCTGCGTGGTGGCACACCATGGATAAAGCTTTCACAGCAGGACTCATGTAAAACCTTCACATCAGTTTATTGCATGAAAAGTTTTCAGAAGGCGAAATTTCTCGTTTTGGCGACGTCAATTAGCCGCCAAGACCATGCAATTTGACGCTAAAAGACCGCCCTAAAAGTGGGAAAAAGTGGTCGAAAACTACCTCAAAAAATCAACTGCTGCAGAAAATCCAGAGGCGGTCATTTAAATGACATTTTAAATATTTCGTACAAGATCCAAGCATTATAATAAAATAAAAAAAATATCGAAATCACAGCTTTATGTGTGTTTCATTTAACTTTACTTTTGAAACCGAAAACTGGATAATCCAGTACTATGCCCTAATCTTTCCTATGCATAGTCTTGATTTGGAAACCAACATTCATGAAGTTTTTTCCGAGATATTTCCCGATATGCCCGAAAAAGAAATCAAACACTACCTCAAAAGGACCCACTGCTGTAACCAATCCAAAGACGGTCATTTAAATAACACTGAATTTCGTACATAATGGCAAAGTCCAAGAATTATAGTGAAATAAAACACATCGAAATCGGTTTTTTGCGGTTTCATTTCTTCTTAATTCGAAACGGAACTGAAACATGATATAGGGTGATTTTTTAATCGTAGTTTTTTTTTAAATCGAATAAAACACTCAAATTTGCATGGAATCGATAAATTGGTCTTTGCCATTTAATTTTTAAAGATAATTTCATGTAAATGTTGTCCGCGGCTCCGTCTCAAAATATTCATTCGGAAGGTCCAATTTTTCGTTACTTTTTCGAGCATTTCGGCCTGTATTCCACGAATAACGCGTGTTATGTTATCTTGCGAGGCTCCAATAGTGTTCGGCTTGTCCACATAGACTAACAACTTAACATAACCACACAAAAAATAATCAAGAGGCGTTAAATCGCAAGATCTTGGGGGTCAACTCACAGGGCCAAGTCGAGAAATAAGCTGCTCACCCAATTCATGTCTCAATATATCCATTATTTCACGAGCAGTGCAGCATGTTGCACCGTCCTGATAAAACCACGTGTCAACCAATTCAACTCAGCCAATTCCTTGTGGTTGAGTAACACATGCCCAATCGCTGAGAACGGCGACGAATTGACATTTCACAATCGTCATTAACACTGGTCGCTACGGCTGCAATATTTTCTTCCGTACGCACTCTACGCATGCCAGTCGATGGTTTTATGTCCAATAAAGTACATTTGGTGTGACATTTGGAGATAACAGCACGAATTGTTGATTCAGCAATGCATTTGTCACAGAGCACAAATTTTGATAATAAATTTCAACGTCTTTCCATGATGAAATGGCAGAGTATACTGTACACTTTTCACTTTGACAGATGACGTTTGGACGCCATTACCAACCAGTGCTGCCAACCTGAAAAACTTAGATCTTACAAAATCGTTTCTTAGCAGAAGAAGGTCTGCAGCCAAATTCCAAAAAAAGTGCTTAAAATAAATTTTTCATGATTTTTAGATACCAGGCTCTCAGAAATTTCCACAGCTATTGGAAAAATTTGTTTGTCGTTTAAATTTCCACAAAAAACACCAACAATGGTTGATACACTGAATCACAATCAAATTCGTAATGTTATATAATGTCGTAAATGTAATAACGCGACATGTAACGGATAAATTTAACAAAACTTTGACTCGGGGTCTTCGGAACTACAATTAAAATTGTGTATAAAAATCGGAAAAATCGTAATGCAAATTTTATAATGCGAAATTAAAAGGATATGCGCCTACAAAGTCCACCGCGCATATTCGACAAACAGAAAATCGTGCATTCACACCAAGACAAATCCTAAAACAAGACCTAAATAATTTGATCCATTAAACTGGCTACCAAGATGGGAAAGCAGGAATCTGCTATCAAGTAAATTGCAAATTTGCCCCACTGTCTATAAGCATTTGTAACAATAAACCACATAACTCGTCCTTGAGTTGTTATCCCTTCTCCAATTCGTCATGCATTAAAACAGAATGTAACGAACCTTTCTTTCCATCGAACGAAAAGAAAAAAATTAATGATTTTTTCTTCGATTCTTTCTATTTGCTGTGAAAACATTTTCTTAGGCCGTATTTCAGTTATTCCATCAGCATCAAATTGCAAAACGAAGAAAAGTATTTGTGTGATAATATTTCAATTTATAGATTTCGTTTCATTTTAGTAAAAATTAGTTATGGATACGCCGCCCCCTTAAAACTCCACTTCACTCCACATCTGGCGGGTCAAACTAGGGGGAAGGAGGAAATATGATTTTCTATTTCAACTCCACAGAGAGAACTATAGAATAATTTTTCTTTTCTCTTGTGGACACGTCTACATGCAATATTTGAGCCGTGGCAATAACTTTTTGTTCACGCGTATCTTTTGTCGTCAGCTATGACAGAGTGTAATGACAACAAAGGAATTCATTGTTGTACTCATCAGAGCAGAACTTACGATAAGGAAAATGTTAACTTTGAAGAATTTTAATTAAATCAAAATAAAAAAAAAAAACTCCGAAATTACCCACGAGACAAGAATTAAAAATTGTGCGTAGTATTTTTGTGTTTTTGGAAAGTCAGAGATAACAATTTACATGATAAAGACATTTTGATATATGAATTCGTGATAGAGGAGAATGAAGTGAAATTTGCATTAAAAATATTATGTAATCCAGCTGGTTTACATGCATATATATGTACAATAGCAGGACAGATGTTATATTAGAATTTTAAGCCACCGCAATGCCAGTTGGGGAGTGTGATGCCAGTTTTGGGGGAACGTGATCCCAATAGGCACTCCCACACTAAGAATGAATTGATTCGAAATTTTGTCTTGAACGTGAATCGCGCTCAAAATACAACTTTTTGAAAATCAAAGAAAAGAAAAGTGTAAAGTCGCATTATATTCTCAAGAGAGTAGTGCAACGATGTGCAAATACTTAACCTTGTGTCTGTATTAATACAGGAGAAATGAGTTCGCAAACATGCAAAATGTTTCACTACTGTTATTTTCTTACTGTTATTAATTTTGTTCAGCTCGATGTCATAGAATAGAAGAGAAAAATAAAGGCGTTAACATTGTATCTGGTCGTTATATTTAATATTTCCCAATATTTCGATTGTCGTGTCCTTGGAAAGATAGTCATAACGCGCGTGCTACATTTAGGTTTTTGCTAGATATTATGTTCGTTGGAAGAAGCCCTGATTTTGGTTTTAACCTTTGCCTTGATTTCTTACTAGCGAGACATGGTTCACTCAATGCCTTTCTCCATAAGAAAGCCCTGTCCAATCGCGATTCGTGCAATTCCGGTGCACCAGTCGAAGACTGACGGCGTATGTTGTGCGAATGTCCCTTATATGCAGCTACAAGGGATCTCCAGGGAATAGATATATTTAGGTGATGACCAACACCTCAAGACGTTTTTTTCCAATCCGTCACTTGTAGCTGACATAACTGAAGTTGAAGAGGAATTAATTGATAGGTTTCGCATAATATTACAAATAATCACATGTGGTTGGAGGTCCCAGTGCCTTGCTGAACCTCATCAACACGTAAATGCATATGGTCTTTAAATGCGTTGTGAATTCGGACTTTGTTTTCTTGTTTCATAGCCTTATGTTCCTAAAAGTATGTACCATGTACGTGTTTTGTCTTTATTTCTTTGTTTAATTTATAGCGTAATTTCTTGTGACTTTTTTCATAAAATTTATAACTTTGTTCAGCAGTATAAAATATTATAAGGATTTTTTTCTATAAATCGCAATAATATATTCCCTTCCTCCATTTTATTGCAGTCAGAGCATCGAGGTCGCCGGAGCTAACCTTTTTTCAGCCAAGGAAAACTTAGAACACTGAAATTTTTAGGGCTTTTTTTAAATTTAAATAGTTTCGAAACTATTTATGCTATCCAGTTGTCTTTTTTTCTTAAAGAATCACAAAATACCATATTTTTAGAACATCATGACATAAAATAGTTAAACGAACAACAAATATGCATATGCAGGCCCTCAAGTTGCATTAAAATCTTAGTCGTTTTGCGCATTACTTCTCCCAAGCATTTTTAAGTAATTATTTTGCGATAAAAAGTTATTTTTTTCAAAAAAAGCAATGATAACTAAACAATTCCGTACAAAATTGCATCATTACATTTTTAATATTTTACAGTCGAAAAATAGGACTTTTTGCACTTAGAATCTCACTGTGCGGCATAAGGCTACTTTAACGTAGTTGTAGGAAATGAGTATGCCGGTTTTTTCGAGGCAGTCTGAACTGAGGGGTAATCCTACAACCGGGCTGATCCCACAATTTTGTTCTGCTGCTCGCTGCAGGAGCACCAGTCGCAACGGATTCAAACTGGGTCTAGGTCAGCTACAGGGTCTGATTAGAAGCATTATCTGGTACAGAAGGTGATGGGGATTCTCACAGGCAGATCTTGAATTCATGTTCTGTCATCTGTGTCTTTTCGATCTCTCGGGGGGTACAGACAGGCATGGGAATCATATGTCTATATGTCATGATTACCGTTCTCCATCGCCAAGCGGAAGGGGTTTAGAGTTTTCGCCGTCTCCCATCGGTGAGGATACTGCACCCTTACAATGTAATACTGCTGATCGTTCTATCTATCAAAACTTTAAACTGCAATAAAATCGGTTAACATTTGTAAGATGTACGAACATGGAAATATTTTACCTAAACCAGCTGTTCTGCAGACCTATAATTATCACTATGTTTTTAAGACATTATCAGCGCAAAGTAGCAACGATAAAAAGGTGACTCAATTCTCAATTCAAATTGAAATTTTAAAAAACCCAATTCTATTATTTTTGAGATATCAGGAAAGTAACAGTATTTTGCTGGAACCACATGTTGTTGGAGCGGATACGTCTTTGGCCCAGTTCTGGGTAAAAAAAATCTCCTTCAATATCTTTAAATACTGGTCTTCGCTGACAGTTAACGGTAGTACGATTCGTGGGCCACTCTATATTACCAATGTTTTAATAAGCATATGTTTATTCTGTTGACTTAGCGAATGGGCCTTACAATTATCTGGCAAATACGAAAGTGAATGACAATTCGAATATTTGAGAACCAATTTTTTAGGGAAATGTATTTTCCGAATAATAACGAAAGAGCTTCTCCGAAATGGTCAGATATCTACATCTACACATGTCCATCGTATAGAACTTTTAAATTATAAATATGAATTGATAAAATGACAAAAATGGACGGCAAATACTGAGACCATTTTTCTGTTGATAAGGTAGCGATTTGTAAGGACATGAATTTTACAAATTTTGGATTTAACCCGCCCAAAAGTAAAACTTGTTATTAAATTGACTAAGGTTTTTGTGCCGATCATAAATGTAGTATACCGCCATCCAATGATGGAGATTATAAGAAAGCTATAATTATTAACGATTTTTTAGTTCCTGCTTGAGCAATTTATTTGCTAGTGTCTAGACTTATCTACTTGTGATACTCTTTGCCCACATTTCCGAAACGCCTGTCGCCTTCAGATAAGTGAGCGTGACGCAAACATCTTCTTCTCATGCGTACATCGTATTTCCCCCTCTATAGATTTCAGATTGCCCACCTATCGCAAAATAATCGCAGTCAAAAGATAAAAAGTATTTTAAAAATTAAACATATCCCGAATACTGAAGCAAACTATATGTATATACGGCAAGTCAAGCACATATGAAGATTAAGATATTTTCCCATATTACTAATAGTTGTCGAGAAATTTCGCCACGAAATATTCAAAATTTTTACAGATTTTTTAGTTCTTCAGTTTACTTAGAATCAAATTGCCTTTGGTATTAAATTTTAATTTTTAATTTTAAATTTTAATAGTTTAAAATAATTTACATTTTGGGAATTTGGAAAATGCATAAAGGTTACCAGTGTTGACTGTATTACAGTTTGCAAGATATAGCATAATAAAATTTTCAATTTCTTAAAAATTATACCGAAATATTTGTAGCAGTAGAATCAACACAGAAAAATTGGATGTAGTTTTTAATTGATGGAAAATATTAGTAAAATTATATTTTCATAATACCTTAAATATAAGATGACGAATTGCAGTCCGTCTCAAGAAAAAACTGGATTAAATATTGATTTTGCCTACCTTTCCATATGATGCAGAATTATGGATACCTTGCGCAAGCAAGAGAAGCAATCCAGTCAGTATTTTAACAAAAAAAAAAGCTCCATAAATATCAGGGCCACCGAGAGTTCCGTATGAATCATGTGCCGTATGAGCTAAACATTCTGTTAAAGAAATACGCTGATTTGATTATTCAAAGAGCCCACGTGAAAGGATTTCCAAAATGCATTTTGTCGCCAAGTTGTCACAATTATCCTCTATACTAACGTGGAGTTTAAGCGAGATCTACCATTCAATTTTTTGACAGAGCACGATTTTATCAATTTATCTAAAGTGTGATTGCCACCTTCTCTAAAGGATGAAAACATTGAATGAATAGAATATGTCTTAAATTTTGTATTGCAAATGGAATTTCGACTACCGAATGCCTGAATATGTCACAGAAGACTTGAACTGAATCGACTTTATAAATTCAAAAGCTGTCGACATGTGGTGGAAAATTTACTTACAACTGGTTGGCTATCAACGTCTTCAACTGAAGTTAACATCGACAAAGTGAAAGAAACGGTGATTGAAAATCGTTATTTAGGTTTGAGCGAGATAACCGATGAACTTTCTATATCTTACGAATCAACACGTTCTATTTGACACGATTGTTTGAGTGTGAAACGTATTGCTGATCGGCCAATACCTCAATCGTATAAAGGCCGCTAAAGATACGCTACAAGGAATCAATTCCGGCCCACAATCTTAAAATGCATTGCAACTACTAATGAGACAGAGGTTCATAAGTTTCATCTGAAAAACAGTCAACTAGCTTCGGAATGATGCCTTCCTAAAGAGCCAAAACAAAAACGTTACGTTAAAGTCGATCAATACAAAATATTCCCTTGCATCTCGTGATTGACACGTGAGAGAGAACTTCTCACTTTCAATGAATTTACACGCACTGTATTGTTAGATTCACTCAAAAGGACCTACAGTTTAACGGGCGATTCCGAATGTCACAGTTTGAGAAGCATTTACAAGACTTATCGATTATTTGGCTATTCGAAGTGTTCGTCAGACACATTGTGGTGACCACCTCTCAAAGAATTATATTATATATATGGGAACGATAGTCGCGTGTGCTAAACATCGCGTCATGGTCAGTCACCATAAAGTCAATCAATAGTCAAGGTAATAGTGACTATTTTCTTTGGCTATCGCAGCGTTATGCATTCAGAATTCTTGGTAGAATGTCAAATAATAAATAAAGAATATTATATCGGCTTTATGCGGCGTTTAAGAGCGCAAATTCATCGAAAAATGCATCTTCGTGGAAAGGATTTCCAGGGATTTTCTATCACGATAACACACTATCTCACAATGATATCATCAGGGGTGAATTTCCGTCAAAAATCTCAACAAATAGGTATTTACTAAGGTATAAACCTAACTTTTTTCCTCTTTCCAAAACTCGTATTACCATTTCGAGGCTATAGATGACATAAAATGAATGCAGGGCGAAAACTAAAGTCTTTTCCGAAAAATGTGTTTAAAAACTATTTTGACAATTGAATTAGTCGTTTGGCGTAAAAGTTTTAATTTCGGAAAGGCGCCCAGTTTAAAGACAATACGATAAATATGAATGAATAATAAATATTTTGTCTTTTATTGATCGATTCTAAAATATTTTCTTGAAGGAATATTAATGCCAACATTAAAATAGTTAACGTTGCTTTGGTTATGCTGAATGAAGTGAATATGAATTCTTTACCACGTGAGTGTAAAAGCTCCATCGGCATATTCACTCAACTTATACCAGTTTTATTGAACTAAATCTGGCCGATGTCCAGTATTTTTGTGTTATAAGTTAGATAGTTGTATTCTGTTACCAAATCTGTATCGTTGCTTTGCAAAATCTATACTGGACTTTGTGCGTTTCCATTAACTGCTAATGTGAAAGTAAATTAATTTATTTTTCGATAAATATTATTTAGATACTTTAGTATGATTAAAAATATGAATATAGAAGCAAATATGGCGAGTTGCATTTCATATGATAATTTATTGAATTTGTCCCCACCCAAAGGCTTCTTTTTATAGTTAACTAGGTCATGTAACGTAATGTGTTGCTTACACACAGAGACAGTAAAACCTGCAATTAGTGTACGCTCTCTCGTGAGTTAACTTTTTAGACAATGAAGGCAATTAAAACAAAGGTCTATCATAATTTGACGTGGACATGCATTATGACCTTTACAACAAATTGATATGTTGAGTCATATATGTTTAACGTTGTAAAGGAGGTTTCACTGTACGGCTGGAATACCAAAGGCAATGAGTATCAACTCAATGAAGTGTTGATATCATCAGGCCGTGGCGGCATTGTTGATACACATAATTCAATTTAATTTATTAACCGAACAGAGAGTGCATAAATATTTAGAATACCAATAAAATGTAAAACAATTAACGACAGCTCATTGTAGGGAATCCGTAATATTTCTATCAGTAAAGTATTATCCTCATACATACATTTTGCATAAACTTTATATACTTTAGTATTAATGAAATGAAAACATTTCGCTGTTTTTTCTTTATTTATATGTAGTAATTTATAAAAATGTCCTGTTTTATATTTGCTATATCGTAAAATTTCTGGTATGTTGAAATTTCAATGTGTGCCATGGCATAAGTATTTAATATCGCAGAATTTCAGTTGTGAATTACACTAGAACTTTTGTATGAACCATAGGCTGAACAATTTGGTTCCTGAAAATGATATCCTCCGGTATTATACATAAAAACTGTTGATACATAAACCTTAAATTATAATTTTTTCTAGAAGCTGAATATACTTTTAGAAGGCGGTTTGCTTTATTACGTCGTAGTCATAAAAGCACAAGTGAATGGCGTCGTTTTTTCCTCCCTACAATCATTAAACTATTTTTTAACTGTTCAAATTTATGATTCAGAGTATCTTAAGGTGAACGCTTTTATATATTTCTCTCGAGAAATCCAGACATCAGGGGCTTAATTACAGCATGAGCAAATGGTTGGGATTTCGCCCCCAAACCAATTACGTTTAGTACGCATTATATGGATGACAATAACAGATCGGAATTGTTCTTAGTGGCTACAGATTTCTAGAAATAGCAGGCAAATCAATCAAAATGGTAATTTTTGGTATAGCAGATGAAAATACTGGCAAATAAGTTAATCAGGAGAAAAATAAGTGGCCGTAAGTAGAATATAAACGTGTAGGCCGGCGCAAAATTGGACGGCTTTTATAACAACCCTAATCGATGGTTGATCGAAGTGTCGTTGCCTACGTATTAGGTTGTTGCAACATTAGTGGACGTATCAAAAACGCTCCCTTGTCATGCAAATCATGTCAAAGTGCATCGTTTGGCCAATGAAAAATCTGCTCAGAATAAATAAAAATAAATATTGAATGATATAGATCAGAGGAAGTTGTAAAAGTTTTGTGGTTAACCCATTCCAATTAATTTAAGTAATAACCTTACAGTTCGAAACTTTTAAGTAAATAACAATTTGTCTAAGTCAAATTAAATACTACTCCAAATTAAATTTAAAAATTTATGTAACACAAAAATTGATTACTTAAATTCATATGCTTAAGATCAGTTAATAATAAGTGGTCAATAATAATATTGACCGATTAATAACATTAAATTCATTAATTAAAATTGATCAAATGTCACTCATACTCGTAAATGCAGCCATCAAGGTGTAAAGGAACGATTTACACCTATCTAAGAGTCGACTGCATATGAATCTAAAGGGTGTCCCAACAAGAACGCAAGATTTAAATTTCAAATAAAACACAGATATTTAAAAAAAAAATCGTGAAACTTTATTATATCGTAAAGTAGACAGAATGAGATTATGTATGGAACAACACATCGGGCAGATGGCCGCGCGGCTTTCCTGGCACACACGCGATCTTTTGATGAAATATTTAATGACCGTCCAATTTCCTCTTTTAAGACTTGAGTCGTCGTCGGCTTATTCGCGTAAACCATCGACTTCAAAAAACCCCAAAGAAAAAAGTCTAGTGGCGTTAAATCGCACGATCTAAGCGGCCAATTCTGGTCTCTAAAACGCGAAATAACACGAACGGGAAATGACTGATGCTGCAATTGAATTGTTTCTCTGGCTGTATGACATGTGGCGCCGTCTTGTTGAAACCACATGCCCTCCACATTGATTTCTTCAATTCTAGGCACGAAAAAACTGGTTATCATTTCACGATACCGAACACCATTGACTGTTTGCGCTTGACATGCCTCATTTTCATAAAAAAAAAGGTCCAATGATTCCTCCAGCCCAAAATCCACAGCACACAGTGACACATTGAGGATGCATTTGCTTCTCGTGAATCACTCGAGGATTTTCCTCACCCCAAATGCGACAATTCCGCTCACTGACGAAGCCATCAAGATGGAAATGGGCCTCGTCACTGAAGATGATTTTATCGGCAAAATCAGCATTTTCATGTTGTCTCTCCAATACCCAATTAACGAACTCCCTTCGCTGTCCATGGTCAGCTGGCTTCAGTTGCTGAGCCAATCAAACTTTGTATGCATGAAGATGCAAATCTTTCGTCAAAATTCGCCGCATAGTGGATTTGGAGACACCAATTTGCTGAGCTCGGTGTCAAATTGAGGTGGAGGTGGAGTTTGGGCGACATCATCACGTACAGTTGCGACATTTTCGGTCGATCGACCTGGTCGAAGGCGCATTGTTGTCTTTGCATCACTAACAGACCCAGTTTTGGCAAATTCATCCATTAATCTCTTTACAGTTGACTCTTTTGGAGCATTATTGTGACCCCAAATTGATCGCAATTTGCGAACTGTAGCCGCAAAAGGTTCACCATTTTTGTAAAACAATTTCACAATGAGAATGCGTTGTTCATTCCTGCAGCTCCATTTTTACTAACCTCGCACCTTCTACTAGTAAACAATAACAGTTGTTCAAATGTCAAACAATGACACTTCGAATGGCGCCAAATTTAAATCTCGTGTTCTTGTGGGGACACCCTTTATTAGTAATAAGTGCATATCTTACATTTGGCTCATTCAGCAATGCATTATAATTACGAGCTACTTTTATATTAAAGGATAGCGCTGTAAGATGACAAGGCAATGGGAATAAACAATCATCTTCTAACAACAGAATGACAAAAATTTAAAAATTTCATATTGGAAACGCGGACTTTAATTAGAATATATTTCCGATTAGTAGCAGAGTACACCTCTAAGCAGTGCATAATATTTGGCATAACTAAATCATGAACCAGTTGCTTGTTTACCTATAGCAGACGCCTACAATAACGTGACTAATATGTTTCACAAATTGCAGCTTATCATCTAAGAAGACTCCCAAATTTTTCATGCCATGCAGAACTATTATAAAGTAATCGCCAATACTCTTTAGTTTGGTTCGAAACATCCAATCATTTAACCTATCAAGCGCATAATAAATTTTCAGCTGAAGAACGTCTAAAAATTGTTAATCCTCATCAGACATTTTTTGATAAGCCTACCATCTACTTATTATAATGGTGCCATTAAAAATTGTATTCATTCAAATTTATTGCATCACCATCTTTATTCCTAATTCCTATTTTTTTTTTTCCTAATCTGAAATAATACAGGTACGCCAGCGGATAATCAATCCAGTCAAAACAACATTTTTTAAATACACTTTCCCGAAAAGACTTCACTTTCGGCGTAAATTCTCTTTTATGTTTCTATCGACTAAGAGCGGATGCCTAGAAGTGGCAATTTGAATTATGGAAAGTGAAAGAAATCAGCCGGAGCCTTATCGCAATACCGCGATAATCAATTAAGACAGTCGCCATCTTCTTAACTTTCAATCGGCTTAATTGCAAGCCGCCATTCCGAAACTATTTGACTGATTTGCCTGTCGCAAACTCGTAAACCTCCTCCTCTCATCATTCGTTATAATGCATTGAATGAATCTGACGTTGCAATTGGCTCATTCTAGTATGACCTTAACAATTTTAACTGATTTTTTAGAGAAAAAATCAGGACTTTCGAAACTGGTCGAGCAGCAGTAAAATAGTGCAAACCGATTCGAGAAACGCAGAAAACTCGACGGCGACCTCTCCCAAACTTAAATGACAATTTTCAATCACCCAACTTTAGCTGATGGCGTTCGTAGTGGTCAAAAAGCGAGACAAATTTTCCAATACATCTCGACCACTTTTAAATGCACTGTACCACTCATATGGGTTTTTTTTTGATAACTTTAACTTTTTCTACGATTCGACACACAAAATTACATAATTTTGTTAGTTTCCTTTTGAAACCGAAAAATGGATAACCCGTTATTACTTCAATATAAATATGTACATATACATATCTGAATTTTATGTAAGTATCTGAATTTTATGAATTTTTCTTAAGTTGATTAAAATAATGCTGTATGCAAGAAGAAACTAGAGATATTTTCTTATACTGAAAGCGGTTAAAAATGTTAAATACGTTACATATATTATTAACTTACTGCAGTTATTTATTGATATAAATATTTATAGTCATTACCTGAAAAGAGAAAATGAAAATTGCATTAGCTTTTTGTAAATATCTGTAATTAAATGTATTTGATTATTTCCAAATTAGTACAGAAATTTCAGTCAGGCAAACTCACTTACATATACCTTCACCGAACGTCATATTGCTTGTAAGTGGTATCAAAAGAGGCGCAGTAAATTGGTCTATGCTTCTCAAAAATTGCTCTAAAGTAACGCACGATAAAAGATGCAAAAATGTAACTTCCTAAAATCCTCCGCTTAGAAGTTATAGACGAGCCACAGATTTTTGTTAAATCGACCAATCTGTATGAGTGGTACCCTAACAAGCGTTATAATGCCGTCTATTTTCTTTGGTGAAACTAAATTTACTTAAGCCTGATAGTTGCTAAATTATTCAGAATTTAGTGGAATTCTATGGAAGATATGAATCTAAGAAAATATGATTTAAATTAGATGATTTGTGCGGGAATAACCAGAGAGGGAATTCCGATCAAATTTTACCAAACATTGAAATGCAATACAAATCACAAAACTTAAGCTACAGCAGTCTACAGATTTTAAATTGCTGAAGAAAAATTAAATTTCGATAAACCGGGAGGTACTACAATGAGTGTGTCAATGCCATCTAGTTCATTTACCAAAAGTGGCCTCGCCCGCTCAATCGGTTTCTCAAAAGCTCTATAAAGAATTATCAATTATCAATGGATTGAAAATCCAGATTAATGCAGAGGAAACATTGAATTTCGGGAAATAATTTCTATGGACGATACGAAAAGTAGTGCAGCAACGCACTCCTGTTTCATTCCGAGACCCCGCTCTAGCAAATGCTCAACGTATGCCACATTTGGCAGAATTAATTAAATTTAAAAAGGCATGAACCTAACAACATATGAGGTGTACCAGAATGGTCATGATTAATCGGTGGATTTCTTTCACATTTTGTCAAACATTATAAACTAATACAATGAACAAAAATTCAATTTATTACAGTCTATGAAAGAGGATTACAGAAACCAAATTGGGTATCAATTTGTATGGGAGAATGGGCAAAATAATGTATAAAAAGAATATAGCGCTTGCTGATCTGTGGCTAAGAGTGTACAGTAGGCGCAAAGCAAACTGGAAAATATTTTGAAAAACAATAAATCGATATGTAATAAAAAACCAGATTTATTGTTGTTCTGTATATAATAGTGCTACCAATAACTGTCGATGGGGGCCGTTATTTAAAGGCGTTGAAGGAGTTTCTTTACCCAAAACTACGCTGAAGATGTATCTGCTTCAACAGCATTTGTTTCCAGCACGACGAAGCAACTGCACACATACCCAGGCCGGTTATAGCGGAGCTCTAACGAAAATTCCCAAACAAATTAATATCCAGAAACTACACTTTTCCGCTGGTCTCCAATTAACTGCACTAGACTTTTTTTATGGGGTTATAACAAGCAAGAGGTGTACAAAACAAAGCCAAAGCCATTTTACTGAATTGAAGCAGTCCATGGGAACAATAATTGAAGCGATCCCTCAAAGAATAATTTTCTGATATGGTGTCGCATATACGTGAAAGGGTATTTACGGTCTATCATCTTCAAAACCAATTGGTTATATAAAATCTACCTATTGAATTTTCTATACAATAAAAAAAATATAAATTAAACACATTGATTAAAAATTGTACCCCAATTGGTGCGCCAACCTATTTAAATGACTTGAATAAATTGTAGACGTTTTGATTTGATATTTTTAAATCATATATTATAGCATTTTGACAAGACCAGAAGAATATGTATAGAATTTTACACCTTCACTTTCGTTTCAAGCTAATGAAACACTTGAAATTTCCGTCTCGGAGAATACAAACACGTAGGAATTGTGTTAAAATAGCACAGAACCACTGTTGCGGTGTATATATAGGGTGATTTTTTAAGATTTAAGATTTCCAGGTTGGCAGCACTGGTTGGTAAGGGCGTTTAAACGTCATCTGTCAAAGTAAAAAGTGTACAGCGTATACTCTGCCATTTGATCAAGGAATGACGAATGACCTATCACAATGTCTAATTTTTGGTGAATGAGCCTTACAAAAGCTCAATGAAAATTCGCTGTTTTATCGAAAAATTGTGTTCAGCGATGAGGCTCATTTCTTGCTGAACAGATACGTAAACAAGCAAAACTGTCGCATCTAGAGTGATGAAGAGCCACATGCCATACATGAATTACCGATGCATTCCGAAAAAAAACAGTCTGGTGTGGTTTATGGGCTGGTGGCATCATCGGTCCATTTTTCTGCAAAGACGACCATGGAAGAAACGTTACCGTCAGTGGAAAACGATATCGAGCCATGATACAGGATTTTTTTTTGTCCTAATTGGTTGAGTTGAACTTGGTTGCTATGTGGTTTCATCAGGACGGTGCAAACATGCCACACTGCTCGTGAAACAATGGATATGTTGAGGGATGAATTTGGTGAGCAGCTTATCTGCCGATTTGGCTCTGTGAGTTGGCCAGCAAGATCTTGCGATTTGCCGCCCCCTTGATTATTTCTTGTGGGGTTATGTCAAGTCGTTAGTCTATGTGCACAAACCGAACGCTATTGAAGCCTTACAGGATAACATAACACGCGTTATTCGTGGAATACAAGCCGAAATGTTTGAAAAAATGACGAAAAATTGGATCTTCCGAATGGACATTTTGAGATGGAGCCGCAGACAACATTTACATGAAATTAACTTTAAAAATTAAATGGCAAAGACCAATTTATTGATTCCAATAAAAAATTTTAATATATGATGCAAATTTGAGTTTTTTATTCGATTTAAAAAAAAAAAACTGCGATTAAAAGATCACCCTATATAATTTAAACATAACCGCAAATCATTTTATTTTGTGAATTTTTATAACGCGCACTTTACAACACTGGCTTGTAACATAAAATTAAAATTTCCATTGCCGCCATTCTTTCCAAATTGCTTTACGTTTTTCATTCCTTTTCTTGAAAATCTTACAAGAGTAAAGTCACCATTTGGAAGATCGCCATAAATTCTTTATTTTACAACCGTAATAAAATTACTATATTGTTAAGCTACTGGCTAAACGCCTAATCTAAAGCACAGGTGTATGTATAAATAATTTTATATTATCTGTAAATCAAAGTTTTAATTAAATTAATAAAATGTACAGATTTTAGCTTTATTTAGCGGAAAACTGAAAATACGCATTTATTTTGTCAGCACCCGACGCCAATTATAAAAATCGCCCACATTACAAAAACTGAGCTCTCAATCGCGAAAGTGACTTCAGATATGGGAATCTCTGAAAGTGTGGTATCTTTCATATACTGCAAAAAAAAAAAATAATAATAATAAAAAAAAATAAAAAATAATAAAAAAAATAATAAAAAAAGAACAAAAAGTAATAAAAAATAATAAAAAAAAAAAAATAAT
>JAHXMU010000012.1:2387802-2406490 GCA_019455685.1 Philornis downsi
AAAAAAAGAATAAAAAAAAGAATAAAAAAAAGAATAAAAAAAAGAATAAAAAAATAATAAAAAAAAGAATAAAAAATACTCAAAAAGTTACAAATTAAAATAAATCAAAAATTGCAAATATATTTATAGCTCAGAGACAGAAAATCTAAATACTAAAATTGTCTTAAATGAAACTTTTAAATTATTCACTGTTCATATTGAGGGCAATTGATTTTGCTTTAAAAATATACAAAATTGTCAGTTCAATTTTCAGTTTCAGTTATACTTTTCAAAAATACTTGATAAATTCATCGCCCTAGTGAAACGATATATACAAGAAGCATTAAACATATTTATGAATACTGCGTACTTTTATGTATACTTACATATATATACACTCCTGTGCCAGTTTTCTAAATGTTGTGACATATTAAAGTTTTCCATCATAGGTATGTCGTACATGTACGAGTATATGACAAAGTATTTCAAAATATTCATACATAACATTAGGAATGCGCATACAGGATGAGATCACATCTGTCGTGTGGGTCAGTCAGTATTCGTGTAAACGACAAACCCCTTAGTAATGGTTTCGCACACATGAGTGCAAAATATATAAGTTTGTAACAGATGGCAACGCACAATGCAGTAAACCCTTATTCGGCAAAAATATATCTATCTACTCGTATACATAATAATAATATATAATATATATGTATAATAAGAGAGCTAAATTAAATTTGTACATAAAACTAAACCAATCTCAGTGAAACGATACTTCCCACTACTTGTCCCTTCTAGTACCTCTTATAATAATGCGCTGATTTAATAAAAATAACCTCTTTTCCATGCATACCTTTATGCGATCACAAATGTGCGGCATGTGCGAGTGGTGGCAAATGAATGCTTAGTTTAACCTTTTTTAAATGAGAGACATCACATAAAGGGTGGCGCATAAGTAACGTTAATGGCGACTATATTGAATGCGTTCTTATGCTTCATTTGGTTTTAACTCGTGAACCAATTACATCTTATATGGGACAAGATGTAACATATGTTTCTTTGCAAAGACCGCCTAGACATCTCTAAAAGTTTCGGGGTTTTCCTAAATACTTGTTTGCACTCGAGCAATGGTCACTTCATTTCGAACTGCACGAGGTCTTCCAGCACGCGGAAGATCACAGACAGCTCCTTGTGGCCCAAAACGCTGAACCAATCGGTAAATTGTTGGAGCGCTTGATGGCATTTCGAACATGAAGGAAATTTCGATATGATTTCAATAATCGAATACTGACTTTCAAAGCAAAATTGAACAACTTTGGTTCTTTGTTTCGAACTGAGCCTTCCCATCATAAATTTCCCAAGTATTATTTAGTTAATTCTGTAAAGAAATGAAAAAAAAGACTTAAACATTTCGAACATGAAGGAAATTTCGATATGATTTGAATAATCGAATACTGACTTTCAAAGTAAAATTGAACAACTTTGGTTCTTTGTTTCGAACTGAGCCTTCCCATCATAAATTTCCCAAGTATTATTTAGTTAATTCTGTAAAGAAAGGAAAAAAAATACTTAAACAAAAAATGTATTCACTGATCAAATCTTAACGTTGCTTATGCGCCACCCTATAGAACGTCATGTAGATAAGACAAGTATTTTCATTCTAAAAATTCATTCATTTGTAGCGTTTTTATTTGGGAAAAGAAACATCTAACTCAGCGACGACAGAGAAAATTTGCGGTGTAATAGGGGGGAAAAATAAGCTTCCCAGATTCAGTGAGCTTACACACATTCTATGGGGTTATCCATTTACTGGTTCCAAAAGCGCCGGTCTGGCAAGGCTGTCAGTTGTTATCAGAAGCACCAGTTACTTAAAAAACGGTTTGCCATTCACGAATATGGATAAAAATAGTTAATATGGAAAAATATAGTGCAAGGAATTTACAAGATTATAAAGAAATCTGAAGAGACTAAAAGCGTTACAGATGTGATCAGGACTGTGCATTATTGCAGTACACGCACTGCCGAAAATATCGCTTCTGTTAGTGAAAGTGTGGTGGATAAACCGAATAATGGATTCCACGACGTTCTCAACAGTACGGCCTATCTTATGACTCATTAGGACCTATTTTGCCTGTGGATTTGCACCTCCATCCATACAGAGTCCAACTCGCACGACAATTAAAGCCAGCTGAGCATTCCCAATGCCCTACAAATGATTGGGTGCTACACAACAGGCTATCAATGCTGATTTTTCGAATAAAATTTTCTTCAGCGATGAAGCTCATTCCTCAATCTGGGGTAACGTCAACATATGGGAATCAGACAACCTGGAAATGATTGCATCCGGAAAAGGCGACTGTTTGGTGCGGATTACGTCCTCGATTTGTAATTGGGCTATATTTTTGTGAAAATAACGCAGAAGAAAATGGTATCGTCAATTCAGAGCCCTATGGTCGTATGATAACCGACTTTTTTTGCCTGTAATCAAAGATTATGAACCGGACGATTTATGGTTTCAACAAGACGGTGCCACGCGTCACACAACACGATCAATTTTGGCTTTATTGCATGAGAAGTTTCCAGAAAACGTAATTTCACCTTTTGGCGACGCCAGTTGGCCAACAAGATCATGCGTTTTAACGCCGTTAAGCTTTTTTTGTGAGGCCATGTCAAAGTCCTTGTTTATGCGGATAATCCCCAAACGTTGGACTATTTGAAAACCAAGATTCGTCAAGTTATCACCGAGATATCGCACGAAATGTGCAAAAAAAGTGGTAGAAAACTGCTTTAAAAGGATCTCCTGCTGCAACCAATGCTGAAGCTGTCGATATTATTTTGTTGTGATTTTAGTATAAAAAGTCTGTTTCTTAAAACAACTGGTTGAATATCGCTACGATTTGGTATTCTCTTTACAAAAAAAAAAAACGGTAGACAGGCACTCAATTCGTAGTCTATAGTTGGCAGTCCACGATATTGGGGATGGACAATGAACGTGCAATAGAACGTGCATATTGCATCATCTTGTTTTGCGGGGTAGAAAAGGCGCGGGCGGGGGGCGGCTACATCGTTGGGTTGGCGGCTCATGGAGTTTTAGTCGCTATGAATCACTTCGACGGGAAGCGTCGCGCATTTTGCGTGCGCGCATTTTACGAGAACTCTCGTTCATATATTGCTACTAGGCGACTATATTGTGCTGAATATGGACTACGGCGAATTAGTGAAGCTACGAGTGCTAATTTAATTAAAATATGCGTAAAGCGTTTTAAAGAGACCGGTTCAACATTTAAACCACAAGCAAATGGTCGCCCAAAAACATCTAGGACCGAAGACAATGTTGAGAGAGTTATGGAGTCAGTACGAGAAAATTCACAAATGTCGACTCGCAAGAGATCGTCTGTCTTACAATTATCGCGACGAAGTTTGCAACGAATTTTAACATTGGATCTTAAACTGCATCCATATAAGCTGCAATTAACACAAGAATTAAAAGAGTCTGGCTTCATAACAAGGCTCGCATTTGCTAATGAAATGCTTAATCGATTTTCCAATTTTGACAATATCCTTTTCTCTGACGGGGCTCATTTCCTTATGAACGGTTTCGTAAACCGTCAAAATTGTCGCTACTGGAACAGTGAAAATCCCAAAATCAAACACCAGAAACCATTGCATAGCCCTAAAGTGACAGTATGGGCAGCAATCTCTGGCAAAGGAATAATTGGTCCTTTCTTCTTCGAAAATGCGCGGGGCCAAAACGTCACGGTTAATATGGAACGCTATGTTGAGATGTTGGACGGATTTTTGGCTCCAGAAATTGTAAGTTCAAGAATAGTGAATTCCAGAACTTGGTTCCAACAAGATGGAGCTACCTGTCACACATCAAATGACTCCATGGCTGTAGTGAAAAAGATGTTCCCTGGCAGACTGATTTCGAAAAGAGGTGATATCCCATGGCCCCACGTAGTCCAGACTTGATGCCTCATGACTTTTTTGTGGGGATACCTCAAACTCAAGGTCTACAGTAATAATCCAAGAAATATCGTTCAGATCAAGGAGAATATCCGTGGTGAAATGGCAGCCATTACACCAGTATTACTGAAGAAAGTTTTCAATAATTTTCGTTTGCGGTTAGAGGAGTGCCGTCGTAGAGAGGGTCACCATTTAGATGATGTTATTTTTAAAAAATAAACTCCATTTATTACTTTACAATGCCTTAGATTTTTTTTTAAATATGCACGTTCTATTGCGCCACCCTGTATATGCTTTATTTGGTCTCTAAATGTTTGTAGTTTTTACAAGTAGAACGACAAACTTAGCATATCGATCTTCATATAAAGCAGGTTTTTTCCCCAAAAAAACTTTAAACTTTGACAACCCCATGTTAATTCCGCTGGCGATTACGTAGTTTTTCACCACTTCCCTATCACAAGTTGTGATGAATATTCGCTTCTTTGGATACACTTATTTCATTTTAACATGGTAATGAAATATGAGTTCACAATTTTGGCAGGCAAACCAATCAACAAGCTTCGGAATGGCAGCTTTCAATTGAGCCTAAACCGAAAAAAAACTATGGTTATAATATTGATTGTTTTCTCTGATTAACGCGGTGTTGTGGAGTCGAAAGTCCTGCCAGAAAGTCAGAAGGTAAATAAAGAATGCATATCGTTGTGAATGTGATGCGGGGCATATGCTGCGTTTGAGAGATTTAATGGCTTTTGCATCACAATGAAGCACCATCTCACAAAACTATCAATGTGAACGAATTTCGGGCCAAGTAGTTAACAAGTATCATCGAACAACCACCATATTCCCCTGATGGGGGTCTGACTGACTTTTTTGTCTTTCCAAAACTGAAATTATCACTTCAAAGCATCCACTTTCAGTTGATGGAGGGCATAAAAGAAAATCTAAAGTCATTTGCGTTTGAAACAGGTTTTGATGACTGAGTTATTCTTTGTCACAAGTGCGTTATTTCGGAATAGGCCTGTAGGACAATAAACTAAAGGTGAATAAAGACATATATCGGGTGGTTCGAAATTTCTTTCGTTTTTTAAAATAAATTTATTTATAAATTTATAAACAAGAAAACGATTATTTTAATCTATTATGTAATCTCCCCCTTTTTTAATAACTTCTTCACACCTCTCTGGGAGCCTTTTCATTCCTTTCTTATAAAACTCACGTGGTTTTTCTAAAAAAAAAATATTCAATTCGATTTTTCACTACCTCGTCGTTATAGAAATTCAAATCTTTCCAGTGGTTGCTCAGACTGCGAAATAGGTGATAGTCGAGCGGGGCGAGGTCTGGGAATACGGTGGGTAAGGAAAAATTCCCCACCCAAGCTTTGACAGTTTCTGAGGAGTCCGGAAGACAGTGTGAGACCTCGGTGAGGCATTGTTAGGTGCGCACACATCGAAGTTCGTCAAAAATCCGAGCTCTTTTATGACCCCGTCAACGGTTGAGACTAATTTGTTGATTATTTCAGCTGTTTCTCTAACTGTTGCACGAGGATTAACAATAATTAAATCTCTCACCTCCTCGGAAACAATTTCTATTGGTCGTATGGGAGCGTCCGTTAGGGAGAAGTCACTAGTACAAAATCTCTTACATTATTTCTGGCAAGTTCTCTCATTTGGTCCGTTTTCTTCATAAACAGACTTTATTTCTTGGCTGGCTTCAGCAGCCCTTTTCCCCTTTTCGGAAATGAGACAGCATAATATGTCTAAAATGCTCTTTTCCGCTAATTTTGTCCACTTTTTAAAACTTTTTTTAAAACGCTGTAACCACTTACGACCAGAACGAGAACACAAGTAAACAATAGTAAACAGTTTAGAGAAAGGGTGGGAGAAGGTTATGATAGTGTTTGAAGGATTTCTACGTCATGAGAAGTGATGTATGGCGAACTAACGAGTTAACCGAACGAACTTTCCGAACAAGCCAACAATTTGTATTTTATTGACCAATTTAACAGAAAATATGTTATTGCTGTATTAATGTGTCAGCCGAACAAATACCTAATTTTTTGGCTTCATTTAATAAAAATTATAACAATAAAATACTGCTCACATTTCTTGTACAGGATATGAACGCTGATGCTGAATCATCTGATGTAACGAAGCAATTCGAATCTTAATCCGCAAAAGTGAATGTGTGACTTGGAGCATTGTCTTAATGAAACAACACTTTATTTTTCCCCAAATGTGGTCTTTTTTGCGCAATTTCTTCACCTAAACGCTGCAATAAATTAGTGTAATATTCGCCATCGATAGTTCTTCATTTCTGAAAATAATTGATACAAATAAGACGCCATGACTTTGCCCACAGATGGAACAGTCTTCGACTTCTTTGGACACGATTCTCCCATTCCAGTCCACTGCTTGCACTATTCCTTTGAGTCAGGTCGAAGTAGTGAACCCATATCTAATCCATGGCGCAAAAATTCGCTTTTATCGCGGTGAAGCATCACCAAACACTTTGCTGAAACATCTTTTTTTTTTTTTTTTTTTTTTTTTTTATTTTTTTTTTTATTCAGTTCATTTGTACAATATTTTATAATACAATATAATTGAGGCCCCAGCGCCTATAGGCTTATTTTGGGGCAAGTTAGCACTCGATAAAATCCTATGTACGAAAATTTACTACATTACTTTTATTTTCCTATTAATTTATAATTATTTAAAATTATATGTATGTAAATATATACATTACGTTAAAAGTGTTTCAACATCATTAAGTATATACTCTTTGCATGTTGTTTTAAACAAACCAATCTGATCAATACTTTTTAAACTTGCAGGAAGATTATTATATTTAAGCGCACCTACGTAATCTATGCGCTGCTTGGTCTTTTCCAACCTGCAAAGTGGAATTCTAATATTATTTCTATTTCTTGTATTAACGTGAGATTGATTTAGCTGAAAAGATATAGTGTGGTACCCAATACTGTGAATGCATTTAAAAACAAACATCAAAACTTGATACAAATTCAGACCCGAAATCGGC
This sequence comes from Philornis downsi, assembly GCA_019455685.1. Lineage (NCBI taxonomy): Eukaryota > Metazoa > Arthropoda > Insecta > Diptera > Muscidae > Philornis > Philornis downsi. The sequence goes on from JAHXMU010000012.1 coordinate 2,394,787, forward strand.
ATTATATCTGGACACACATGTCTAAAAAGTGCAGTTGTCGAATATCTCATTGGTAAACTGAACACAATTTTCAAAGCTTTGTTTTGCATACGTTGTAGTGATTTTAATGAGTTGCTGCTCTTATTGTGTGCGTAGACTATGGCCATATAACTAAAATGAGCATGTATTAGAGACTGATATATGACAAGTTTCGTCTTTACATCTAATTTATTTTTTAACTTAAAGAGAATCCCAATTGCTGGCGCTACTTTCCTCTTAATGGAATTAATATGCAAGTCCCACGATAAATTGCTTTGCAAGATAACTCCAAGATACTTAATACTGTGGCTTTCCATAGTCAACTTCCCATCAATGTAAGCACTAAAATCATTATTTAAGTTTCCAGAATTAGGTCGAAAACGAATTAATTTTGTTTTATCCGTGTTGAGACAAAGTCTGTTCAATCTTGCAAACTCAAATAATAAGGATGCGTCTTTTTCTATATGGGTTTTTAATACCTCATCATACTTGTATGGATAAAACAAGCTGACGTCATCAGCAAACATAAACAGTGTACCGAAGAACCCAATATTTCTTAAATCATTAATATAGATAGAAAATAACAGTGGTCCTAAACCACTACCCTGTGGGACTCCATACATAACATTACTGATTAAACTCTTTGATCCATTTATTTCAACAAACTGCTTACGATTTGAAAAGTAACTTTTAAATAATAATAATTCCCGCCCTTGTATTCCGTAGTACGATAATTTTTGCAACATTATATTGTGATCAACCAGGTCAAAAGCTTTCGTGAAATCAAAGAAAACTCCGGCCACACCATAAAACCCATCATCTAGGCCCTTGTAAACACATTTCAGGACGTTTAATACGGCTTCCTGTGTACTGCAGCCTTTTCGAAAACCAAACTGATAATCGTACAGCAAGCTATTACTATCAAAATAAAAGTGTAGTTTATCAAACAGAATTTTTTCAAAAATTTTATCTATTGCAGAAAGAATTGAAATAGGTCGGTACATAGCCAAAGTATTTGCATTCAGTTCTTTAGGTATTGGAACCACTTTGTGAATTTTCAATGAATCTGGATACTCAGAACTGCAAAGCATTTTATTAAATATGTCTGCCAAATACGGAACTATCTCTGCTGAACATTTTCTGATATACGTTGCGGAAATACCATCATATCCTGAACTTTTATTTATGTTCATATTTGCAACCACTTCATGCACATCTGTATTTTGAACGCTGTCAACTGCAAAATGACATTGAGAAAGAACAAGCGTTCGAAGACCGTTGCAATGATCTCCAGACAGCATTTGAATACCTTCTCTGAGATTAGTGACAGACTGTGCAAAATAAGTGTTCAATTGATTTGCTTTCAACTTATCGCTCATCAATTCATTACCTTGCTGATCCTTCAAAACTATATTGGTTCTCTTCAATCTACCTAAAGTACTGTTTATAAAATTCCAAGACTTTTTCATATTACCACTTGTTTTTTGCAGATTATCAACATAATAAAACTCCATACATATCTGCTTTGCCATTTTTATAACTTTGCTAACCCTCTTCAAAGAATTCTCCACGACATGTTTATGTCTTGACCTCCGTCTCTTTCTCAACAGTACATCCTTATATTCAATAAGTTTCTGTAAATTAGAGTTAATCCATGGTGTTAATTGATACCTTAAATTTTCTTTTTCCAATTTTGTTGAAGTAGAACACTCAAGAGCAGTATTCATACAAAATAAGACCTCGTCCATTAGTTCAGACGCCTGTTTGTTCTCAAAGTTAACTGGTAATATATTCTGCAAAACTTCGGAAGCCTTTTCGTAATCATGATAAATTTTCTGAACATTGATATACTGCCTTTTTGATTGATTGCTCATACCTCCTATCCTACAAGCAATTATATTATGATCAGACAATTCATTTTCAACCGAATTAACAAGTATTCTATCAGAGTAGTTGCTAAATACATGATCAATACATGTTTCCGTGATAGGCCTTGTAACAAATGTATGAGCACTTTCGCAGTCATAATTATTGAACGTAGACAACAACTCATTAAAATGTGGATTACGAAACATGTCAACGTTAGAGTCACCAACAATTATAATCGGACAACTAGCAAAATTACTAAGATTGTTTTCCAAGCTATTTAGAAAATTTGTTACACTGCACTTTTGAGACCTGTAAAAAGAAAATATATTCAACGGTTTGCTGTCAATTTTAAAGTTCAACAATTTAATGCATATATATTCAACATATCCCTCACTTTTGCAAACTTCAACACTATATTTCCAATTATTCTTCACATATAATGAAGTACCACCGTAACTGTCATCTCTACAACAATGTACACAACTATATCCAGGAATTCCATACAGCTGGGTTAAATCTAACCGAAACCACGTTTCTTGTATTGAAATTATATCCGGTAGAATAGACAAACTTGCTATTAAAGATTTGAATTTATTAAACTTATCAATCGATGAAACACTTCTAACATTTACACTTAGTAATAATAGATAATCTTTGTTTAGATTGTTCACAATAAACTTTGAAAATTCAGAAATTCTATTAAAATATTTGTGATTTACCATTAGAAATAAAAACAAAAAATTTTTACTTAACAATATACTACAAATTAAGGAGAAACAAGCAACGCACCATCTTCGCCATCATCTAAATCAACTGCCTCACGGACCTCTCTGTTCTGCACCATAGATCTTCTTGACCAATGTTTATTTGTGGTAGCATTCAACAACATATTGTCCACATCCTCTTCGCAACGTATAAGTATCTGCTTGGAGATTTCACTTTTTTTGCAGAACACCCTCTCGTTTTTGGCATAAACATAGCGATATCCAATTGATTTAAGGGACTTGGCATGGTATAGTAATTTAAGTGTTTCCTTACTATGGAAATCATTTATATAAACCATCTTTAAATCTTCATTTGCTTTTAGTTTGGGCTTTGCATCCATTAATTTTTCCTTTTGTTGTTTTGAAGAAAACTTGACAACTACTGTTTGCTTGTCATTCGGTTGTCTGCTCTTTATGAAATAGGCATCTTCAACAGAGTTAACGTCTAGATCAACACCAACATTTTTAGATAAGTTAATTACTGCATCAACCGCTTTTGCGCCACTTTCAACTTTTAGACCACTTATTATGCAGTCATTCTTTACACGGTTATTATTTAACACCGTAACAGCAGCTTTTAATGTTTCAATTTCATTTTTTAACTTTTTATTTTCCTTCTCAACGACTTGTATTTTCTTTTTGTTTTGCTCAACATCTTTTATCACTTCATCAAACTTCGCTGACATAAAATTTATTGATTCAGCCAGCTGTTCCAGTTTGTCTAATTTCTCCAACTTCTTTAACTCACAGTTTATGTTTTTTAATTGTTGTTTTATGTCTTCATTCTCATCAGAGCAATAACGACAACTGAACTGTTCGCTCTCATTATCTATAAGCCGATCAAATTCTCTCCTAGTCAAGCCAGAACACTGAGAGTGAAAGTTTTTGCCGCACTTGTCACACTGTATAAAATCATCATGTTCCTCTTTCAGCTCTTTCTCACATTTGAAGCAAATAAGTTTTTTATTCACAACACTGCGACGAGTTGGTTTATTCGGCATATTTTTATTCTTCTTCTTTACGGCGCTGTTTTTGTTCTATTGAAAGCAAGCGCGGCACCCACCTTGCGCAAAGCTTTCTTATCTTGAAATCATCGATCAATATAGGATGCATAGCACTTTTTAAAATGCCTATAATTTCAGCTAGCTCGCGCACTTTTAGCCGACGATCAGTCAATACTATTTTGTGGATTTTCTTAACCGTGTCTGGCGTGGACACCTCAATTGGTCGACTACTACGATGTTGGTATTGGCAGCTCCTACGGCCTCGTTTAAACTCTGCTACCGAATATTTTACGGTCATAAACTAAGGAATAGACTCACCCAGAGTAGAATCTAGTTTAGTTTTAATATTGGTTGGACTGAAGGAAATATTGAATTACATAGCGGTGACCAATTTTTTCCACGTTTATAAATTCACTGAGATCGTTTACTTTTGATGGCTCGAATAAAAATACTAAAAAACCTGGCGTCTTGAAACTTAAAACTTAAAACATATGTTTTATAAGGTTACCGCATTTCACTAAAATATTTTTTTTTTTTTCAAACTACTGTCACCATCTATAATACATCAGGTCGGTTAGTTTTGAGACCGACCTCGTATATCACCAATTCATATTACAAATTTATTAACCAAATTATAACACCCTCCCCTTCTAGCAGGAAAAGGCAGGAAAATGTTGCCACATAAATGGAAATGCACATAAAGAGACGTTGTATTCATGTAATAAAACATATTCTGTTTATATATGTGGTGACATGTAAAATATTGTAAGCAGCAGCTGTATACATAGATGTATGTTTCCTTGTAAATATATTAGCGGTTCAACAAAAAAAAGCGGCTTATATAAGCCGGAAGGAAAAGGAGCTCAAAAAATATAGCAACAGCAGTGATATGGCAAACATCAAGACTGCTGACATGAAAGAAAAGAGTGATAACCGAATGAACTTTCTTTCCTCCCTGGATTGGCGTTTTCCACCATTATTCCTAATGTAAGGACTCACATTCAAACACACACACATGCAAGTATAAAAGCTTCGCAAAGGCATTTCCATGCAAACATCCGCATTAGAATGTGCTATGAAACGTTCATAGCCATGAAGACTAAAGGAGATGTAACGCCTTCAGTGGATCTGAGATTATCGTTACATGTGTAGAATATAAAAGTTGAATTTCATTCAATGTAGGCAGGATATTTTTATTTCTTTCTGTTGACTTTATTGGCGGATGAGCACAAAAATTGAATGGTTTACTGTTATAGAGAGACGGAGGAAGGCAAACTTTAGTATCAAAGAAATGGAGACCCCCAAAAGAGTTATTTGTCTTTGGGCGATGTCAACAAATACAAACAAAAAAAGGATCAGCCAAAAACAGAAAAAAGGAAAAGAAAAACGAAAGCTAAGAAGGATTGTCACACATTTGGTGCGCTTGCTGTAGTTGTTTCCGTCTAAGTAGCTACATATGTCTGCCTTCATGTACGATACAAATAACAACAATATCCTGTAGTCACATTTACTCAACATGAAATACTAAACAGATTCAATGTCAGATAATCATAAACTTACAAGAATATATGCAGGCTTTGAATGTGTTAAGGAATTCTATTGATACATGTTGTGAGAGCAAATTATTTTAAACACATTTCTTTAATTTGACGACTTTCTTTGAAGTGGAAAAAATTAGGTTTTCATTGGGAATGTGTGGGTCATGTTGAATCATATTTCACTATAGCCACTAAGCCACAGAACCAAGTCGCTTTCACAAACCACAGTTTTTGTCAGAAATCAATGGACCACTTTTCAATACTTTTCAAAAGGGACCATGTCGGTTTATGTTCTCATACGAACTCCAACAAATTGTGTATATACAACTTTCCTAAAACATAGCTCTGATGCTGTCACAGAATACAGTTTTGAAATAAGCTTAATTATATTTGCAACGTAGGGTTTAGCCGGGTTAGGAATACTATTAATAAAAATAGGGCCTATAATGGACCATGATTTGATACAGCGTCATAGTCAGCATACCCCCTGAAACGATATCTTGTGAATAATGTAATATATAATGTAAGATTATCCATTTTTCGTTTCAAAAGTAAAGTTCAATAAAACACATATAAAGCTATGATGTCGGTGAAACTTTTATTTCATTATAATGCTTGAACCTTGCTATTGTGTATGAAATACAATGTCATTTAAATGACCGCCTCAAGACTGGTTGCAGCAGTGGATCCTTTTAAGGTTCCTCCAGCATCATTTTCGACAAAAATACGGTCCTGACACTTCCAGACTATAATGCACACCAAACAGTCACTCTTTCCGGGTGTAATGGCTTTTCCACAATCATTTCTGGGTTCCCCGAGCCGCATATGCGACAATTTGGCTAGTTGACATAATCACCAAGTGAGAAATGAGCTTCATCGCTGAAGAAAATTTTGTTCGATTGAAAGCCCACGTTTGAATTACCACTTGTGCACCAAGTTTTTGTTAAACGATCCATATTCGTAAATGGCAAACCTTTTACTAAATAAACAACACTTCTAATAACAAATATTTAACAGCTGACAGCCTTACCAGACCAGCAGTTTTGAAACCATTAAATGAATAACCCTACATGAATACATGAATAATATATATACATCAACTGAAATTCTTAACTATATGATCAACGTATACGTAAACATGTTATTTCGAAATGTACTAATTGAGACTAAATTGTAAAATCAAGCAGTGATGAACCGGGCCAACCCAAAATACTATAGGATGGTTCCGTTTTTATATCTTCACCCGAAGGAATGAACGAATTTAATGTTGGAGACAGCAAAAATATAATAATCAGAAAAAAAACACGATATATCTTTTGACCCAATATGTTTCATTAGTTTCTAAGTTTGTTGAACGATGTCCGTCTGTCTGACTAGTTGGTAGATACAGCTTAGTATTTTGCTAGATAGTAATTGGAAATAGTAAAAGACCTATATCAGATCAGCCATTCTGAAACCTCTCACGCAAATTATTCAAATTTCCGAAATTCAATCAAATTTCTGAACCAGCGGTTCAGCTGTAATTTCTAAGCGGAAGTGTCTCAATTCGGAGTGCTTCTCGATAGCAACTAAGCTATTCGCAGTGCTTCATTCTTCTGGTACTCCTCACCGTTTTGCATCAACGCGAAAGATGATAGGTGAACGTATATGTAAGTCAGTTCATTTGACTGAAATTTCTGTGCTGGTTGAAACACAATTTCATAACAAAATGTTACTTTGGACTATGACATTAATCGAAAATGATCATTTTTAAATATGAAATGTTTCGATATTCACCAAAGTATTGCCTTTGAGATAATTGTTAAACTTAAACTCATTTATTTTCAAAAAACCAAATCCAAAGCGTTGTACAAAGAAGTAAATAAACTCGTCAATGAAGCACGTATCGCCCACATTATTTACACAGGTAAATGATCATACCTGATTAACTATAGCAATATAAATAGTATAGTAATTAACTATAGCAATATACAGTATATAGTAGACCTTATTTGATACAAATACTTCTGATACAGCGAGGGAAATGTCCGATCAAAATGAAGTGGTGCCGCGCCCATTATAGCGGACATTACCTTACTGAACCGACTACCTAACAAATTTGACAGTACATTATCATCAGAAAATTGTAGTGTACTATATTAGGTTATCACTAAGAAAAGAAGCCTAGCACCACAAACAATTCAACATCGGGAACGAACATATTTCATGAACTACTGAAGGTTCCCAGAGGCGATTTCACACGTGTACTATACTATATGCTAAAAAAATAATCCTAATAAAAGGTGGGTCATACCACGTCTTTTTTGAAAACTCGTTATAGCGGCCAAGGTAACGAGATGACGGTTAACAATATTGTATATTGATTGATTGACTCTGACAATCCGCTTACAGGGATCCCCAAAACACTATTTGTCACTAAGTTCGCACAACCATCCTTTATACTCACAAGTAAATTGGTCACTATACGCCATTTAGTTAGTTAGCAATTTTCGAAATTAACTGAGACAAGTTAACTTCAAGCGAGTTTTTCGATTTTTACGGTTTATAGAAATATCGAACAAAGAGTTTGTCCCAAATTGTGTGCTGAAAATGTTACAGAAAGCTTACGGCGAATCAACTTTATCAATCACACATGCACATCAGTAGTACAGTGTAGACACGTGGTGAAAGATTAGCCTCGCTCTGTTCAGACATCAACGTCATTAGCTGAAGTTAATATTGATAAAGTGAAGGGAATAGTGGCTGAATATCGTCATTTAAGTTTAAGAAAAATAGCCGCTGAACTTTCTGTGTCCTACGAATCAATTCGTACCACTTGAAACGATTGTTTGAGCATGAAACGCATTGCCGCTGAACTACTTTCGAATGATCTGAATGTTGTACAAAAACTTTATCATGTCAAGGTTCCCGAAGACAGGCTATCATGAGTCAACTCCGATCCCACATTCATAAAGAGCATTACAACTGGTAATGAGAATATGGATTTCCGATTTTGATATGCAAAGCAGTTAACAAACTATAGAATGGCGATTTCCAATTGAGCCGAAATCGAAAAAACCATGTCAAAGTCGAACAAAAGTCAAAGTAATTGTTTTCTTCAATAATCGCGGTGTTGTACACTCGGAATTTCTGTCAGAAGGTCAGACAGTAAATAAAGAATGTTTTCAGGGCATTATGAGACGTTTGAAAGAGCAAATTCATCGAAAAAGGTCAGATTTGTGGGAAGAAAACTCACGGATAACATTCCATCTCACAAGGCTATCAGTGTGGAAGAGGCCAAAAACTTAACAAGTATAATCGACCCATTGAGGTGTCCACGCCAGACACAGTTAAGAAAATCCACAAACTGGTATTGGATGATCGTCGGCTGAGATGCGTGAACTAGCTGAAATGATAAGCATTTCTAAAAGTGATATACATTGTAACGCGGCCAAAGATTTGAAGATGATAAAGCTGTTCGCAAGATGGGTGCCGCGCTTGCTTTCAATAGAGCAAAAACACCGTCGTGAAGATGTTTCAGTAGAGTGTTTGGCAATGTTTCTGGCAATAAAACCGAATTTTTGCGTTGATTTACAACCATGGATGAGACATATGCCCACTACTTCACACCTGAGACAAAAGAAAAGTGAAAGCAGTGGACTGGAATGGAAAAATCATGTCCAAAGCCACGAACATGGCATCTGTTTTCTGGGATGCACATGGGATAATTTTTACTGATTATCTTCAGAAAGGAAAAACCATCAACGGCGAATTTTATGCTTATTTATTGCTGTTTAGCTGATGAAATTATGGAAAAAAGTAGCATTTGGTAAAGAAGAAAGAATAGTTTCATCAAGACAATGCTCCAGATCACACACCCACTATTGAAAATGACCAACATTAACTGCTTTATCACGCCACTTATTCACCAGATTTAGCTCCCCCGGACTATTTTCTATTTCCAAACTTGACAAAATGGCTCCGTGGTAAAAGATTTGCCAATAATAAAAAGGTAGAGTCTGCGGTTGATGGCTATTTTATGGAGTTTGACAGTTCTTACTATATACAGGATATAGAAAGTGTATCAAGCGAAAAGGAGATTATGTTGAAAAGTAAAGAAAATTGTTCCCAACTTTTTTGTATGATCTTTCTTAGGGCGGCTAGTTTTGGGACCGCCCTCGCAGGCACAAATTCACATTCATGTCCAGCAAGGCTTAACTTGCAAATGGACGCATATTTTTTATTAATGAATGCAATAACTTTCATTATATCAAATTTAAGATTATAAATGATTTCTCTTGACGTTTATCAACTGATGTAGCGAACATGAAAACCGCTGTGCGCTAATATCATGGCAAATACAATCACCTGCGATGCGTGAAATTATTTTTTTTCCTTTCTTTTTTGTTGTGTCCTGAAAATATTTCCATTTAATAACAAAACAATAAAGTGGACAAAAAAAATACTTCTTTCTCTTATTTTATATGTAATTAAATGAAAATATTTAACGCGGTATTGCATAAACCCCCGTTCACAACACATGTTCCCATGACGGATATGACTTTTCACATGTCGACATGGCATCAGCACTAAATTAATCCTCCTCTTCTCTATCCTGTTTTCCAGGTGTTTCTCACATCACATCCGAATTATCATCATCCTCCAACCAAATTGATGTCAATCAGGTGAGTTCAAACGGATCAACGTGAGCGCAATACCTTTTCACATATTTGCATTCGCACAATAGGTAACTTCGACACATACGATGTACGTTTGTTATAAAGTCTGGATCTGAAACTTGCACCCATCATCCTACCAATATCCTATCCTCCGCTTACTTATTCTGTCCCCTTACTTATATTGTGACACAACAGAAAAGGATTCAAATGAAGGCATATTTGGATCCAACCATTATCTGTGTATTTTGGTTCGTATTAATTTGGATATCCTTAGGCCTTTATGCTCTCAGCGGTCTCCCTTGTCCCTCCCTTCGCCACCACTCGTATACAACCATTACTTGCAATGTTTGGTTTGGCAAATTACCCGTCATTTGGTAGTGCCTTTTTTGATGCTGCACTTGACTCCATTTGAAAAGGCTGACATGCAAATGTGCCACTGGAGAGATGATGAGCACAAAGTTGGTGTGCGGTGGTGAATGGACACAATGGAAATGATCTGATGTTCTGCAAAATGACAGAGTAGTAGGTCGGGCTATCGAGAGTAATGAGAAGGAACAAGGAAATAATACAAACAAAGCAAATTAAACGAAATTAAAGCAAACCTAATTAAAAGAAAAAAATGCAGAATGTTGTTGTATAGAATAGTATTCTGACCCAGAATTACTCAGGTTCACCAATTGCAAAGTTTGCTGTGAGATTAACTAAAGTTTTCCATTCATTTTCTTGCTGGTTCCATTCACTACAGCTTTATATAAGAAATGATAAATAATCGAAGTTATCTGCTCATGGCTGATGGCTCTTTTTCAATGAGTTGAGAGTTAAAAAATTTTCTCTTGGTTGTTTTAGAAAGAAAGAAAATAATGTGACATTTTTTTATCAATTGCTATATAATGGATTTTCCAAATAGGTAGGGATGATGTTGACAATATGTTTCAACATATTCTGCCAAATCCATTATTTATTATTCCGACACTAATGTCAAATCATTATGTCAAGCTATACGATTGAGTAGCGGCACCAGTGGTAAAACTTTCTTATTAAAATAAGTGTTTGTTAGTGTATTTTACGGCGGACGTAGTGGCCATTCAAAGTAGACCGGTTCAGTAAATAATCTCCCAACATTCATGGGTCAAAGAAACTCCAGATCGGTCAAGAATATCGCCGCTTTCCGTGACAATCTGAAGAAGAATTTGAGGTATTGAAGAGCCCGAATTTTGCATTGGAACTTAAACTATTTACCGACCGGTTCGGTAAATAATCTATCAACCTCCATGGGTCAAAGAAACTCCAGATCGGCTGAGAATACCGCCGCTTTCCGTGGCAGTCTGAAGAAGAACTTGAGGTATTGAAGAACTCTAATTTTGCATTGGAATTTAAACCGAACCGGTCATTAAATAATCTATCAACACCCGTTAGTCAAAGAAACTCCAGTTTGGTCAAGAATATCGCCCTTTTCCGTGACAATCTGAAGAAGAATTTAAGGTATTAAAGAGCTCGAATTTTGCAATGGAACTTAAACTATTTACCGACCTGTTTGGTAAATAATCTACCAACATCCATGGGTCAAAGAAACTCCATCGGTCAAGAATATCGCCGCTTTCCCTGATAGTCTCGAATTTTGCATTGAAACAAACTATTTATCGACCGGTCCAGTAAATAGTCTACCAATATCCATGTGTCAAAGAAACTCCAGATCGGCCGAGAATATCGCCGCTTTCCACGGCAGTCTGTAGAAGAACTTGAGGTATTGAAGAGCTCGAATTTTACATTGGAATTTAAACTAACAACTGTAAAAGGTCCAATTGACCCAGGTGGTTTAAATTTATTGACCACAGACAACACAGATTGTTCGG
>JAHXMU010000012.1:2406500-2440102 GCA_019455685.1 Philornis downsi
CCCAGGTGGTTTAAATTTATTGACCACAGACAACACAGATTGTTCGGTGACGAGCCTTCGGAGCTTTTGGAAGGCGATCGGAAAAATTATATCCAACAAATCATCTACCCCAAAAACCATACCCGACAAATCATCTGTTGGGACCAGGTAAGTTTTTGAATGATTGGCTTTGTTAACAAATCAAAATTGCCGTACGAGGTTGACCTGGTGGCAATCCATCCACAAAGCGGCACTGTTTGCCACGGATAATGGTGGTCTCGACCACTACGGTGTTGGTCTTGCCAGCTAGTACGACCTCGTTTAAACTCTGCTATCCAAACTACTACCACCATCTATACGTCAGGTCGACTAGTTTTAGGACGCTCACGTGCTCTACTCAGTATTATTTGAGCGCGAGTAAAAGATGGACACCACCAAATATAAATACAATAAAGGTAAAAACGCAAGCCAGGCTGCTAAAAATTTGAATAGTATTTGTTGTCCTAATGCTGTTGTAACAGTCAATTATGTGCCATTTTTTTTTCAATGATTCCATTCTGATAATTTTGATATCAAAGATACATGACGCTCTGGAAGAGCAATTGTCGAAGATGTCGACAAGAGAATGGTATTTGTCCATTCCGACTGTCATGTAGACATTGTTTCGATTGCCCAGGAGTTGAACTGATTACAAACATCTATTCGAATTAGGCTGAATTGAAAAAGAAACTCGGGCTGGCACACGGCCAACTTTTTCCAACAGGAGAGGAATTATGATCCATCAGGATAACAGCAGGCCAGACTTATCGCTAGTGACTAGCCAGAAGTTACGGGGCCTGCTTCGTAGATTTGTATGCATCCACCTTATAGTGCGCAACTGGCAGCAAGTGATTATCAACTGTTCCTGTAAAAATCAACTGTTCCTTGTAAAAATCGATAGTCGCAGTTTTTTGCCAACAGGGATGAAGGTTTCTATGAGGCAGGCATAATCGAGTTATCTTCAGAATTCCAACACAAGTAACGGATCATTTTAACCATAGCACAGATGTCATGCAATAATAATATTTTACCTCTAAGTACCCAAAAAAATATAGCCACAACAAAACTAACTTTTTTACAAAATCCTAACGAACCACTGAAGAATATTTTATACCTATAGGTAATACCGCAAAAACCAAACGTATACCAAAAATACCTTGAGTTCTAAGCAAAATCTCTGAAAATTCCAAAAAACTGGGCATCCCAATTCACATTCCCCCTACAAGAAAACAAATTAGACCTAAGCGGTTATTAAGTTTTAACAGGATCAACACTCCTTTACACCAGTTAAATAAAAAAAAAACACCACAACGTAGTAAAATTTCATATTTTATATGAAAGTATATTAGAAGATATGGCGACACACAAATTCATTTACACAGATGGCTCTAAGTCGGAGAATTGCGTTTGTTCCAGTGTGGTATACAACCTTAGGAGCATAAAAAATTTATACTACCCAATTATGCTTCCCTCCTTACTGCAGAACTAATTGCAAACTATAAGGCTATCAAGTTTATCTCGAATGAAGATGGAAAATATGCAATCTGCTCTGATTCACTATCAGCTATACAAATGATTACAAATATTTCCAACAACAATTTCTATTGCTCCCAACTCAGGTCCATCCTAATAATAAAACATCCAAGCGTTACCATTATTTGGACACCTGGGCATAGTAACATAGAAGGTACGTTGACTCTGTCGCAAAAAAAAGCTCTCAAATCCCCATTAATCACAACAAATAATTATAGTATTAGTGATATTTAAAAATATGTAAAAACCAAATATACGACAAAAGATCATACCTTCAATCAAAGTAGCAACTGGTACAAGTCTATCAAATCTCTTCAAGCCCAAAACAACTAAAAACTTAAAAGAAAACACGCAGGACTTTACAAGAAACGACATTATAAAATTCCTCAGACTCAAGGTTGGGCACACTAAAAACACGCACGGACATCTCCTAAATATACCTAATTTGAATTATTGCGACTGTAATGTCACGCTACTAAAATCCCCAGGACATTTATTATTCAAATGTTCGAAATTCCAAGATATCCCAAGAAAAATATTTAAAGGCATAAATCTAAATTATCTCCTAGCCAACCCTACTACTGTAAACGTTACTCTTGTGCTGGAATTTTTGAAGGAAAGTAACACTTATTAATATATGCAGGATATATTATTTACGTTTTCTATACAATATCAAGTACAGGGTGGCGCAATAGAACGTGCATATTTAAAAAAATGGATTAAAAAAGAAGTACAAAAGGTATGGTTAAAATAAATCTAAGGCATTGTAGAGTAATAAATGGAGTTTATTTTTTAAAAATAACATCATCTAAATGGTGACCCTCTCTACGACGGCACTCCTTAAACCGCAAACGAAAATTATTGAAAACTTTCTTCAGTAATACTGGTGTAATGGCTACCATTTCACCATGGATATTCTCCTTGAGCTGAACGATGTTTCTTGGATTATTACTGTAGACTTTGTGTTTGAGGTATCCCCACAAAAAAAAAGTCAAGAGGCGTCAAATCTGGACTACGTGGGGGCCATGGGATATCACCTCTTTTCGAAATCAGTCTGCCAGGAAACATCTGCTTCACCACCGCCATGGAGTCATTTGATGTGTGACAGGTAACTCCATCTTGTTGGAACCAAGTTCTGGAATTCACTATTCTTGAACTTTCAATTTCTGGAGCCAAAAATCCGTCCAACATCTCAATATAGTGTTCCGTATTAACCGTGACGTTTTGGCCCCGCGCATTTTCGAAGAAAAAGGGACCAATTATTCCTCTGCCAGAGATTGCTGCCCATACTGTCACTTTAGGACTATGCAATGGTTTCTGGTGTTTGATTTTGGGATTTTCACTGTTCCAGTGACGACAATTTTGGTTTTTTGGTTTACGAACCCATTCATAAGGAAATGAGCCTCGTCAGAGAAAAGGATATTGTCAAAATTGGAAAATCGATTAAGCATTTCATTAGCAAATTCGAGCCTTGCTATGAAGTCAAACTATTTCAATTCTTGTGTTAATTGCAGCTTATATGGATGCAGTTTAAGATCCAATGTTAAAATTCGTTGCAAACTTCGTCGCGATAATTGTAAGACAGACGATCTCTTGCGAGTCGACATTTGTGGATTTCCTCATACTGACTCCATAACTCTCTCAACATTGTCTTCGGCCCTAGATGTTCTTGGGCGACCATTTGCTTGTGGTTTAAATGTTAAACCGGTCTCTTCAAAACGCTTTACCACTTCACTAATTCGCCGTAGTCCATATTCAGCACAATATAGTCGCCTAGAAGCAATATATGAACGAGATTTCTCGTAAAATGCGCGACGCTTCCTGTCGAAGTGATTCATAGCGACTAAAATTCCATGAGCCCGCCAATCCAACGATGTAGGCGCCCCCCGCCAGCGCCTTTTCTACCCCGCAAAAAAAGATGATGCAATATGCACATTCTCTATTGCGCCATCCTGTATATATGTTGTATTACACTAGCTTAAGACCTATGTTGTCATAGCCTCCTTATTTAGCTTATAATTTTAATTGTAAGTTATTATGTGAAAAGATAAGTAAATACATAAATAACCGCTTTCATTTTACTACACCAAATATTATTTCAAAATACAATTGTTATATATTTAAAATTTTCGGTTTTCAATCAAATTTTCCCACAAAATTTAATTTGTAGTTTACTCAAAAAGACTTCCAATTTAATATATAGTTTATTCAGAAAAATTTATGCAAAAATTTGCCAGTGTATATTCTGGTGGCTCAATAAAGTCAATGATATACATAATATAAGCATCCTGACAGACAAATTTTTGGCGCCTGTCCAGTTTTTTAAAATATTTCTTTTTTGTGTGGAATTTCCATCATTGATTTTCCCTAAAATCTTCAATTGGTCTTTATAGTACAACAAATGTAAATGTTATTCATCATGGACGCACGCATTACTCATTCTGCCAGTGATTGGTTACGGAATATTATAGCCTTCAACAAGTGGCACATAAGATATTATAAATCCTTTTTCATTACTCGAAACTTTTTTAAAATACTCTAACAATACAACAATTTTCCTAATGGAAAATACCTCAATCGTTGCCAGCAAACAGTTGATGCCATTCAATGAGTCCACTCAATAGGAATAATTATAAATTTGTTCTCTCTTTCCACAAAGCTGTAAGGAAACTTCATTTCTTCGTAATTGTATTCTACTTAAAAGTGTCCTACCAAGATACATTATCCAAAATTAAATCATTAACTTATACTCGGAATGTACATATTGCTCATATCTTTATAGCTTGCTAAATACTCTATAACTTTCCAACATTTCTCACAACATGAGTTTCCTTTCCATATTGTTGTATAACAAGCACGGTCCTTTAAAGCCATTCCTACATTAAAAATTCATTTAAGCCAGTCATTTTGCCAGAGTCTGTCCAAGGATGTGTGTGTCTTGTTGTAGTACGTACTGATATGGCTCGCATGTCACCTACAATTCCCATTAACTCCGTTGGGATGACATTTTTAATGCATGACTAGTGCGAGTGTGACACACACGAGTTATGTTTCATATCCATAAATAGGGAGTGGTTGGCAAAATGTAATACGACTACGCATACTACAATTGAAAGTCATGTGCTATAGGGTGTACAATCTTTCTGTGATTTTAATACATTGTCGGCATTGTCGGTGACGACTTTTTCAAAAAAAAAAAACCAAATTTTCTTAACAAAATATAAGATAATGAGGATAATAACAAGTCGACAGCGATAAAGCTCGCTTCAAACTTTCCAAAAATAACTCCGTGAACCTGTGTAAAACTACGATAAGTGAAATGTAGTAAGACGAAATTGTGTTATTCGAGGAAGATAAATCAATACTACACCCTCAGGATGTTCCTTCTGCATTATATATAGGTAGATATTATAAAAAAAAAAAAGTGGTCACACTATGCGGCTCTCTTCAAGCAAAATTATATTAATATTACACACATGGTCAAAATAATAAGTACGCCCTAAATTTTTTTTTTTTTTTTTTGAAAGGCTCGTAGATGAAAATTTATTAAAATTAAAAGAAAAAACAAATACTAATTTCGTTTGTTATAACATTAGAAATAAAATAAATACTAAAACAATAACAAAAAACAAAAATTAAATTCAGTATTTTCCAAAAAGTAAGAAATTAATCAAAAAATATTGGACAAAATAATAAGTACATTTAGTTAAAATAAGCAAAAGAGCACAAAAAAAATCAAGTTTTTTCTGCTAAATTGAGTTTCTGAGTTTCGTTAAAAGCCGGTTTATCCACCTTTATTTTCAATTATTTTAGTGACTCTTTTTGTCATGCTGAAAATAAGCTTCCTGCAGGTTTCTTCTGGTATTTCATACCAAGTTTTTTGAACAAAATTCCATAACTGTCCCTTATTTTTTAGAACCTCCTTTCCAATTCTCTGTTTCAACTCTCCCCAAAAATTATCGATTGGATTTAAATCCGAAGATTGACTTGGCCAGTCAAGAAGGGCAACATTATTATCTTGCAACCAATCCTTTACCAACTTAGAAATATGCTTCGGATCGTTATCCTGCTGGAATGCCCATCTAAAAGGCATACTTTCCACAGCATAGTTCAACATCGTATTTCCCAAGATATCTTTGTAGTGGAATCTGGTCATAATGTTAGTAATTCGATGCATCGGATCGGTAACATACCACGAGAAACAACCCCAAACCATAATATTGCCGCCCACGTGCTTGGCCGTCTGATTTGTAAAGCGAACATGGAATTCCTTACCCTTAGAGCGTCGAACATTCGTTTCCAAATGCATTACTTTTTGTTTCGTCGCTCCACAAAATGTTTCGCCATTTTTTTTTTCACCGTCTCCTCCGGACCAATTTGAGTAACTTCTTGCAAACGCCAATCGAGCCTTTAAATTTTTTTGTCTAAGCAAAGGAACTCTTCTGGCTATCCGTCCTAGTAAATGTGCTTCTTGTAGTCTACGAC
The DNA here is from genome assembly GCA_019455685.1 of Philornis downsi. Lineage (NCBI taxonomy): Eukaryota > Metazoa > Arthropoda > Insecta > Diptera > Muscidae > Philornis > Philornis downsi. The sequence goes on from JAHXMU010000012.1 coordinate 2,412,537, forward strand.
GAACCGTTCGCGATGAAATTACATTTCCAATTTCTGCTGAAATCGCTCTTGAAGACGCAAACGGGTCCTCCTTCGCAAGTGTTACAATACGGATATCTGTTCTTTTCTGACTTTTTTTGCGTCTTCCACGAGTTTCGACGGGCTTTTAGTCTTTAAAGCATTTTGTACAAAAAATAGCGACCAATTCATAGTTTCTGCTATAGAAGGAAGACTTTGGCCCCTTTCCCTTAGTCCTGAAACAAATTTTCTCTCCTCCGGAGAACAATCACTCTTTTGATCCATGGCTGATTTTTTTAACAAAATATTTTGTTGTGAATAAAGATAAATAACAATAAAATAGCTAGCCTTTTCAAAAAGGCTACAGCAGACTGCGAAAATATTAAAGAATTGAGCAATGTATTTATTATTTTGACCAAGTACTGAAACCACACCTGAACAAACTAACCCACAATGAACACAACGGGAAAGCCTAAGTTCTGTTTTTACTTTTAAAGGCATTAATATATTAAAGTTATTTAAATAAAAAAGAATTACCAGGTTTACTTTCCGTTAAAGTAACTAAAATTAAACATAAAACAAAAATAAACAGGTGTACTTATTTTTTCGACCATATGTGTATATATTAATATATATTAATATTATATTTATATCTGCAAATGAAATAGCCCACAATAAAAGAAGCAAAATTATAACTTAATGAAAGTAATTATTAGAATTTGTTTATATCTTACTGTATCCGGCTTAGAAATTATAGAGAAAGTATTGATTTTTGTTAAAATGAATTTAGTATAATACAATTGAATGAACGATATGAATCTAGAAATGTAAAGAACGTATCTGAATGAGCGTAAAAATTCAGTCAATTTTTATACTCAAAACTAAGCTTATCAGAAGCATGATGTGTGACAAATTTGGTTGAATCCAGCGCAACCGCTTCAGGGATATGAAGCTAAAACTATATGGATTAAATCGCTCATTTTGCGTGGGAGGTACCAGAAGGTTCACGGTTAACCGATCGATTTCCCCAGATTTACCAAAAATTATAGATCAAAACAGTGGACAAAAACGCAGGTCGTTGCAGTATGAAAGTTAGGAATTCTTTTTCTACTTCTTAGGTGTCGACAAGAATAGACATACATTCTTATCTATTATATGCCGTCCGTAGAAAATAATTCCAAGCGCTTCTATCTTCTGTGTTTCTCCTCCAATTCGTCATACCAGGGGAAAAATTTAATTTCGAAAAACCGAGAAGGCAGTTGACAATGGAGTTCATTTTCAGCCTTAGACGTTGTATGAAAAAATATTAACTTGGGGTATGGGATTAATATTAATATGGGATTTATGGTTAATCCCATTGATTTTTTTGTTTCAGATTTCACCAAAAATTTTACATACGAATCGGAAGTTACAGAGAAGAATTTGAATTTTAAAAACTTTGTCAATTTGTATGGGAGATACAAGAAGAGCCATGATTAACCGATCGATTTTCCCAGATTTTACCAAAAATTATAGATAAAAAAAGTGGACAAAAATTCAGGTCGTTGCAGAATACAAATTAAGAGTTAGAGACAAAAAAAATTAATTTTCGAAAATCGAATAAGGCGATTGACAACGCTGTCCTTTTTTAGTCTTATACCTGTGTGACATGATATGAACTTAAGAATATACAAGTTAAATCGGGATATGAGAGACACCTCAAGGGACGTGGTTGATCAAACGATTTTTTTAGATTCCACCAAAAATTCTAGACCTCAACAATGGACAAAATTGTAGGTCGCGGCAATCTACGAATTAGAAGTTACAGAAAAGAATTTGAGTTTTAAAAAATTGGTCAACTGTATAGGAGGTACTAGGAGGAATGAGCTGAAATAACTCATTTACAATCTCCGGCTACACAAGTTGTTATAAAGCACACTCTCGAAAATCAAAGAGGCGTAACTTGGGGGCTGCAAAGTTTCGTACATGATCTGCTTTCGCACAACTACGAGGACATGACTGGCAATCTTAACCCGGTTTTTACGTTCGCTGCTGGTGCAGGGCTCCGCTTAAATGTTGACAAAACAAAAACTGCGAATAAGCACAAAAACCAACCGATCGTTTCAACTAAATGACAGCCCTCTGGAGGATGCGCAATCGTTTCTTCACTTAAATTGTTTACTCTCAAGTAATAGGGGGAAACTCAGAGTATATTGAAAGCTGAACTAAAAAATCATAGCAAGTTTTTGGTCAACTTAAGAACATATGAAATTTCTCTTTGATCTCACAACGAACGAAAATACGAATTTGTAACTTCAAAGTCCCTTCAGTACTTCTTCTATACGGGCGTAAAGCATAAAACGCAGTCCCCAAAACTTCTACAACGCTTACAAACTTTCAATAACCGTTGTCTTAGACGTTTGCTTAAAATTCACTAGCCAAATACAATTTCGAATGCAAAACTTTGGCTGCTGGCGGGCCAAAAATCAATTCACTTGAATATTATAAAACGAAAGTGGAAGTGAATAAGTCACACTCATAGGATGGCCAGTAATGATATCGTAAGACAAACCATTGATTGGAAAACGCATGGCAGCCGTAGACGAGGTCAGCCGGCGCAGACGTAGAGAAGGCAGTTCGAAAAGGACATTGGAAAAAGCGAAAAGAAGTAAAAAAATCATGTCATTAGATAGATTAAGAGTTAAAAATTTTGTTAAGGCCCTATGCTTCCAATAGGGGTAAAAGGAAGGCACCTCGAAAAGGACATTGGAAAAAGCGGAAAGAGTTGAAGTGAAATTAAAAGCATGTCATTAGATACATTAAGATTTACAAATTCTGTTGAGGTTCTATGCTACCAATACGGATAAAAGGAATACATATATATCATTCCTATCAGCCACTCAGTCAGGCAGATGGGCATTGCTCAATCTACTTAAAAAATCATGAGACGCATTTGATCAGCACATACTTCTGCTGGATGTTAAATGTTTGCCATGCAAAATCCTTCTAATGAAAATATAAAAAATAAGTGGTATTTTAGAAAAACCTGTATTTCAAAGGCCATTAAGATCTCGTGCCAGAGTATTTTAGCCCATTAGTACAACGTGACTCCACTAACGCAAACGCTTTATATTGAAGATTTTAACTACGTCAGGATAGGTCTGTGTTTCTGCAATAGTAACGATGGGTTTAGGTGTGTGGAATTCTGACAGAATTAACAAAATTCGACTTAATCTCCGTAGCTTCAGATTGCTCAATTCCGACTTCAATGCTGAAAAAATTCACAATACATAGAATTTGTTTATTTTATAAAGAAAATATCGTTACAATTTACTAATGAAACGAAAACCATGCCTTATCCAGTGAATTAACAAATAACAACAGTATTTCTTCGCCTAATGTCTCATATATGACAGCTAAATATCAACCTCACAATATTTTAAGTTTACTCTACTGTATCCAAAAATTGAGACCCGTTTTCGATTTAATGTTTTCTTATCTAAGTTGATAGCACTGTGATAGACATCTTTGCCAAATATCACATCATATATGCTATTAGTTTTTTAGGTATGCCTGATTTTATAAGATGCAAAAAGTAATTTAGGCGATTTTTACTATGTGCAATTTTGTTATGCAAAAAAATTGCATATTTTTTTTTAATTTTTTTTTCAAAACTTTGTAATATTTTGTTTACGCAATGGAAATGCGGAAATATTTAGAGTTTTAGAGAAGATCTTCGGTGAACAAATTTTGTCGATAACAAATATTTACAAGGAATATAAACAACCCAAAGAAGGCTAAAAACAAATCGAAGAGGAGGAACGCCCCGAACGGCCATTTACCTCTACCGAAGAGAATCCTTAATACGAAATACTGATCCGGGGACACCGTTTAAGATGTTTGAAGATTTTCAACTGGAATTGAACCGTGTTCTGAAGGTCATGCCGGAAGAAGACAATATAACAATTTTCGATGATTGGAAAAACGGTTAAGCGCATTGTATCCAAAAGGAAATACTTGCAAAGTGATGAATACTAGGTGCGCAACTAAGTTCCCGCTATTTGCCAATAGATGGCACCAGCTGTAAGTGCTACTAGATTCTGCTATAACCTAAACGTCATGAACTAAACTTTGGCATATGGCAAACATACTGCCTCGACAAAATAGTGATTTTCTTCAGACGTCATATTCTTTTGGTTATGTTAATATGTATGATTTGGTGGCAAATAATCGTCATATGCGGGAAGTATTGAGAAAACGGCGAATGAAGCTCATCGAGAGCTTCAAAACGTTGACGGAGATGCTGCTTTATGAAACAAAATACCAAGATTGGTAACGTCGCTTTAATGGTTCCGGAGACGAAAAACTTTCGCAGACACTGAATTGATGACATTGTTTGATCCGTGCCAAACGTAGGTAGAGCTTGCTTCAGTATTGAAAATAACCCGCAAAGACATTTCCAAGCATATACATGCGTTGGGAATGATTCAAAAGCAAAAAACTTGAGTTTCTTATGAGTTGAAACCAAGGGATGTTGAGCGTCGCTTTTTTTTTTGCCTGTGAACAACTGCTCCAGCGACAAAAAGGGAAAGGTTTTCTTCATCGTATTGTAACGGGTGATAAAAAATTGATTCATTACAGCAATCCAAAGAAAAGAAAGTCATGGGGGCTGCCCGATCTTGCTTCTACATCGTCGCCTCGGCCGAATATTAACGCTGCGAAGGTTATGCTCTGTATTTGGTGGGATCAGGTCGCAGTTGTTTATTGTGAGCTGTTGAAACCAAGCGAATCCATCACTGGGGATCGGTATTAATTAATGCGTTTAAACCGAGCTCTATGCAAAAAACGCCCACAATACGCGAAGAGGCACGAAAAAGTGATTCTTCAGCATGACAATGCTTGGCCTCACGTGCCAAAGCCTTTTGAAACCTGCCTGGAAACGATGTAATGGAAAGTCATACCATCCGCATATTCTACAGATATTTATTATCACTTGTTCCGTTCGATGTGGCACACGGTTTGGCTGACCAGCAGTTCAACTCACATGACGATATCAACGAATGGCTAGATTCGTGTTTATCCTCAATAGATGAACAGTTTTACGGTGACGAAACTCGAGCTTTACCAGAAAGATAGGAAAAAGTAGTAGCTAGCGATGGGCAATACTTTCAATGAATCATTTGTAAACATATTTTCATAATAAAGTTGAATTTTTATAAAAAACAAAAGAGAACTTAGTTGCGCACCTAATATTTGAAGGAAGAAATAATGTTTAAAAAAATTAATAAAAAATAAAATAAATAAAAAAATAATTAAACAAAAGCTACTGGTAAAACACAGTGGTACTTTTTTGAACTATTTACAGCAACAGAATGTCTCCGTAAATAAATTGAATTTATTTAGTACTTTGCAACAAATAATATTTTTATTCTAATTACTGAAAATCGACGATGTGAAATTTAAAGGATAAATCTTGATTATGTTTTCGCTTTGGCAGAAAACTACTACCTATATATAACATTACGGATCACAACTTAATATCTCCATCATGCCAATCCAACGACACTGTCTATAAGTTATTATTGATGTGTTATGTTATAGCAGAAACATTAAGTAATATTCCATATTATTATTTAAGCGATCATTGTACATTTATACCATCCATAAACTAAAATGCTATAAGTATGCTCGTACAATGTCAAACTCAAGGTTTGCTCCTTGCGCATTGGTGTACATGCATGCCCTTAATGGGATCCAAGTTCTCGTCTCATATCCATTTATTTTTCTTTGCCTATTTTCAGTCCTTTATATGGCCTCTGGCTCGCCCAGCCACCGATGAGGAACCCCTAATTGTGGAATTACGCACACAAACGACCAAGACTTTGATCAAAACGAGTTTAAGTCATGCCTCCGGCGGTTGGATGGGAGGTGGCCCTGCCACTGGCACTATCACCAGTAGCAGCAAGTGCGTTGGTCAATATTTGATGTTGATGCAAGGTAAGTGGCAATCCAGCCTTATGATTCTCCTATTCCCACTCTAAGTATCGTTCTTGTTCGTTGCGTTTATGCATCAGTGGCAATGAGTGTGTGTTAGTATGGGCTTTTTAAGGCTTTTTTTCCACACATATGCATATGCACGTGAGTGTTGGTGCTAAAACCAATTAAGGACATAGTCTGTTTTAGTGTCTCTTTTTCTGGTTCAAAAAGAATTTAAGATTTACTGTCCGTATGAGAACGGACTATGACTTTTTAAGCGTTTGATGGTTGTATTTTATGCCTCCTATGGAGAGCATAAATGTAGGCGAATTTTTGTGATGGACAATTTTTCTTCTTTTGCTTTAACAAAGTGCACTAGGGTGGCAATCAAATGGATAGCAAACAAATTTGTTTCAGTTTTAACGTTCACGGCGTCTAATAAATATTAAAATAGTATATATGTAGAATAACTTTTTGTAAAAATTGGAGAAAGTCGGACTAACGAGATTTGCTGGATTTAATTCATTTTTTAATATTCTGAATCTTCATCGATAAATATTGGGTTGTTCATGACGTCGAGTTCCTTCAAACACTACCATAACTTCCTCCCACCCCTTCTCTGAACTATTTACTATTGTCTACTTGTGTTCTCGTTCTGGTCGTGAGTGGTTAAAAAAAATGTTTTAAAAAGTGGAAAAAATAAGCGAAAAAGCATTTTAGGCATATCGTGCTGTATTATTTCCGAAATGGAAAACCAGCTACTGAAGCCAGTAAAAAAATGCTGTTTATAAAGAAAACAGACCAACTGGAAAAACTTGCTAGAAACGAATTAAAAGATTTTCTTCAACCAACTTTTTTTTTTTATTATTCAGTTAATTTGTACAATATTTTATAATACAATATAATTGAGGCCCCAGCGCCTATAGGCTTATTTTGGGGCAATATCTCCCAGATTAGGACGACCAAAAGAAATTGTTTCTGAGGAGGTGAGAGATTTAATTATTGTTAATTTCCGTGCAACAGTTTGGGAAATAGCTGAAATAATCAAAAAATCAGTCTCAACCGTTCACGGGGTCATAAAAGAGTTCGGATTTGTGAGCAACCTCGATGTGCGGGTACCTCACTCTCTCACCGAGGTCTTATACTGCCTTGCGGACCCGTCAGAAACTGTCACAGCTTGGGTGGGAAACTTTACCTCACTCCCCGTACTACCAAGACCTCGCCCCGTCTAACTATCACCTATTTTGCAGTCTGAGTAACCACTTAAAAGATTTGAATTTCCATAACGCTTAGGAAGTGAAAAATTGAATTGAATGCTTTTTTCAGAAAAACCACACGAGTTTTATGAGAAAGGAATTAAAATGCACCCAGAGAGGTGGGAAGAAGTTATTAAAAAAGGAGGGATTATACATACAGGGTTGCCCATATTCGACGGACCCATCTGGCAACGCCATAACTTTTGACAGAGATGTCAGATCGCTTAATGACATACCGCGTTTGAAGCGTCAGTCCAAGCAGATTTTTACCATGGAACAATACACGCCACGCGAGCGCTCTGAAATAGTTGAAATTTACATTCAACAGAAGAAGTCAATTGTGAAAACTCAACGTGCTTTTAAAATATTAAAAAATGTGAGAAGTGCGCCTTCTAAGAACACCATTAAGCGTTTATACGAAAAATTTTCGACTGGTGAGGCTCTTTCTAATCCGAAGAGGCCAAATAAAAGTCGACCAAGGCGATCGGCCGAGAATATCGCTGCCGTACAAGCCAGTGTTGAGAGGTCCCCAAGAACATCCCAAAAACGCTGTTCTCAGCAGTTGGGCATGGCTCGGTCCACTTTACAACGGATTAGTCGCGTTGATTTGCATTTGTTCCCGTACAAAATTCAATTGACGCAAAGATTGTTGCCTGCGGACAAACCTTGTCGATTGGAATGGGCCCAACGAGTCATCGAAATGGCCGATGATGAAGAGCAATTTTGGAACAAAATTATCATGTCCGATGAAGCCCATTTCACATTGAATGGGACCGTAAATAAGCAAAATTGCCGTATTTACGCCACTGAAAATCCTCAGGAGATTCAAGAATTGCCTCTTCATGACGAAAAAGTCACAGTTTGGTGCGGCGTTAGTGCGAAAACGGTCATTGGGCCGTTTTTCTTCCAAAACGAAAATGGCCATGCTGTTACCATCAACCAGGAGCGTTATCGCGACATGATGACCAATTTTGTGATGCCAATTATTCGTCGAAAGCGTATGAGGCAGTTCTGGTTTCAACAAGACGGCGCTCCACCGCACACAAGTCGCATAACAATCGATTTTCTGAAGAATTTGTTTCCGGGCCGTTTGATGTCGAAAAGTGGTGATTTGGACTGGCCACAGCATTCGCCCGATTTGACGCCCGCTGACTTCTTCTTGTGGGGACATTTGAAGTCAAAGGTTTACGTTAACAAGCCAAGGACCGTAGAAGAGCTCAAGGACAACATTCGTGAAGAAATAGCCGCTATTCCGGCCGAAATGTTGGCGAAAACGATGGAAAATGCTGCAAAAAGGGCGCAATACACCATCAACGCCAGAGGCGGCCATTTGAGAGATATCATATTCAAAAATTGATGTAAACAAATCTACTTGGAACAAATTAAATGAATAAGATTGCCAACAGCCAAATTTTTATTTTTTTCTTTGATTTTTTTTTAAAAACATGGGTCCGTCGAATATGGGCAACCCTGTAGTAGATTAAACTGATTGTTTTCATATATATTACATTTGTAAATACATTACTTTCAAAAACCGAGCGAACTTTTCGAACCACTCAAGTGAAGTTTTCAAAGAATGGGTTTTAGTTTTAGTTTTTTTTTTCCACACCATTAGAAAATGCTGAGAGTTTGAGGAAAAATCCAAAAAAGCTTCGACTACCAACCGCCCAAAAGTCTGGGAATACTCCAAAAAAATGAAAAAGTCTTGGGTTGTAGTTTTGAAAATTGTATCGATTTGAGGAATTTGTTGTTATTCTGTAAAGTTGTTCAACTTTTTAGTTCTCAATTTATTTTTAATTCATTTAAACACTTTCTTATACCCAAAATAACCACACTCATGGGTCGTACTTTGTGGTGACAGTAGCACGAATTTATAATTTACTACCAAACCATCTAAAATGTGTCAAATTATGTCCTGATTGTTAGAAAAGGTAAACTCTGCAACACTTTCAGGCTTACCAGTAAAGTTTTTATTTTAATTAAAATGGGAGCAGGCATTATTACATACGGCTTATCTCATATTTCTAGATTATATACCGATTAACTTCAAACCGATTAACTTCTTTTTTCATATTTTACCCCTTTAATAATCAAATCATTATTAAACTCATATTGTATTTTTATAAATTTAATATTAAATTTTTATTACGTTGTTTTAATTTATGCGTAATATTGAACAGAATAAATCTACGAATTTTTGCATATTGTAGTTAACTTATAATTGGCCGGAAGACTTTAAATTACAAGCCAAACAAACACATTATTTTTATTTATTTATTTTTGGCTTGCAATTTAAAACCTTCCGGCCAGTTATAAGTAAATTACAATATACAACAATTCATCTATTAGATTTAATCTGCTCAATATTATAAGCTAAAAAAACACGTAATAAAAATTAAATATAAAATTTATAAAAATATAATAAGATTTTAAAGAAAGTATGATTATTAAAGACAGAAAAAGGTATGAAAAAAATACTAATTCAAAAGTTAGAAGTTAATAATAAAGGCTGCTCACAATTTAACTGAAAACAAAATTTTACAGCAAAGTCTGAAAGTGTTAATAATAAATAAATGAATTAATAATAAATAAATAATTAACAAAAGTTGCTTGCTTAGTTTTTGTTTTCACAAATAATAGACAATAAAACTTCAAATGAAGACAATTTTTATAAAGCAAATTTTAGAAGTTTTACATCCAACAATAAAACTCTATTGAAATAAATAACAAATACAGAGATGTTTATTAGCAGTAGTCGCTATTTGACCTGAAGGGAGCAATACTAATGTGTTCACAAAGTAAGCCCAGTTATTAATTTAAAGTAAGAGGGTGTATCGAAAAATCTTACATATTATGTGCGCAACTAAGTTCCCGCTGTTTGTCAATAAATGGCGCCAGCTGTAAGTGCTAGTCGATTCTGCCATAACCTAAACGTCATGAGCCAAGCTTAGGTATATGGTAAACATACCGCCTCGACACAATGAAATTTTCTTTTGATATCATATTCTTTTGGTTGTGTGAATATTTATTATTTTGTGTAAAATAATCGTCATATGCGGAAAGTATTGATTTTCTTCTTTCAATCGAAAAAAACGGCAGCTGAAGATCATCGAGAGCTTCAAAACGTTTACGGAAATGCTGCTGTAAGCGAAACAACGTATCGAAATTGGTTCCGTTGCTTTATAGACGGTAATTTTGAAGTTGACGAGCGTCCGCGTGAAGGAAGACGAAAAACCTTCGAAGACACTGAATTGATTGATGGGGATTCATGTCAAACGCAGGTTGAGCTTGCTTCAGTGTTAAGAGTTACCCGCCAAGTCATTTCCATGCGATTGCATGCGTTGGGAATGATTCAAAAACAAAGAACTTGGGTTCCTTATGGGCAGAAGCCAAGGGACGTTGAGCGTCGTCTTTTCGCCTGTGAACAACTGCTTCACGGACAAAAACGGAAGGGGTTTCTTTATCGTACTGCAATGGGTGATGAAAAATGGATCCCTTACAGCAACCCAAAGAAAAGGAAAAACATGGGGCTGCCCGGTCATTCTTCTACGTCGTCGCCTCGGCCAAATATTCACGATGCGAAGGTTATGCTCTATATTTGGTGGAACCAGGTCGGTATTATTTATTGCGAGCTGTTGAAACCAAGTGAAGGCCTCTCCTGGGATCGGTATCGAGTTCAAATAATGCGACTGAGCCGAGCTCTGCGCGAGGAATGCCCACAATACGCGGAGAGGCACGAAAATGTGATTCTTCAGCATGACAACGCTCGGCCTCTCGAGGCCAAGCCCGTTAAAATCTACCTGGAAACGCTGAAATGGGAAGTCTTGCCCCATCTGCCATATTCTCCAGATATTGCGCTGTCCGATTATCACTTGTTCCGTTCGATAGCACACGGTCTGGCAGTTCCACTCATATAACGACATCAAAGAATGGCTAGATTCGTGGATAGCCTCGAAAGATGAACAGTTTTACCGTGACGGAGTTCGAGCTTTGCCAGAAAGGTAGGAAAAAGTAATAGCTAGCGATGGGCAATACTTTAAATGAATCATTTATAAATATGTTTTCATAATAAAGTTGCACTGTTATAAAAAAAAAAACAGCTAAAACTTAGTTGCGCACCTAATATATTTTTTTATAAATATATGCCACCGTGATAAACCTCTGTCATACATATCACATTAGTATTAGAGACACGCTTTGTTTAGCACGAAGCAACAAATAATTTAGTAGATTTTTGTAATGTGTGAGTTTGTTGAAATTTGCATAAAAGAAAAGAAATTAAGAAATTGCATAAAATGTTGTTTGCCAAATTTCCGACGTTGCAAAAGGATTTCGGTATACAGACTTTGTCGGAAAGAAATGTTTACAGGTGGCGTAAACAGTACAAAAATGGCCACCGATAACGAGAGACGTTACTCCTAATCCAATCCAAGATTTGACGGCTAAAAACCATAAATTTACAATTAGGGACCTTGGCTGATTATGTTGGCATTTTAAATCGATCAGTCATTTTCATTTTAAAAGATATTTTGGGCCTCAGAAGCAACTGGTATAAAAGGATATTGAATATTTTCGAAAATCCCAATCAAATCCCAATTGGCACCAAAAATATTAATATTTTCAAAATGCCGATGGGCACCAAAAACACTAAATATCGTATTTTCCGACTTAACGCGTCAGACCTTGTTTAACCTTTGGCACCACGATATTTGAAGTCTTTCGCAATAACGCATTTATAAAGTGCTGACGGTCAGATCATCATCTCTTTTTAGTACAAAACAGGACGTAAAATATATTTGAAAATTAAAAATATCTTTTAAAACACCTTCAAAATGATCAGATTGAAATACCAACATCATCAACACGATCCATAACTGTTAATCAACAAATATGGGAATTTTTGGGCGTGACTTTCATTCTTATAGGGTGATGGTTGCCCGGGCGCGTTTTTCGTATCCAACCCGATTTCGGCCTTCTCTGAACTGTCTTTTGGGGCAAAGTCTATTCACCGAAAGCCTTCTTCAATAGGCTAAACGTAACAGCAGTATAAATCTAATTAAAAAAAAGAAATTAAATTAAAAAATTGAAAATTGATACAATACAATACAATTGATACAAAATTCGTCAAAATAATTCGCAAACCACCAAACGTAGCTCAAAAACTTGCGACATTTATGATGTGAAGTCTAGTACAGATATCTACAGGGTGTCCGTCGGAAAGGTGTACTACTTTGTTTGTTTATAATTTTTGATTAAATGAAAGAGAATGGATCTTATATTGATAAATGTTATATTTAATGTCGGCAATTATCTATGGCATACAATAGCAGGTAAATGTTCGCCTCTGTTAGCCTTACAAATGCGAGCCCTTTTGAGCACATTTTTCATTACATTGTCACACATTTCACGCGGTATTTCATTAATTTCATCACGAATATTTTGTTTCAGCAGTAATGTTTTCAGCCGATTTTGTAGTATGTTGTGGTCCATGCTTGGCCCAGTCAGCTACCGATCCTCTTTCTTCGAAATCATTTACTATGCTTTGTTTCTCCCAAAAATTTCACGTAACTTTCTCATCGTCACAGTAATCGATGATTGATTTTGATAAAATGTTTTAACGATGAAAACACGTTGGTTTATCGAATATTTTTCCATAATAAATTTGCCACGTCTGTACTTCACGACTACCAAATATGAACTGTCAAGACTAATGTTTACCAAAATGGCGGCAAAATAAAGTAGTATACCTTCCCGACGGACACCCTGTATTACGGTACTATCAAATTATAAAAAAAAACAAATATTTTTGTGATTTCATAATTTAAATCAAAAACTGGTCTTACTTTTTGAACGCTATAGTGTATTACGGATTAGTGATCACTAGTAGGATTTGCAATTTTAGCCAATTTTCAACTAGTATTTGTATCACTTATATACATACAAGTATAGGCCTAATTATAAATTCATAACGGCAAATAAATTCATTCAACAACTATATTTTGCTTTATACAATGAAAGTGAAGGTTTCCATCGCCCTAGTTGTTATTACCTATTTATTTCAATAAATGCAATTTTCTTGTTTTATAAAATACGCAAATCTACTGCATTTCGTGCTAACTGTTATTTTACTTTAATCCATTAACTCTTAACCGGCCAAATGTTGGAATTTAGTACTCCAAATGTATAGCATTATTTCGTCCATTTTTCGCCCTTTTATATCCTTCGTCGGCATGCAAAAACTTTGTATTCTCGATTAGTTTCCATTCAGAAAAATTGCAACGCGAAATTACTTTTATGTAAATTAGTTTCAGTGAAAAATTATTTTAACATTTTGAGCTGTTGCTATTTATCCTCTCAAGGATACTTGACATTTACATGATTTTTACTAATTTCGCTACACTTTTCGGTCACGCATTCACTTGAGCACACAAAGCTCGCACAACTCATTAAGAAGAATATGCAGCAAATGAACAGGTTGAGTGTTGGATATACACGGCGACATTGGAGGGACCTTAAAAGGAGGGCAAATTAAGCATATGAAAATCATAACTGAATTGAGAGTACAGAAAACTGTTTTAATTAAAGTGATTGGAGATTAAAACTTATAAAAGTTACGTGACAGTTTACACACGTCAAGCTGCTGCTATCAATCATCAGTACGTGTTATATTATGACAGCAACATTTCATTGCAACATTCATTATTGTTTGGTGGAACACAAATAAAAGAGCCGTCAGGCTTGTCCTTAAATCTCTAAAGCCAACAAGCTATAAAATCTCAAAATGTTAGCTACAAAAATGCAAATTTAAAAAGTTTTTGTAAAAATTCAATTTTATTATTTGTGGCCCGTAGGGTGTAAAACATAAGAACAAAAGCAACAGAGAGTATTAACATTAAGAAAAAGATCTAAAAAGACCAAGAAAATAGTTTATTTTTATTTGTGTACTTCAAACCCTTGACCCACAAACAAACACAACGTCACGAAGTGCAAGTGGTGAAGGGAAAAAGTTTGCAACCCCAAAATGGAGGTACAACCTGGGACAACAACAATTACGGCTATGACAGCAACAGCATCAGCTCGAATGTATCCAAAAGTTTGAATCTCGTATTGGATGCCATATCCGCTGAGCAGGGCAGAACAGAATTTACAATGCTCATCACAGAACAAGTGCAAGGTCAGCTATCATAAAACAACAGATGGCAGAGAAATGAATCGAAATGATAGATATGATGCGACGAGGATGGTATGATAAGAGTGAGCATTGGGAATTCAATTATTATCATTACCAGTTCATAGTAATTCTACACAGTTATAAAGTGATAAAGATACACCAAGTTATAAAATTGTCAAGTCATGAAATAATAAATTAGTTTACATATACAAGATCTGGCAAGGTTGTTAGCTGTTAAATATCTGTCATTTGAAGTGTTATTTATTTAGCAAGAGATTTGCCATTTACGAATATGAATCGTTTAACAACCAGAGAACGCGCAAAAAATGGTTAAAACTTACTACAAAAGTGGTGATTCAAACGTGAGCTTTCTCAATCGAAACAAAATTTTCGATGAAGTTCATGGTTATGTCAATAAGCAAAATTGTCTCATATGGGACCCAGAAGTGATTGTGGAAAGGCAACTGCATCCGAAAAAAGTGGCTAATTGGATCGCATAATGGTCTGGAGGTAATATTGGGTCATACTTTTTCGAAAACGACCTTAAAAGAATCCACTGCTGCAACCAATCAAAAGGCGACCATTTAATCGCAAAATCCAAGCATTATAATGAAATAAAAATTTCTTCGAAATCATAGCTTTATATGTGTTTTATTTAACTTTATTTTTGGAAACCGAAAAATTGATAACCCTGTATAATTATTACATTATTGACTGATTCATCGCCTAATGTAGTCTCAGAGTGTAGACGTGCGAAAAGAAGGAATTTTTCAAAATTCACACTTTTAGGGGTAAAAACAGCGCAAAAATTGGAGCCCAAATTTCTCCTCCTGAGTAGACGCGGGATGTGAAGCGATTTTTCGGAATCCCCGTCCAAATAGATTCGCTTTAAGGTCGTATTTTATGAAATCCACACTTTTAGGCTAAAAAGGGAAAAATGTAGTACCATCGCCCAACCTAAACGACTACAGCTCGAATCATGAAATTGGTGTCCAAATTTCTCCTCCGGAGTAGACGCATGATATGAAGCGATTTTTCGGAATCCCCGTCCAGAATAGATTCGCGATAAGGTCGTATTTTATGAAATCATACTTTTAGGCTAAAAAGGGACAAATGTAGTACCATCGCCCAACATAAACGACTACAGCTCGAATCATAAAATTGGTGTTCAAATTTCTCCTCCGGAGTAGAAGCGATATGAAGCGATTTTTCGGAATCCCCTTTCAGAGTAGATTCTCAATAAGGAGGGTTTTTATAAGATCTATGCTTTTAATCCAAAAAGGAAGCAAATCAAGTATCATCGCCCGACCTAAACGGCCTAGGCAAGGACCATGAAAATTAAAAAATGAAATTATTCTAGAATAGGCACACTATTAGGTGTCAAAGCAGGGTACAAAACTAACAAACCTGGTGCTTTCACCCAGTCCAAAGTGCTATAGTTAAATTCCAAAAAAATTGATGACCATATTCCTCTTATAGACTAAACGCGGGTTAAGGGGCAACATTTCAAATTTATGATTTTAGGGAGAGAAATCGGACAAAAGAGGAAGGAAATAGTACCAGTGATCAGACCAAACAATTAAATCTACAACCATGAAAATTGATACGTTCATCTTCCTTAAGGATTTGAGCAAAGTAAGAATTAAATTTTCGGCCATTTGTCCTATCAGGTGATAAAACCGTATTGATAGTGTACGGAAATGGCACCATAATCCACAACAAATGTTTGGACATAGACTCATATAAATGGGAGTGTCCATTCTCCTTACAGCATTCGCCTGTGGCAGAAACCGATTTTTTTCGAAATGTTTATATTTTTATGGAACAAAACTGGTAGAAACGAAAGAATAGTTATATCGTCGTCACCTAATATAGAAGACTGACATTAAGGTCACCAACATTTTGGTGTGTATTCTTCATACAGAATGGGCGGGCCATAACGAAAAATGTCGCGAAATTCTTTCTCTGAGGTATAAATACGGGCAAATTAGGGACACATATCATAAAATATCCTCATAACGAACAGTCGAAGGTAAAATCATAAAATTGCGTTTGTGTACTATTAAATAGCCGCGTATGGGAATTTTTCGAAATATGTACTTTTAGGGCGCAAAACAAAAAAAAAAAAAAAAATAGAGGGCACAAATGATATCATCGCCAAAGAGAAAACGATGAAGCCGGAATCAATAAATTAAGGATGCATATGGGAAGAGAAGGAATTGTAAAAATTCGCTCGTAAAGGGTAAACCATGAAAGAATGGAGTTAAAAATAGTACCATTGTCCAAGTGGAACAGATGATTTAGCAATTATGAAAATTAAAATGAACATTTTTATTAAAATGTGGGTGCGTTTTGTTAAAGTCATGAAAATGGGAGTGTCAAGTTGTAAGCACGGTGAAGAGGAATTTTTGAAAATTCGTATATTTAGGAGTAGAACGGGAAATAATTAGGTCAAAATTTAAACTATTCCACAAAAAAAGGTTGAAGCAGAATTAGCATAATAAAAGCTGTTGATAGTTTTTCCTTTCTGAAGATAATCATAACTTTGCCTGCATGGAACCTTCTTCACCTCCTTTGGACAATCCACGGACTTGACCGTTCCTTTGTCTCATGCGTGAAATGGTGTGGACCCATGTCTATGGTTGTAATACGAACCAAAAATTCGGTTTCATTGCGGTGAAACATAGCCAAACAGTCTACCGAAACAGCCTCACAATGCTGTTTTTGCTCTATTGGAAGCAAGCGCGGCACCCATCTTACGCACAGCTTTCTAATCTTCAAATCAACGGTCAATATACGATGTATAGCACTTTTTGAAATGCTCACCATTTCAGTCAGCTCGTGCATCTTCAGCCGACGCTCATTAAATACCATTTTGTAGATTTTATTAACCGAGCATGTCGACCACTATAATGTTCGTCTTGACACCTGGTAAGGCCTAGTTTAAACTTCCCAATAGTTTACAGTCGTAAAAGAAGGAGCGACGCCCCCAGAGTAGAATCTAGCTCGGGTTTAACATTGGTTAGACTGGGACCATTCAAATGAAAATATCGAATAACATAATGGTAACCAATTTTTTCCATGTTTTTAAATTGTTTGAGATCGTTTACTTTTGATGGCTCATATAAAAATTGTAATTGTTTGAGTGTGAGACACGTTGCCGCTCGATGCATTTTGAAAGACCAGAATTTTCTTCAAACTGAGCCGAATCCAAAAAAAAAATCACGTAAAAGTCGAGCAAATGTTGACTGTTTTCTTTGAAGATCGCGGTATTGTGCGCATGTAATTCTTGAAAGACGTACATTTGGTAGATAAAGAATGTAAGTTAGACATTATGCGGCGTTTAAGGAAGCAAATTTGCCTATAAAACTAAATTTTGTCAAAATATTTCACCGTTTTATAAGACTTTCACTGTCAACGAGTTTCTGGTCAAAAACGCAACAAATGTCACCGAACAACCCCAAAGTATTCACTCGATATGACTGCGGATGAAAATTGTTCTTTCGATGACTTAAACTAAACATTGCAAGGCGCCCCGTTTCTAATCGATAGAAGAGAAAAAAAAAGAAATTTCGAGAAGAAAACTGCTATCGAAATATGTTTCGATGATTGGATTATTCGCTAAAATCATTGTGTTATATTGGAAGGGACTTACCTTGATACAATAAATTTAAATTAATAATAAATATTTCGTGTTTTATAGACCGATTCCTAGATTGATTTTCTATTTTTTGACAGAATGTATTTTTATTATTTATATAATGTAATTATTTTTTTTTTTTTTTTTTGTCACAAAGCGTGTCCCAACAAGAACGCAAGATTTAAATTTGGGGCCATTCGAAGTGTCATTGTTTGACATTTGAACAATTGTTATTATTTGCTAGTAGAAGGTACGAGGTTAGTAAAAATGGAGCGCTACACGAATGAACAACGCATTCTCATTGTGAAATTGTTTTACCAAAATGGTGAAAGTTTTGCGGGCGGCTACAGTTCGCAAATTGCCATCAATTTGGGGTCACAATAATGCTCCAAAAGAGACAACTGTAAAGAGATTAATGGATAAATTTGCCAAAACTGGTTCTGTTAGTGATGTAAAGACAACAACTCGCTTTCGACCAGGTCGATCGACCGAAAATGTCGCAGTTGTACGTGATGAAGTCGCTCAAACTCCATCCACTTCAATTCGACACCGAGCTCAGCAAATTGGTGTCTCCAAATCCAATATGCAGCGAATTTTGGCGAAAGATTTGCATCTTCATGCATACAAAATTCAATTGACTCAGGAACTGAAGCCAGTTGACCATGGACAGCGAAGGAAGTTCGTTAATTGGGTATTGGAGAGACAACATGAAAATGCTTATTTTGCCGATAAAATCATCTTCAATGACGTGGCCCATTTCCATCTTGATGGCTTCGTCAATAGGCAGAATTGTTGCATTTGGGGTGAGGAAAATCCTAGAGTGATTCACGAGAAGCAAATGCATCCTCAACGTGTCACTGTGTGGTGTGGATTTTGGGCTGGAGGAATCATTTGACCTTTTTTTTTATGAAAATGAGGCATGTCAAGCGCAAACAGTCAATGGCGTTCGGTATCGTGAAGTGATAACCAGTTTTTTCGTTCCTAGAATTGAAGAAATGAATGTGGAGGAAATGTGGTTTCAACAAGACGGCGCCACATGTCATACAGCCAGAGAAACAATTCAATTGCTGCATCAGTCACTTCTCGGTCGTGTTATTTCGAGTTTTGGAGATCAGAATTGGCCGTCTAGATCGTGGGATTTAACACCATTAGACTTTTTTCTTTAGAGTTTTTTGAAGTCGATGGTTTACGCGAATAATCCGACGACGACTCAAGTCTTAAAAGAGGAAATTGGATGCTGCATTAATGAAATACCGCAGCATTTATGCAAAACGGTCATTGAAAATTTCATTGAAAGATCGCGTGTGTGCCAGCAAAGCCGCGGCGGCCATCTGCCCGATGTGTTGCTCCATACATAACCTCATTCTGTCTACTTTACGATACAATAAAGTTTCACGATTTTTTTTAAATATCTGTATTATTTCATATTATTTAACATTGAAATCTTGCGTTCTTGTTGGGACTCCCTTTACTTCATGCAATGCATATCATGGCACTCAAATATGCGGAAATCGCAAATTTTCAGCAAACATTTCAGGATAGTGAGCCAGCCAATCAGATTTCAAAATTTTCTCAAAATTCCCTGTGGTCCCCATTAACATTCTATTTAAAATAATTGGGCCATCGTGCATTATATAAGTTGAATATGTCTACATAAATCACACACAACAGTTGTGCGAAAGTGTTGGTATTATCCCCACAAGACCATACAAATAGTTTTGAAATGTATGTACATAAAATTCACAAAAATTGTTACCATGTAAGTAAATATAGGAACAAAATAAACCGCACTAAAGTTCATCCATCAGAAGAGCAAATTCATTCCCCCAACAACATTCTTGCTAATTTAAACTATTTCAGGTCAAGTTCGGCATCCGAGTGTTGTTGTTGCCACTGCCACATAGTTAAATTATTTTTTGGAGTCAACCTCAAAAGGGCTTAATAGAAAAATACACAGCAGGTCAAAAATGAAAACAAAACAATTTCTATTTGTGACTTTGGAGGTCATGGCCTAAGGCCACAAACACACGCAAGGGAGAAAGCAACAAATTTAAATATTAAACTAAATTCGAATTGTGCAAATATATATATAGAGCTCGTATAAATGCAATTCGAAATCCATTGAAAATCGTTAGGATAGAATTTATTCTACACGTGAAGTCATTCAAGTACGCCAGAGGAGTTAAGCAACATGTAACGGACTGGTGATGAATGAGGGATTCAGTTGCAGGTTTTTGTTATGCCAAAAAGTTTAAAGTATACAAATCGCTCCGAAACTTTGTACAAGGATAATTTTGAATGAAAATAAGTCCCCAGTTCAAAAAAGGGTGGAAGAACTTGTGCATGACTAATTTAATCAGTACACAAATTTCAATCAGGTGAACAGATTTACGTATGATCTTCAGCCGACGTCCATTTGTTTTGCAGCAAAAGTGTGCGGAGTGTCAGAAAGAGTGTCAAGCCAAGTTGTTATCAAGACATGTTATGAATTGAATGACAACAAGAGAAGCGGACAACAACTTAATGGAATCTTCGTCTTAGAAACTGTAGAAGAAACACTAGTTTTTGCTAAATCTGCTAAGTCACATGTTTAGTACTTTGGTATAGTGGAGCGTATTTCCACATCAACGTCAACTTTATTAATTTCCAAAAACGTACAAAGTTGCTCTATTTATACTAAAATTACTTATTCTAGAAAATGCTACAATATTTCAGAGAGAACACATATTTGCATAATGGGTGCAACAAAGGCAAACATATTTACAGAATAGTGTTGTATATCATAGACTTAATTCTAGAATGCTCTTATTTACATAACAAGTGAAAAGGAGATAACAATAGACTATATAATGGGAGTGAGAGGAACAAACATAACTTACTGAAGTAAACGTAATTCTAGAACAGTTTCAACCACAGATAAAGATATACATATATCATACTTGAATGTTCTGGGAGCGGCTATGATAATCTTTCTAGAATATACACTTAGACAAATTACACTCATATACTACAGTACTCTATACCGCTCGCTTTCAAGCGCAGAACTAAATTTATTTTCATTTACTAAATGCCTAATGCATGCCAAATTATACTAAATTTAATACGATTAAATAGCAGACATGAATCTAAGAATATATATATTAAATTACAAGGGTTGTCGCAAAACTAGCCGACATGACGTACAGATGGTGCCAGTTAAAAAAAAAAAAATTATTTTGGTGAAATATTGCAACCTTGCAAAACATATGTTTTAAGTTTGAAGGCCCCACATTGTTTAGAATTTTTATTTGAGCCATCAAAAGTAAACGATCTCAGTGAATTTGTAAACATGGACAAAATTGGCCACCGTTGTATAATTCAATATTTCCATTTGAAAGATCTCAGCCCAACTAATATTAAAGCGACCTAGATTATACTCTGGGAGAGTCTGCTCCTTTGTTTACGACTGCAAACTATTAGATAGCAGAGTTTAAACTAGGCCGTACGGGCTGCCAAAATGAACATGGTAGTGGTCGACCAATTTAGGTGTCCACGCCAGCCACGGCTGAAGATGCATGAGTTAGCTTAAATGATAGGCATTTGAAAAAGATCTAAACATCTAAACATCAACACTGAAGATTTGAAGATGAGAAAGCTATGCGCAAGATGGGTGCCGCGCTTGCTTTCAATAGAGCAAAAATAATGTTGTGAAGATGTTTTAGTAGAGTGTTTGGCGATGTTTCTCCGCAATAAAGCCGAATTTTTGCATCGATTTTTAACCATGGATGACACCTGAGTCCATCACTTTCCACCTGAGACAAAGAAACAGTCAAGGCAGTGGACTGGAATGAGATAATCGTGTCAAAAGAAGGCGAAGACGGTTCCATCTGTAGGCAAGGTCATCTAGTAGTGTTTGGCAGTGTTTTACCGCATTGATGAGACATGGGTGCACCACCACTTCACACCTGAGACAAAGAAACAGTCAAAGCAGTAGACTGGAATGAGTGGTTCCATCTTCTGTCATAAAAACTTTACAGTAAATATGTTATTATTATTAATGAAACTGCCATATGCTACATTAGCTTAAGAACGTGAAGATAGACATGGCACCAACCACACAATTTCACACTTTGTACGGCTGTATCTCGTGAACTATTATGGGTATAAAGAAAAAATTCGATTCATTTACAACTGATACAAAAAGAAATGCCATCTAGGAGAAATTGGGAGTTGAGCGTTTTTCAAAAAATCGCTATTATGAAAATTTGTTATAACACTCGAAATACACAGAATTTTGCAACCGCGCATAGACGACAACATCATGCTCTCAAAGGGCATAAACAATCAAAGGAAAAGAATAAAAACATGTTTTTACTTATAACAATTTGTAAAAAGATAACGTAATTTTGGAAAAACCTCTCTTTCGATAAATGGATATAACTTGCAAATTGCAACGAAATTTTGACAAAGGATTCAACACGAATACGTATCTAAATAAAGACAATTATAATAAATAACAAGAGCGAAATTCGCCCTTTTAAAAATTGTTTTAACTTGAGGAGGATTAGACGCGAATACGTGTCTAAATAAAGACAAGAATAATAAATAATGCGAGCGAAATTCGCTTGTTTGAAAAAAAGTTATAACTTCCAAATTACACCGAATTTTTGACAGGGGATTGGACGCAAATAAGCGCCTAAATAAGGACAGAGGTAAAAAAGAACAAGAGGGAAAGATGCTCTTTTGAAAAACGATTATAACTTGCGAATTGCAACGAACTTTCGCCCAAGGATTGGGCACGAGTAGTTGTCTAAAGTCAACAACAATAAAGAATAAGAACGAAAGTTGTTCTTTCGAAAAATGGTTTTAACTTGCGAATTGCAACAAATTTTCGACCGGTGGTTAAGGGCGAATGCGTGCCTAAATAAGGATAACAATAAGTAAGTATAAGATCGAAAGTTGCAAGTTATAACTTGCGAATTGCAACAAATTTTCAACTGGGGAATGGACGCGAATACATGTCTCGAAAAGGATAACAATAATAAAAAAAAATGACGAAATTCGCTGTTTTGAAGAAATGGTTATAGCTTGGGAATTGCAATGCAATTTCGGCTGGGAATGGTTGCGAATACTTGTCTAAAAAAGGACGACAATGATAAAAACTAAGAACGAAAGTCGCTCTTTGGAAAAATGGTTATAACTTGCGAATTGCAACAAAATGTCGGCTGAGGATTAGACGCGGATACGTCTCTAAATAAGAGCAACGATATTAAAGAATAAGAGCGAAAATCGATCTTCTGAAAAATGGCTATAACTCGCGAATTTTAATAAGATTTCGACCGGGGAATGGACGCGAATACATGTCTAAAAATGGACGACAATAAAAAATAAGAACGAAAGTCGCTCCTTTGAAAAATGGGGATTGGACGCGAATAAGTACCTAAATAGGGAGAACAATAATAAAAAAAACTCGGTGTTTGTTCTAAACTCATTCACGCCGATTTTCTGGTAAACACAGATATATACATATATATGTATATAGACTTGAAAGTAAAAATGCTATTTTTAAAACCAATAAAAAAACTTGGTACAACTTTTAATGAGAATATAAATTTTGCTTCTACGAACAGATCATTTCGATAAATAACTATGATTTTAACAAAATTACAACGACTTAAAACACACAAAACAACTATATATACATATACAGTTGAACTGCTTTAACTCGAATCACCATTATCCTAAAATAAAATCCGACTTATGGAGAATTCGAGGAGATTTCGAGTTATAGAATTGCATACATATACTGTACATTTGTTAATTTTTAGTCTTAAGAAAACACATGCCCTGCATTAAAATTCAATCAGTTTTATTTTAGACATGCATACATACACAGATATATTTATTTAAAATATGTTGTTATTTTTTGCTGAATGGGTTCTTTTTTGTCGTGAGTATGTAGTAACTCTATTTTATTTAGCGCTTTATAGTGCTCATCGTTTGTATTTTCATTTGTTTGTAAATACAAGTATAAATTATTTAAGGAATCATCCACAGTTTTTCTGGATGGTTTTCTAATAACTTCTTCCACTGAACCCTCCTCATCACTATCTGATAAGCTTTCAGTATGAGTTATTAAATGGTTAGAGCACTGTTGGACTATATCATCATCTGTAAGATAACTTGATATAACAACATCATCATCAACTTCAATGTAATCGAGAAGAGTCCCATTGGAAGTTATATGATTCAAACTTAGCCAGGCTTCATAGTTCGCTTCTACAAAGTTGAGATCTTCATTAGGATTGCTTAAGAACATTAAAGGTATGTCATCCTCTTCGAGAAAAATTCGACATACAGAAGCTTGTGCCATCATTTTTATTTAAGTTATGGAGAAATTCAAGTTATGGAAGCAAAACTAAAGGGAATTCACCACATAAGCGCTCTTGACACTAGATTTGCTTCGACTTAAAGAAGATTTTAACTTATAGAAGTTCGAGTCATAGAAGTTCAACTGTATATATATATATATATGATATGGTTGTGAAGATAATTGGCGACCAATGACAACAAAACACGTCCACGGTTTGAAATCATTTAATTTAAATCAATTGCAAATAAAGTTCTGCATTTCTCCCACTCCTAATGTCGAATATAAACATGAAATACCACCCTAATGTACACAAATCTCAACTTAACCAAAAGTAATTTTAAAGTACGAAAATAGCATACATGGAGTTTTGTAATTACTTACAACGACAAGGAAAGTAGAGATGCTGACGTGCGTGATTCTTTGAGGATTAGTCGCATTTTGTATTAGATTGACTGTTAAGAGATGAGAATATCCACTCACTGAAAGCTTTCATGCAAACGGTGCATAAATATGAAATGAGGTTTTGCTACATTTAAACCTTAAATAATTTAACTTAAAGCAAAGTATCTGAATAGCAAAGAAATCATGTACTACGTGATAGGTATTTATTAATATTATGGCATTATATAATTATTATTCCATTTCCGTTACAGGTCTTATACACTCCGGCTTTGTACACATCGAAGACCAATTGGTGGATATTTCAACAAGTCGTCCATTACCGGTGAGTTATAAAATAATAATGCTTACTAAACTTAATGGATTCCTATGGAAGACAGTAATTCGAAGCGTGTTATTACGTTATAAGCGCTGTTGGCAAACTTGATAACGAAAAAGAAGTCTTAAGAAGCTTTCCAATAAAAATCTATAATAAGCTAAAAAACATCTAGCAAAAAGCCAACATTTGTAGAAAAATTATTCTAAGTTATTTTTACCGGGTTCATTCGCCCTTATTCTATTTAGCGTCGATGTCAGTTTTTATCGTCTGTTGTTAATCGGTATTCCCATTGTCGGTGTTGGCATCTATCGATGACTGTCAATATACAGTAGAACTCCAATTATCCGAATCAATTGGGACCGGACCACATTCGGATAATCAAAAATTCGGGGATTTTAAAGTAAAAGAGCTTATTTTTGGCATTGTATGCATTAGTAAAGTAAAAAGAAGTAAAAGTACATAAAAGGAATATATAAAAATAAAAGAATGTACATATGTACATATGAACATTTAGGTACAAATACATACATTCAGTGTTTCAAAGCGATTCGGATAATCAGCGATTCGGTTGATCGGAGTTCAGATAATTGGAGTTCTACTGTACGAGTATTTGTTGTCTTTTGTAAGAAAATTTGTGACGTTGCTTTGAATACCCTCTGGAAAATTAGAAAATAAAAATAACAAAATCAAGCCAATTCGAAAAGTTAGTGGAAGAATGGGGGGAAAAAAATCTCCCACTTGCTCTAGGATTTCACAGGGAAAAGAAAAGAAAGTGTATCCAAAGTACTAAATGCGCTTTAGAGTATGCAGACAACCTCAGACAGAATCTTCGACACGACTCCTTGTGATAGCCTAAAGTTGAAACCATTCCTGGCGTTGGGAATAAACGTTGATCTGACCCCGCTTTACATATGCTATTGTCTCCAGCACATGTCAATCAATGGCTTTCAAGCCTATTAAAGAAAAATAACAGAATGAATTGAAATCAAAAATAACAAAATAAAAGAATCAAATTTAATTTGTTATTTACATTTCATCCGGTGTAGAACTCCTTGTAAAAGATTGCATGTCGACTTCTACACTGACGGCTCAAAATTAAATGATCAGGTAGGTTTCGGGGTCTACTCCAAAGGCCTAGGGCTAAGTATAGCAAGAAGACTACCTGATCACTTTAGCGTTTATCAGGTCGAAATTTTGGCGGTGGTGATTAACATATTTTCCGACAGTCAAGCTGCCATTAAATCCTTGGATTCTGTCTTCCTCAGCATCAGCCCTGAATTGCCGTATAAGAAACAAATTTAATTTACCATTTACTTTTCATACGGTGTAGAACTCCTTGTAAAAGACTTTATGTCGACTTTTATACTGACGGCTCAAAATTAAATGATCAGATAGGTTTCGGGGTCTATCACTGTAGTGTTTACCAGACCGAAATTTTGGTCATTAGGGAGATGGCAAAGTGGCTGAGACGTAATATACTCACCACGGTGGGGATTAACATATTTTCTAACAGTCAAGTTGCCATTAAATCCCTGGATGCTGTCTTCCTGAAAACAACATCAGCTCTGAATTGCCGTAGATCTCTTAACGAGATGGCTCAGCATTTCAACATTCACCTCATGTGGGTGCCGAGGCACAGGGGCATACCAGGGAACTGCAAAGCAGACGAAATGGCAAGACTAGGGACAACCTTACAGACTCTAGCCGAGTTGGAGTCCGTGGGCATGCCACTGGCCACTTGCAAGCTCCTAATGCGATATAAAGCATATTTAATTGCAAATGGTAGGTGGGAATCTGTCCGAGGCTATCATCAATCCAGACAGATGTGGCCTCGTCTAGATCTGAAACGTTGTCGCTGTCAAGACCCGACGTCTCATTGCTTATATCCGTTACTAGCCGACCCGGCAAACGTTGCTTTGCCTTCAAATTTTATTTTTATTGGAAATGTTTCAATGTTAAGCAAAATTCTGTTTAAATACCGTTAGCAGGAGCAGGAAAAATTGCTTTTTAATTTGTGGTTTGTATAGGAGGTACCATTCCCCATTGTCCAATCCCGCCCATATTTGCAGCAGCACTTAAGATATGTACACCAAACCGATGTACCAAATTTTGTTCAAATACCGTAAACAGGAGCAGAAATATTGGATATTTAATTTATGGTTTGTATGGGAGGTACCACGCCCCATTGTCCAATCCCGCCCATATTTGCAGTAGCACTTAAGATATGTACACGCACCAAATTTTGTTCAAATACCGTAAGCAGGAGCAAAAATAATTGATTTTTAATTTTTTGTTCGTATGGGAGGTACCACGCCCCTTTGTCCAATTGGACCGAATTGCAAATCTAAACCATCCCGGGCACCACCCAGACGCATATACAAAAATTTATGCAAAGCGGGCCAGCCGTTTAGGAGGAGTTCACTGACAACGCCCGTACAGTAGGATCTAAATATATAAAAATGAATATCTGTCTGTCT
>JAHXMU010000012.1:2440112-2454996 GCA_019455685.1 Philornis downsi
TTCTGCAGGGGCTGTGGGGATAAAGAAGAGCAGGAGTCAATAGAACATATCCTCTGCAATTCCCCCGCCCTGGCGAACTGTCGGGGATCAACACTGGTCTCTTATTTCTTCACATCTAGATGATATAGATATTGTCCGACTTAAGAGCTTCTTGAAGTACTCAAGATGGTTAACGGGGGAAACCATGGACATCCATATCTCTAGTTTCCGTGGTATCACTATGGACTATACAGTCTTAGTGAGTCTATCTATTCAGACTGCCACACTGACCTAACCTAACCTAACCTAACCTTTCATCCGCTAACTTAAAGATAATGGATTTTTGACTGAGAAATCTTCTTTGCAATACTACATTTTCCATTTTTTTTCATTATTCGATTCAGAATTATAACCGTGAAGAAAAAACGTTTCATTTTAATATATCTATTTTTTCCACACAAATTTTTTCAACGAAAATTATAAAAAAAATAAAGCAAATATTAGATATGTGTGTTGTACTTTATTAAAATTGTCGATAAACAGTCAACTTTGTGTTAGACTGTTAGGAAATATCAAATTGTTGTTGACGATAAGTTAAAGGGGTTTTGACTTCAAATTGAAGACGATGTTGACGCCGCCAAGTACAGTAAGAGTGATTAATATCTATTGAGTTTTGTAGGTGGGCATTTGAGAAGTGAGAGCTTTATTTGGATTTAAGATTCTTGCTGGATAAGATACATATTTCGAGTTACATAAGTTGAATTCATAATAGTTACAAAACGTGTAACCTTTATGTAGTCAACACCATTTTCTTTACTTTTTCCAGTTAGATCCAAATGCTGAAGAACACAATTGTAAAACTTATTATTATCTAAAACGATAAAGCAGTTTTTATGCCCAAAGACACTATGACCCTTTTCCTTTGCGCAACTTTGGACTAGCATATTATTTATTTCAGTTAATATGTCCGAATAATATTCTAAAATTTGTGAAAAAATTTAAATTCTCGATTAAAATGTGAAAATGTTGAAAAAATTCCGATAAATACAGCCTTGTTTTTGAGCAAGTTTTTATCTACAGGACTAAATTTTTACAAACAACTAAAAAAAAAATTGGTCTCAGCCCTTCTTCTCAACTCTTTATTTAAGTTATACGCAGTCCTTCACCACAAATTTCATTGCAATGATGTTTATGTCACAAAATGTAAATATTTTTGTTTTTTCCACATGAAAATGGATATTTCAATAACCATTACTTTTTAAAATGTTTAATGTTTTGAGAGCAAAAAAGTTTCAAAGGTTTAAATAGCAAAAATTGAGATTTTCTACACAAGTTTCGGAACATTTGTTTTCCCTATAATAGTGCAAAGAGCGAACGAAATTTTCGTCTAACTGCGTACTGATCACAAGATAAATCGTCTTTTACCGCCTCATAGTTCGAATTTCCAAAAATACCCTTGCTAGTGGGTTTGTAAAAAATTACCCTGGTTGTGATAAGTTTAAGTCGAAATATTTTGACAAATTTTTGAACTGAACATGTTTGATGAAATTAAAATCATATTTCAACAGCTTTTTTAAATATTCCACATTACCTTCTTGGTCCCTATTCACGTCACCAAAGTCAGAAGATTTTGCAAATAAAATGTTTCCAGAAATTGGCAACAAGATCACAGCACAATCACAATTAAACTGAAAATAACAGTTTTCAAGAATTTTTCGAACCTACGAAATGGAAGACAGAAAAACAAATGATTTGCGCCATCTTTCGGCCACAAGTAACAGTCTCCATGCCCCTTAAAATATACTACATACTGAGGCATTTTCGTCGAAATTGACAAGGTGGTTCGTCACCTTGTCGGAACAAATACCAAAAACCTGCCGTCTGTTATGTTATGGTTTTGTTGTTATTAAAACCATTTTTCTTATAAAACAAAAAGAATACTTTATCGTATTGCAATTGTAAAAATTTTCAATTGAGAAAAAAAGACGCTGGCCAAGTAATCCTATTTACTCGCATCACGAATTTAATCTACCCCAGATGGGACTCGAACCCACAATCCCCGGCTTAGGAGGCCGATGCCGTATCCATTGGGCCACTGGGGCAGTTAGCAGCATGGCAGCTAAGTAGCGATAATAAACTTCAACATTTAATACAACACATGCGCTCTCATCTCAGCTCTCAATCACTCTCTCACAAATTCCAACACATTAACAACAACAAAAATTCCATCACAAGTTTTATTTTTAGCATTATAACCACCACCAAACAAACTACAACTGTCACGGTGTGCTGTTGACTCAGCTTTCTCTCTCTCATACTGTGCGAATTGATAGCAAAATAAACAACACAAACGATTGTAGTATAAATAAAACTGAACGTAAACGAACAATGTGTGACGCGCGCCAAGAGATAAATAAGTGTACATGTTATGTGAGAGATAGAAAGTTTCGAAAACAAAACCATAAGTGATTAGAAGAGAATTGTTTCCATGAGTGTAATGTTGTATGCAAGATTTTGGACAGGGATGACAAATTAGTAAATTAGGCATTGGATGGCTTAATTCTACTTTTGGTCTAAGTAAATAGACGTAATGTATAGAAGTAAAGGAGGGAAATATGCATTTTACAGCATGCTTACATTTATTTTTTATATGGATAGAAATCCAAAGAATCAACCAAAAAAACAGCTCCTTTACAATTTGACTGAAGCGCTAAAAGAACAAATGTACTTTGCAACACGTTACCGGGCCTAGATTTTTCGTGGCCCTTCTTGTTTCCGAACAATTACCACTCAAATATTAAAAAAATGTTAAAAACTTATTACATTTTGATACAAAATCACCGAAACGTTTAAAAATATTTAGTGGACGCTACATATGATGATTGTTATTAACAGATAAGAAGACAATCTTTGTTAAAGTCATATCATACAACTTTTTCAAAACCTTAGTCAGAGCTTAATTTTCTTGAACAAAATTCTGAACTATATCAAGGCTATATTAGTAACTTATTTAAAAACATTTGTGTTAATCCCAAAAACCATTTGTTAAATGTGCAAAATTTTATTGATGAGTTCCACTGTAATACGTAATACGGCTCTAAGTTATTAATAAAAAAAACATCGATTCATATAGAATATTAGTTTAAGAATTGTTGAATTCTCATTTTCATTCCATTTTGTTCCAGAGATGATGTATTTTTCTTTGTTGTATATCCGCATGTTTTGATTCGCAAATCTAAATTTTGGATTTCTTTTGTTATAAAAGTTGTTGAGAACAACATATACGAGTATTTTTTTTTTTTAAATTTTTAAAGATGTGCATTCGCAGATGTTGTTTTCAACATGAAAAATTAAATTTGACTTATCTTTAAAAAAAAGAGATAGAAGGCAGCTCTCTTATCTATCAATTGGGACTAAGGTGAGAAACGTACATCAAAAATTTTTACAAATTTTGATAGCTATACAAAATAGTTTAGCTTGAATACAGCGCCGATCACAATTCGGAAAACAGAATGGATAGAAGTAAAAAAATCATAATGTAGTACAGTGATATAAAATGCAATATTTCAATCAACATATCTTTTAAATCGAAGATAGAGATACTAAAACGATACTATTTTTGTTTAATTTCGAGATTTTGAACAACCATCGCAGCGTTTAAAAAAACAACAGTGTTCGATTTAAGTCTAGATAAGTAGATCGTAAATAAACGCATTAATTAAACATTGTTTATAATAAACCCTATAAACACAAGAATTTACTACGCACCTTTTTATCAATTTCTACACAATTATGGAATTAAATTACGTCGTTTTTTTAATACAAAAAAATGGGAGCTTAAAAACAACATTTGACCCTTTAAAATATATGTATGTCTTTCGTCCCATTTTCGGGCCCAAGTGTGGGCACTCAAAATAAATTCATTTTCCTAACGATTTCGAATACGTAATTTTAAGTGTTTACGGCATATTAGGAAAGATATACATACATACATATCTTTAGTATAAGTCCTCATTCTTTAATTTTTAAATGCCTTCAACATATGTATATCGGCGGCTGGTGGTGATCACTTTGAAAACCATGACTATGGTTCAGCACTTTTTTTTTTATTTTTCAGCAATCTCATAGCTTACTTTTTCGATGAAAAATTAGATCCGAAACAAATTTTGAATTGTTAAAATCTATCTACAGCGATATTCCAACGAATACACCCAAGAAATACCATAGAAGCTTGCAGGCCTTTCTACTTAATCTTAAGCGTGCTAGTTTGAATATTCCAAAATGAATTCAGGAAGATATTCTAATCTGGCAGTAGCATTAGATTCATTATCGTTTTTGTAATCGCATCTGGAAGTTTCCTATCAACTTACATACAATTAATATGAAGTAAGTATAGACAGAATCAGTATTGATTTCGGACCAATTTTGTACATAATTAGGTCAGCTCTGATCCGAACAGGATCAATTGTATCGGACTAGATCCAATACAAAATTTTAGGTTTTATTAAGCACAATTAGAGCACCACACTAATTTAACCTTGCTAAATGTGGCTATTCCTTCAGATATAGCGAAATTATATTATATTTTTGGGAAATATTTCATGTCTATTCTAAGCGTTTTTAATTTTTTTTTTTTTTTTTTTTTGAATCACCATCATTTTTTTTTTCTTTTGCTATTTTATCAATTATTTTGGTTAATAATTTTCTTTGGACATTTGTATTTTAAATACCGGTAAAAAGAAGCCCCTTATTTTCGCCCCATTCTGCCTCATAAAAACCTTTTTGTTATTAGCAAAGAACTAGGGCAATCGATTTTCACAAACTTCTCTTGAAGCGAGTTTCTCTCCAGTAGAAACATTCGCCACAGACAGAAGTCCCTTGGAGCCAAGTCCGCACACAATTCCTCTTCTATTGGCCAAAGCCGGCTGCCATAGGGGAGCAGCTCATAGTAGATGATTCCTCGGCAATCCCATGAAACACATAGCAAAACCTTTCCGATTGTCAATCCTGGTTTGACGAACGTTTGGCGTGCGATTCAAAATCGACCGTTTCTGCTTCAGAAATGAGTTTTTTGCAATTTAGCATCGAACTTCTTTTTGTATCCAACCTTTTTCGAGTGGTTTTAAGTGGTTTTTTGTGCAACGTTTACCTGCTGGGCAATCGAAACAGTGCTTACAAGGCAGTTGGACTTGATGGCTTCCGTTACTCTATCAACATTTTCAGCAATTGACCTTCCCCCCAGAGAGAGGAGCATCTTTGACATCAACATTACTGGAACGAAATTTATGAAAACAAGATTGCGTGTGGTTGACTGCTACAGGTTCAGCACCATAAACACCGCCCTGCTTGCGTTTTTACGTTATCACAGAAAATCTGTAAATAACGGCATATTTTCCTTGTGCTGTAGCTTATCTTTGACGTACGCTCTAACAATAACATAATCTTCTATTTCTAACCCCATTTAGCGTAACCTGATCGCAATTATATAATGCGAGACAAAGATTATTAAAGCTGGCTATTGGAAAAAGTGGATTTTATTTCACTGTTATATACAACAATTATTTTACTATGGAAAAACAACAATTATTTTACAGTGGTGGAAAAAATAATAGGGACACAGATATTTTTTTTTTTTTAAATATTTTTAATTTTTTATTATACTTAAAATATCTATGAAAATCAAATTAAAAGCGTTAAGTACTTCACATACGCTACCAAATATGTAAACATTTAATAAAATTTTTATAAAAATAAATGAAAAATAGAAGTTTTTGTAATATGACCTTGGAAAAAATAATAGGAATAAGAATGGAATTGTTGCTATTTCTAAACAACAGTGTTCTGTTTTTAGCTGAAACTTAGAGAGTAGAGAAAAAATAACGATAATTAAATGTTCACTTGCTTTGCTGCAGTATGTGCATTGTAATTTATCAAATCAGTGCTTTGAAATGGGACGCGGTGTTCATACAAGCGAAGAAGAGAAAAAAGTGATTAGAAATTTAAACAATACGGGAAAATCTATTCGATAAATAGCAAAAATAATGAAATTTTCGCGGAACAAAATTTTTAATGCTATTCATTCTAAACCAACCCTGGAAAGAAGAGGAAGAAAACGGAAAACATCAGCTCGTTTTGATCATCAATTGGTACGCCAATCTAAAAATAACCCGTTTATGTCGCCTAAAGAACTCAAGCTGAGCTTAAATGCACCAGTTACCAGTCGAACAATAAGAAACAGGCTTTTGGATGCAGGATTGATGGGACGATGCCCAAGGAAAGTACCGTTATTGAGCAAAAAAAATATACAACAGAGACTTATTTTCGCAAAGCAACACCAACACCGTTCAAACTGGAACAATGCGCTGTGGTCAGACGAAACTAAAATTAATTTGTTTGGTTCTGATGGTAAAACTTACGTCCGTCGACCAAAGAACAAAGAATATGATCCTAAGTACACAAAAAAGACTGTAAAACATGGTGGTGGATCAATGATGGTATGGGGCTGTTTTTCTGCATCAGGAGTTGGTCCAATTTTTCGGATTGAGAATAAAATGTGTGCTGTCGATTATGTTGGCATTCTTAAAAATGAAATGCTTCCATTTGCCGAGGAAGAAATGTCACTTAAGTAGCAGTTTATGCACGACAGCGACCCAAAGCACTCCTCCAGACTAGCAAAAACCTGGTTACAAGAGAATAGCATACCGATGTTGAAATGACCCTCACAATCTCCGGACCTTAACCTCATTGAACACCTCTGGGGCATCCTAAAAAACAAAATTGGACAACAGAAATCAAAAAATTTTGATGAATTGCGGGGCAAAGTCAAAGAAGCTTGGTATTCCTTACCAAAAGAAACGTGCGTTCAACTTGTTAAATCTATCCCTCGCAGATGTCATGCAGTGATAAAGGCTAATGGATCTACCACTAAATATTAATATCTCTTATTTAAAATCGACTGAAACAGTATTTTTGAAAGAATTTATGCTATTTTTATAATTGTCCTATTATTTTTTCCAGGGTCAAATCAAAAAAATGTTATAATTTTTTTTATTTTACTAAAAATCACATTGAATATTTACCTATTTTGGTAGCGTATGTGAAGTATTTAATGCTTTTAATTTGATGTTCATAGTTATTTAAGTATTAAATGAAAAATTAAAAAATATTAAAAAAAAAAGAAAATAACGGTGTCCCTATTATTTTTTCCACCACTGTATATCAAAGCTCCACAAAAAATTATAGAACTAAAAAACCATTAAACAAATTTAGTATTTAGTGTTGTTTTATTCGGCCTCTTTTGAATGTTTTTATTTCTCCATAAAAAACAAGCTTTAGGTCAAGTATTTTATGCGTACAATATATCGACCCTTGTTGAAGATCGTTTTCAGGATTGACAAATATAAACATATTTTCGCTAAGTAATAGCGTTGACTTTCGTCGACAAATTTTAAAGAGCATTTCGTTTTCAGATCTTTATAATACAAAAAATACAAAAATGAAAGAAATTTAACAAATATACTATTAGTGTTACAAAAAAGTACACAAATTCCGCTTTTATCATCCCCGATAGAAACACGTGCATAGAAAACATAAGGTAAAGGCATTTGTAGCCATTCACACAACACACGATACAAAAACAACAAACTGCTGCCTACAGACTTATCTTCTCTCATTCTAATAACGACATTGGAATGTGTTATACACGTATAAGAGAATTTCACTGAGTCATTAAATTATTTTTTCAAAACAGCTTACAGATTTGCATGTTTTATACGAATAAAAAAAAGTACGAAGCAAACACTTACATTTGCCTCTTCTGATGGTTTACCCCAGATGGGACTCGAACCCACAATCCCCGGCTTAGGAGGCCGATGCCGTATCCATTGGGCCACTGGGGCGGTGATTACCAGGCCAACATATGTCTTAACTACAACTACTGCATTTATATTTTTGTTCTTGTCATAACTAAATATGCACACATATTTAGTGTGTTGTCAACTACTTGTTTTTCTGTTTTTGCTATTGCGTTTGTAGTCATAACTTTCCAAATAATGTGTGTGAGCAGCACAACGCACCATAGGAAAGTAAAAAAAACAAAACTGAAAAAAACATCTGTGTTTGATAGAATGTTTAACTTAACACTCGAATTATTAAATGCATTATGGGTGAAAGTTGTCAATGGCTAAATTTTCATATAGTTAACTAACTAGCTAAGTAAAATATAGAAGGCTGCAAAATATTGGAAATTATCATACTGTGTTGACTTTTCACGGTAAACCTCCATACAAACAAACAAAAAAAAAAAAAAAAAAAAAAAATGGTAGTGAAATTTTAAGCTAAATTTTTCCACCCGATAATACAATGTCTTATTCACGAGGAAAATTTCCAAAGTCTTTTTATTGATATCCAACACCGAAGTCCGTATAATATTCAAGTAATAGTATTAACGTTTAATTTACATATTGTTCGAAATATTGAATGCACTATGGGTGAAAGTTGTCAATGGATAAATTCTCATAAGTAGCTAACTACGAAAGCGGTCCCAAAACTAACCGTCCTCCTAACAAGTCACAAAAAAGTTGGCATAAATTTCCTTTATTTTATTCCAACATAATCTCCTTTTAGCCCGATACACTTTCTCCAGCGATATTCAATAGCTCCTATACCCCGTTTATTGTAAGAACTGTCAAATTCCTTAAAATAGCCATCAACCGCAGACTCCATCTCTTCATTGTTGGCAAATCTTTTACCATCGAACGATTTTTTCAAGTTTGAAAATAGTCCGAGCAAGGTAAATAGGGTGCGTGATGAAGCAATTCGAACTTTAATTAATTAATTTTGCCCACCACAACAGAAGATGCGTGAACTGGAGCATTGTCTTGATGTAACAACACTTTCTTTTTCGCCAAATGCAAACTTTTTTCATAATTTCATCACCTGAATACTGCAATAAATTAGCGTAATATTCGCTGTTGATGGTTTTTCCTTTCTGAAGATAGTCAATAACAATAATCCCGTGCACATTCCAAAAAACAAGCGACATAACCTTGCCTGCAAATGGAATGTCTTCGCCTTCTTTGGACACGATTCCCTCATTCCAGTCCACTTTGACTGTTCCTTTGTCGCAGGTGTAAAGTGATGGTTATAAATCAACGCAAAAATTCGGCTTTATTGCGGTGACACATACCGATGTTGCTCTATTGAAAGCAAGCGCGGCACCCATCTTACGGAACAGCTTTCTCATCTTCAAATCTTCGGTCTATGTACGATGTACAGCACTTTTGGAAATGCCTATAATTTCAGATAGCTCACACACCTTCAGCCGACGACCATCCAAAACCATTTTGTAGATTTTTCTCAATCGTGCCTGTCGTGGACGCGTCAATTGATCGATAACTACGGTCTTCGTCTTGGCAGCTCGTACAGTCGCGTTTAAACTCTGCTACCCAATATTTCACTGTAGGAAATAAAGCAACAGACTCGCCCAGAGTAAAATCTAGTTCGGCTTTAATATTAGTTGGACTGGGATCTTTCAAATGATAATGTTGAATTACATAACGGTGGCCAATTTTTTCCATGTTTACAAATTCAATGAGATCGTTTACTTTTACTGGCCCAAATAAAAATTCTAAACAACGTGGTGCCTTAAAACTTAAAACATAGGTTTTTCATCAAAATACTTGTTTTTAAGTATCTGGCGCCATCTATACATCATGTCGACTAGTTTTGGGACCGGAGTAACTAACTAAAACATAGAAGGCGACAAAATATTGGATATCTCTTTCTCGACATAAAGGCTGGTACTACGCTGACTTTTCGAGGTGGAACTCAGTACAAATAAAAAAAAATTGTCACTAAATTTGGATCTAAATTTCTCCGGTACAATGCTTTTTAGGAAGAAAAACTTAAAATTTTGCGTCATAAATTTAATGAAATTAACATAAAAGATGCAATCGAATTTATATTATTATAAGTATGCAAAAAATGTAGATGTGTACATTTATTGTCTGTTTAATCACTTCAATTATGTGTAGAATAAAATATATTTACAAATTTGTGAAATTAAACTAATAAAAAAGATGAAATTTTGCGAATATACTCGTATAACTGAACTAAAAACATGAGGTGTTACGATTTCAGTGCTGGAAATCGATCGAAGAAAAACTGGGAATAAAGTAATTTCGTGAAATGAATATTGTACATAGATTAAGGGCAAAATACTATCTCAAATTTGCAAATGCACCGAAAACTTTGTTATTAAATATGTCGATATAAAGGAAATTCGTTAATTGATCCATTACTCCCAGCTTGCAAGCCAGTAATACAAATATCTGTGATATTTTTTCAACATCTGTTAGAAAAAAATGTTAATGTAGCAGTAACAAATTCCCAAAAGTAAAAGGAAAAACAATTAATTTGGGTTAATTAGGCAATTTGATTTCACACAATTTGTGCATAATTTTGTTAAATTTTCCTACTAAACATTTGCAAATTTTTCCAAATAAATTTAAATCTGTCAGTCTAGTCTGTTGAATGGAATTTCGTGTCACGAAAGCCAATAAAATGACAATGTCACTAGTTACGTAGCAAATCTAAGAGCACTTGCATTCTGTGTCTAAAAAAATAGAATACGAAGCAAAGAGCAAAAATAAAATTTCGAATAAAAGTTAAGCCAGCTTACAAACGAAGCATAATAACAAAAAATGCAGCTGCCTTTCATTGAATTTCGCTGAGTGTATTAGACGTTATCAAATTAATTTGTGTTCACGTTGGGTAATTATAGATTCTATATATTTCTGTGTTTTATGACAAAAGCAAATTAAATACTGCATTAAATGTTATGACGATTTTGATTGTAACTTACAAATATACCCAGCAAAGATCGAGATACTCCTAAGCGAGAAATGAAAAGTAAATTATATATACCAAAAGTGCTAATGAAAGCAACGACATGGGTTAATAAAAACACTAGAAAATTAAAAATTATAAAAAAAATATAATGTATAAAAAGTCCTTAGCAAGCCGTTAATTAAGTAAATTTATAGGAATATTTTACTACTGTAATTTCCAAGAACGTGAACATATACAACACTTTCTTTAGTATCACTGAGTTAATTCCTAATACATTTCATTGAAAAATATGGATAATTAACGTGTTCTAAATTGGATTTTCTACGGAAGTTGATGGTGAGTTAAATGTTTTACAAATTAAAAAAAAACACCCACAAATTAAATTGAAACGGTTGAAAGTTTTTTGTTTTTAAATTGACTAATTTGTAA
The DNA here is from genome assembly GCA_019455685.1 of Philornis downsi. Lineage (NCBI taxonomy): Eukaryota > Metazoa > Arthropoda > Insecta > Diptera > Muscidae > Philornis > Philornis downsi. The sequence goes on from JAHXMU010000012.1 coordinate 2,451,372, forward strand.
TAGAAGCTTGACATGGCCTCCTATTTTCCAAAGTTCTTAGGTGTTCCATTTTTAAATGCTGCTTTTAACGTAATTTTTTAAACCCGGATTGTTGACTTGCTATGTAACGGAAATATAGGGACGGTTACATTACATCGTAGGGGTATCCTTAGCATGTTGATATGTATATGTATAACTCAAAAATGGAGCACAACGGGCCCGGGAATAGTTGTTCGCCTCACACAGCGTGAAGAGTCATTCAAAAAGTGACCAAATAGAAAATTCTTGTTCTTCCTATGAGGCGACTTGGAAAGATAGCCTTATCTATTATACGCTGCCCGTAGAAAATAATTCCAGGCGCTTCGATCTTCTGCGCTTCTCCGTCAATTCGTCACACCAAGCTTCGATAATATTTCAAAAACCTGGTCCTTCCAACGAAGTTTTGGTCGCCCTCTTCTGCGCCGTCCATCGAGTTCGTTGTCGAAAACTTTCCGTGCCGGAGCATTTGGGTCTATCCGCACAACATGACCCAGCCAACGGAATCGCTCTATATTAATGCGTTTGACCACGTAGATGTCGGCATATAATTCATACAGCTCATTGTTCATGCGACGACGACACTCTCCGTCAATGATGAAGGGCCCATATATTTTCCGGAGTATTTTTCTCTCGAAAACAGCCAGTATTGAATTATCCGCTTGCGTCATAACCCAGGATTCTGTGGCATATAACAAGACGGGTAGAACCAACGTCTGTTACAGTCGGATTTTTGTTTGTCGAGAGAGGGATTTATCATTGAATCGCTTGCTTAGCCCATAGTAACATCTATTAGCAAGCAATACTCTCCTCTTTTATCCTCTTTATCTCCATGCTGATGTCATTCGTTTTGTTTACATAAAAAATTACTAAAATAAATAAATTTCCATATCTCGAAAATAGGTGTATCCGATCGTAAAATTTACCAATTTTTCGCGTTTGGGGAAAGCCCAGATGGTGAAATATAGTAATATGATAAGTATTGCCTAATGAAATCGCTAAAATCAAATGAAAAATCGCTAAAATACAAATATGCCCATAGTTTTTTTTATATAAATCATTTGTGCAATTTTTCCAGAAAATCGTCTAAAATGTGATAGAAAGGGTTCAAAATGCTGAAAGAAATGCCCAGCTTGACAATAAATTAGTCACATTATTGCAAATTTTGACCGGTCTGGACATCTTTTCATAAGATTAATCGAGTTTGTATTCATTTATGTGATCAATAAACAATGATCAAATGTGCATCAGCTATATTCTCAACCTTATGGAAGGAAGATTAAAGAGATTAAAGATTCGTGTGAACACAATCAGAATCTTTTTTGCTAAAAAATTCTAATCTTTGGTAATTGGATGATAACTTTTGCGCCTTATCCTTATCCCGGGTTTCATACTGGATTATCGTTGTTAAAGTCGATATTTTTGGCTGTGGCAACCACATCGAATCTAAAAGCAATAAAAAATTTCATCAAAGGTAAAGCAATACAAATACAAACCATATTTGAATTTTATTTTCAAATAAATTGAAATGAAAAGACAGACCAATAATAAGAACAATGGAAGTGTGAATTTAAACGTTTCACACAAACTAGAATGTGCAATAGATTTTCTAAGAAAGAGATCAGCACAAGTTTATATAGCAGTAGAGCAAAACACGAAATACTTAACAGAGAGATTCGAGAAACCCACAATATTTTGAGATTAATGGGGTGTTTCTGAAGAATCTTTCTATGTTCATGTTAATGCTTTTTTTGTAGACATAAAAACGGAGTTTCAAATAAATAATCTAAATGCATTATATATACACGCACATGTTGAAGTCGGATTTAAGAATTCAAATAGTGCAGAGCTGTAGTCGTTGTTTCCTAATTTCAACGGATCTCTGCAGTTCTGGATCTTTAAGATTATAATGCTCTATGACTTGCTTGAGTCGATTTTACATCCGTCTTTATTAAAATTACAAAGTCATTACATTTACAAAAAAATTTTCCATTAGGGTGTTTGCTTTTATATGTAATAGTTTCAAAATGGATCAAATTTAATTTTAAATTATGAATTAAAAAAAAATCTAATCTTCGTCTTCAATGCAAAATATGGGTACTTTTGCCCAAAGACTACTTAATGTACATGAAGGTGCTACTACAGACGATATTATATTGTTTAACGTGATGGGAAAGCTCCTAAGTGGTACTACAAGAAATGTACGCTTATTTCAGCCTACTGAAATTTGGTTTCATTTTTTTCTGTACCACATTTTATTTCAATTTTGTGGCGGCTCTACAACTGAAACTAATTTTTATTCAAGCTGAAAATGGTTCGATCCAATGTAATTGTCCTGCGGAGCTTTGCTAAATGAACTATAATTATTCGAATCATGAACATATTTTACAGGAACGGTCGATCAAACACTTAGCTTGGAATTCTGACAAACTTAGAAAACACTGGATTAACCACTTAGTGGTTTCAAAAACGCCGGTCTAGCAAGGTTGTCAGTTGTTAAATACCTGTCATTTGAAGTGTCGATTATTTAGTGGAAGATTTGCCATTTACGAATATGGATCATTTAATAACCGAAGAACGCATAAAAATGGTTAAAACTTACTGCAAAATTGATGATTCAAACGTGGGCTTTCAAAACGTGGGCTTCATCAGCGATGAAGTTGATTTATCAGTGGTTTGCTGTACGTCAACAAGCAAAATTGTCATACGTGGGGTTTGGAAAACCCAAAAAAAATTGTGGAAAGCCGTTGCATGCAAAAAAATTAACTGTATGGTGCGCATTAAGGTCAGGAGGTGTTATCGGGCCGTATTTTTTCCAAAACTACCTCAAAAGGATTCACTGCTGCAGCCAATCGAGAGGCGTTCATTTAAATGACATTGTACGAGTATTTCGTACATAATGGAAAGGTTCAAGCATTTTAAGGAAATAAAAGTTTCATCGAAATAATAGCTTTATGTGAATTTTATTCAACTTTACTTTTGAAACCGAAAAATTGTGTTTTTAAGGCAAAAATGATAATTCATTCATAAAGTGAATAGAAGTCATAGCTTTATATGAATTTTATTTAACTTTACTTTCGAAACCGAAAAATGGATAGCACATTTTTTTATAATTTCAATTCACTTTATAAATGATATCACTTTATAAATGAAATGCAATTTTTGTCTTTAAGAAAGCCATTTGTTATACTTTAAATTAATAAATAATTAGAGCACTTTATAGTCTGCTTTATGGTCAGAAATATTTAAACATGCCGTCGCTGCGTAAAAATTTCTCGCCAACCATGTTTGTCATGTGATGGCCTAATGTATTGTCGTATTGCACACATATAGTTTTGACGGTATAAAACATGTGTTTTCCTTCTTAATCTAAGTTTCTTTTTTGACCCTTACTTTAGTTTTTTCCCCCGGAGTTGAAATCGCGCTCAAAAAATTCTGACTTCATAACTTTGGGTCAAACCTAAATTTTTCATAATAATATCGATTCTGCTGCACTCCAACAACTAGATATCAAAGCTGAAATCTAATCTATAGAAATTTCAAAATTTTGAAAAGATCTGATCTAATACATGTTAGAATTTGCTATCAGTTTTAAATTTAGTTAAATTCT
>JAHXMU010000012.1:2471430-2486771 GCA_019455685.1 Philornis downsi
TATTACGAAAACAATAAATCAGTGATTACTGCACGACGTTTGTATCGACATGAACACAGTTTACACGATTTAAGTGAAGTTCCAAGCGCCAATGTGATACGAAAATGGATCAGAATGTTCGAAACAACCGGCTCAACAGTACCAATTACGGTTCGTGGTCGCCCAGTTTCTGCAAAATCAGCCGACATTGTGGAGCGTGTTCGTATTTTAGTTCAGCGAAATCCGCAACAGTCAACACGTAAGAGGAGTCAGTCTTTGGATGTGAAAAGAACAACTTTACGACGAATTTTGAAACGTGATTTGCATTTGAAGGCTTATAAGATTCAGATAGTCCAAGAATGAAAACCCGATGATGCCAATAACCGACTTAGCTTTGTCAATTTGATGCTAGATGCTAGGTTCAACAATTTCAACAACGTGATTTTTAGTGATGAGGCCAATTTTCACCTTAATGGCCATGTGAACAAGCAAAATTGTCGGTTCTGGCCCGAGACTAATCCCCGACGCTTGCATGGACGTCCACTTCACAGCCTTAAGCTTGTCGTGTGGACTGTGATAACGTCAACCGGTATTATTGGGCCATACTTTTTTGAGGACGAAAGAGGGCATGCGATGACGGTTAGAGCGAACAATTATTGCAACATGCTAGCAGACTTTTTGGTGCCAGCTTTGCAAGAACTTCAAGGCAATACCTTGAGGATGTGGTTTCAACAGGATGGGGCCACATATCATACGGCTAGGGTATCCGTAGAGCTGCTGAAAAATGTTTTTCCTGGAAAACTCATTTCGAAAAGGGGGGATATTAAATGGCCCCCACGTAGCCCCGATCTCTCTTCATGCGATTATTCTCTATGGGGCTACCTCAAATCGGTAGTCTACGAGAATAATCCGACCAATTTAGAGCAGTTGAAGAGGAATATTATTCAGGAAAGTAACAAAATACCGAGAACAACTTTTCAACGAGTTTTCCAAAATTTGCGACTTCGGTTCCAAGAGTGTCAAGCAGCCGAGGGAAGCCATTTGGACAACATTATTTTTAAGTCTTAAAAATTCCCATGCTTCTACTTTTTAAAAATACAAATATATTTTTTTTATGTTTCGTAGTTTTTTTTTAATTGAATATTTAAACCGCCAACACCCTTATGGCCCACCCTGTATTTTAATATATTTTTTTATTTATATTATATATATATTTTATATATAATATATTATTATTATTATTATTTTTATTATTATATACTATTATATATGTATATATAAAGTTATAGACTACAGTGTCCAAAAAAGTAAGACCAGTTTCAAATTAAAATTATGCGGATATGTCGAATCTTGGAAATATATTTTTTCTAAGCGTTAGCACTGTGACAGATATCAATATTTTGGCTACTCTTGGTTTTTAGGTTCTTATCCACAAATCGAAATTTTACGGAATACGAGTATATTAGTATCACGACTACAATGTGAACATGGCACCACCTCCCTCCCAAAACTGCAAAAAATTCAAAACATTTTGCACACTCCAGAATAAATTAATAATTAAATTGCATTTACTACCGATACACACTGTGGTAAAATCTCGCTAGAAAAAAATTAAAAAAAAAGTCTGGCAACTTTCCTTCTGACCATTTAATGGTAACTGTAATTCAGTTCTTGTTTGCTTGTTTTTAGCTCTGATTAGGAAAAATTGAGCTTTAAAGTCAGTTGTTGTCAACAGGTGCATTCAGATTTCAAAGAGAAACGTATTATTTGTATGACTTAGTTCTATGATTAACAGGTCTACGGTGATTTTATTGTCATAATTTTTTTTTATCATTATTAAGCTTTATTTCAAGAAAATATATTACACTTTTCATCCAAATATTTCCATTGTAAGTATTAAAAAAATCTTTTTTGTGAGAACTTCAGAAAGTGCAAAAAATAAAATATTTCCTTTTTTCAAATAGAGTTAAAGCTATTTATTCCGGATAGTTTCGGTGTAAATCTATATTTTGGTTAATCATTCAAGTATTCGCTTTAAGCTAAATCAAAAGCAACCTGCGCATTTTTGCGACTGTCATACATTTTTTTTCACTTTTCCAGTATGACTCTTTCGAGAAAGGACATTTTTGAAGAATGGATAAAAACTCCCAAAATACATCGCAAAGACGCCTTATTGACATTAATAATGGTTAGATAGTAGATATAGTCTTCAAGATATACCAGAAGACATGAAAAGAAATCTTAAGGCAAACATAAATATTATTTGTTTTAAGCTAGCCGAAAAATGGATAAAAAGTGGAAGACATCGTGACTCAATTTGGCTTGATGAACCGTATATATTGCCTAAAAGTGTACAACCGAAAAGTTGTAAAAAAGCTGGGAGAAAAGTGAAAAACTTTGATGACTATAGTGAAAAATCGAAAAAAACAAAGATCCAAAACCTTTTAGATTCAACTGACCATCGAGAAATTATTAAAGCCATTTGAGCAAGTGTTTCGCAAAATGGGAAAGCCAGATTCAGACAGTCTTATGAAAGATCTATCGGAAACTTCATCCAGTAAAGGTACGGAAGTGAAAAAGATATGCAAAAGATTTAGGTCTGAGCCTTTAGGGAGCCTTTCTCCCGATGAAGCCTTATCTTTAATAGTTGATGCTATTTTGTCGAAACATCAATACGATGTTATTCGGATAAAACTCAACACAAAATGCAAAAATCTTTTGCCTCCTACACTAATGTTCAAAAAGCTAAAAAAAATGTTATCCAGCTGAAACAGAAATCACTGAGATGCATGCAAAAAGTTCACTCCAGTCATTAGTGAATCATACCATTGAAAGGCTTTGTTTGGCTCAAAAAGAAGTTTTACTCGTCATTGATGAACTGAGGATGAGCTTTCGAGGAAGAAGAATCTTTTAACGATGCATATGAAATTGACTAAATTAAAATCTTTATGTGTATTTATGTGCTTTATCTGTATTATTAATGTAATGCAGCAAGAACAAGTGAATAAAACAATTACTATTAAATATTTATTAAAAATATTAAAATTATTTTAATACTAAAAATTACTACATCCGACTCTTTACATAAACCTCACCTAATAATTTTATTATATGATTAAGTAATTGTATTCAACGTAAATATTAGTATAAATATAACTACAAATAATCCCAGAGCATGTATTAACCAAACCAATTTTTTTGTTTAAATATATTTTTTGTTGACAGTGTGAACTATTTACTTTTTGCGTCATTTTACTAAACAAAAAATTTTCTAAAAAAAAGTAGATGTTTTACAATCATTTATAAATTTGAATTCATTTTTTGTTTAATACATAAGTGAGAAGTGAATCCTACTCAATTTATTAATTTTGTCCATTTAGATTTGTGATCTACCACACTGTGCGATAGCAAGTTATTTATAGTTTTGTTGCCTAAAACATGGCATTTGGTAAAATTTTCTTAAATTTTTCACCAATGTAGAATTTATTTTAAAGTCTATTAGCCAGGGAACCACATTTGCAAAATGGCTATTGACTGTTCAACGAAAGGTAAAACAAATAAATAACATTTGATGCATTACAATATCCGACTGTTCATGACAACAAATCGAACAAGATAATTTTATCTTCTGACGTCATTTATTTGAAAAGAAACCAACCGTTCTTTGCAAAGTTAAGAAGCGACTAAAAAAGGCAACAACTTTTAAATATTTTTCGGCCGCAATATTTGCTTAGCAACGGAATGATATGCTAAATTTGTATGCTTTTCCTAAGCCAAAAAATTTTTAAAGGTTCATTCAATTCCTTCTTCGAAAATTATCTTGTGGAACCAAGTTATGTTTATCCTTTTCAGTTGAGAAAGGTTGTTACAATATTGGGTCTTCATACACCAAACAACAATGTACAACTTTATCTTTATGGAACACATATTACAATCGTATATAAAATGGATGAGGTATTCTAAACCGGCCATTGAGCGAGGTTAATTGATATGTCTTGATAGCAAGCAATCTGCTCCTTAACGTGATAATTACATTACACTGAATCTAATGTTGTGTTAGGGAAAACTTGCCTTGTTTTACGACCCTTACTTAACCAATTTTCAATGTAATATCTTCTGCCTTAAGCAAATTCTGTACGCTTCTGCACGAGTAGCCTACTCATCGTGGGTTTGCTTTCTGGTTAGAGTCAAATTCCATGTTTTTTTATTTCGTTCCTCACTCGCTTTATGCTTTGATTCACGTGTAAATACAAAATGTAGTAAATGATATGGAAGAGGGAGTTGAATGTTGTTTACTCATCTGTTTGGTCCTTCTGTTTTCTTTTACTTTGTGTTCAAATTTAAATGCTATAGTATATTTTTGTTGGAGGGTAGCCTTAAAGTGCCATAAACAGAAACTTGACTATAGTTGAAAGATGTTCTAAGACAAATCAAATGTACAGGTGTTGTTTAACCGAAGACATTTTACCCTACTTGAAGTCGTAACGAGTTATTGCAATAATTTAAAGTATGTAAATAAAAGAGTATGTAATAAAAAAAATAATAATAATGAGGAAACAAAGGGTTATCCTTTAAGTGGTTCGAAATCAGCCGGTCTGGCAAGGCTGTTAGCTGTTAAATACCTGTCATCTGAAGTGTTATTTATGGAATGAAAGATATGTCACTTACGAATATGGATCGTTTAACAAACAAAGAACGCGTAAAAGTAGTTAAAACTTGCTGCAAAAATGGTAATTCAAACGAGATTCAACACCACCTATATTGTTTTTATGGCATGAGAAGTTTTCAGAAAGCGTAATCTCACATTTTGACGACTTCAATTGGCCACAAAGATCATGCGATTTGACGCCGTTAGATTTTTTTTTTTGTGTGAGACTACGTCAAGGACCGAAATGTGAGAAGAAGTGGTCGAAAACTACCTTAAAAAGGATCCACTGCTGCAACCAATCTAGAAGGCGGTCATTTAAATGGCATTGTATTTCATAATGACAAGGACCAAGCATTATGAAATAAAAGTTTCGTGGAAATCAAAGCTTTAACTTTACAAACTACTCCACTAAATTAGGTAAATAATAAGAATCATTTCATCTACTGAAGGCAACAACAATTTCTTGATCACCAAGGAAAATTCTAAAGATACCAATTTGGTTTTGATATAGAACTCAACCGTCAATTGGAAAAAGGTCATTATATTTTTGCTATTATATTTTTGAATAAACGAAGTATCTGTTAATCAAGTGATATATAAGGTATAGGTATATTGCACTAGGTAACCTTCTTAAGATCAGACGTTTGGAATAATCCGGCTTTAAAATCTTCAATAAATGAACCTAAAAACTGATATTTGTATGCAATTCATTCGCAGCCTTTATTCATTCATTCATTGCATCAAGCTTTGAGATCTGGATTTATTCTATTGGCATTTGTTATGTTCAGAACTATTTTCATTTTCCAATCTCTTTGTGCGACATGTTAACATAATTTTGTTGGGTATAACCAGAATAAATTGTTTTGACCACAGGATTCGAAGCAATCTTTAAAAGATCATGCTAATTATGTATGACACTCGTTCCGAGGTATCAAATACTATATGGAATAATATTCATGGAGAAAAATTAGAATTTAACTAACAGCACTAAACATAAAGGAAAAAATGAGTCTTTGCATCCCATAAATGGAACATAAGAAAACTTCCCAGTGAGCTTATGCTCATTGTAATAGAAGTTCATATTTGCGCAAGAATGATATAAAGAGATTGCGCATTGCGCAGGTCCGTTATTCTTGAGAAATGTAAACAAAGAAGGGAATGACGTCACTCGGCTAGACAGAACGTTAAACAATAGTGAATTTAAGTGAAAAAGTGATAATAATTTGAATTAATTATATTATAGGGTATATTTGCCATAGGCTGAAAGATGTGCTGCTGCATATTATTGATGATCAAGCGAAGTCATATACATGGGTGAGTCATTTAAACGAAGGAGGTTTATGCAAATCCTCACCTAAATTCGTTGAAAAAGTTGGACAGCTAGATCGCATTTTTAAAAGTTTAAATGGTGACACTCTTCATGTCTGTACTGGCTTCCTGAAGAAACTAGTCGAGGAAGCGCATGATGTCGATTGCGATCTGAGAGTTAAAAATTTATTCTTTAGGCCTACCAAAAACGACGAAAAATAAACAAAATTATAAAATGAATAAAAAGCTTCTTCGTGTCCTTTACACAAAGCATATTGTTTAAATAATTTAGATTTATTTCAGAAAAATGTATATCAGCATAATTTGTCTCCATAATCTTACATTCATATACCTACATATTCTAAACCAAAAGCACACAAAGCCGAGTGACGTCATCTGCGCAGAACTAAATATTTTTGTTTCTCATTTGCGTTACCTTATATTCTTATACCATGATATTTGTGTACTCATGAGTATCTCATACTGCTGCTCATGAGTAGAGTGGATGACTCATGAGTAACACACGTGAGAAATGAGTTAGCTCTGTTACTCACCGCTCATGAGTCTTAAATAGGAGTCTCTGCTCATGAACTCGATGCAATCAGCTTGCGAGTAATTGTCAATGTCTGGATTCGCATGGGTCACCGCAATGAGAAATGGAAGAAGCCATATACTATATACACAGTTCGAAACAGCATCAGAAAATTTGAATTTGGAAATTTATTTTAAGTCTTGCGTTTTTGACCAATGTGCACACAAATTTGCGTCAGGACACAATTCTTCAACAATATTTTCTACAGAACAATTTCAGAAAGCATAAAATAGTCAACTGTGCTTGAATGAAGTATTCTTCGTGAATCAAACTTAAGCCAAGTTTTGGTGTTTCGGCAATACTTTCCAAGTATAACTTATACATATTTCAGAAAAATTTCAGAAAGCGGAAGTTTTAATTTTTGACTGGTACCCTAAGTTCACATTTCTATTCATTATGTGCAAGCTAAGGACACCAAACGCAGCGGCAAAGTCTTTTGATAGTGCTTTCGAAACATTTAATATATTTTAGAAAAAATGCAGACATCCGTAATTATTAAGCGATATTCAATATTTCACAAACTAAAGACTCTTCACAACTGTGATCATTTGCAATTTTATTTAATCGATTTTGTCTATTATGAACGATCGAAAGATTCTTCCTGAATCAAAATTATCCTAGAACGTAGTCGTCCACATAAATTATTTCGAAATATTCCTCAGACATGTTTTAAAACGATTTTGTAGTGATATCCTATATTGACATTTCTGCCCACTAAGAGCAAACAAAGTATTCTCCATCCATTAAACTGAAGACTGGGCATAGTCTTTCGGCTGTACTTTGCAAATTTACCATATGTAGATTTCGAATCAATAATAATTTTAATTTTAATTTTTGAATAAAATCCAATTAACATTTCTGTTCGGTATGCTTAAATGAAGTATTCTTCGCCATCTACGAGAACGGCCCCAAAATTAACCGACCTGGTTAATTTGGTGAAAAGTGGCAACCTTATAAAACGTATGTTTTAAGTTTCAAGAAACCATGTTGTTTAGTATTTTTATTTGACCCATCACAAGTAAACGATCTCAGTGAATTAGTAAACATGGAAAGAATTGGTAACCCTTATGTAATTCAATATTTCCAATTGAAGAGCCTCAGTCCAGTCTATATTAAAGCCGACCTAGATTCTAATCTGGGGGAGTATGCTCCTTCATTTACAACTTTAAAATATTTTAGGTAGCAGAGTTTAAACGAGCCTGCTAAGACGAGCACCGTAGTGGTCGACCAATTGAGGTGTCCACGCCAGACGCGATTAAGAAAATCCTCAAAACGATATTGCATGATCGCCGAACGCTGAAGGTGCGTGCGCTAACTGAACTAATAAACATTTCAAAAAGTGTTATACATCGTGTACTGCCGGGGATTTGAAGATGAGAACGCTGTGCCGCAAGATGGGTGCCGCGTTTGCTTTTAATAGAGCAAAAACAGCGTCGTGAAGATGTTTCAATAGAGTGTTTGGCGATGTTTCACCGCAAAAAAGCCAAATTTTTGCGTCTATTTATAACCATGGATGAGACATGGGTCCACTTTTTCCCACCTGAAACAAAGAAACAGCCAAAGCAGTGGACTATAATGGGAGAATTGTGTCCAAAGAATGTCAAGACGTTTCCATCTGCAGCCAAGGTCGTGGCGTCTTTTTTCTGGATACCATGGGCATCCATTATCCTTATTTATTATCTTCAGAAAGAAAAAACCATCAACGGCGAATATTATGCTAATTTATTGCAGCCTTTGGGTAATGAAATTATGGAAAAAGGTGAAAAAGAGAAAGTTATTCCATCAAGACATCCACTATTGCGATGGCCAAAATTAAGGAATTAAAGTTCGAATCGCTTCATCACGCACCTTTTTCGCAAAATTTAGCTCCTTCGGACTATTTCTTTTTCCCAAACTTGAAAACATGGTTCTGTTTTGAAAGATTTGCCAACAATGAAGAGGTTGATTGTGCGGTAAAAGGCTATTTTAAGGACTTTGACAGTTCTTAGTATAAAGAGTCTAAGGCAAAGTCTTTCGGCAGTACTTTCAAAACATACCATACGTAAGACACTTCTTTGGACCCAATTCCACCATCAGTTTTCCTTTCATTCCCTTAGTAGTGAAAAATTGCCGACACAGAGTCTTCAAAATCACAAGAGAATCATTTCATAAAGCGAAGTGATATACACTTTATGCATAAACTAAAAATTGAAGTGTGGAAAAATTTAAATGTTGAAGGAATGCTTATTAAAATTCATACTTCAAAACTGATATTCGAAAACAATGTTCAAAATTTTTTGACAAAAAAAAAAAAAAGGATTACGAAAACTAAACATTTCATTTCACAAAAAGGTAAACTTTCCACTATATATCTTCTACCAATCGGCCACCATGAACGAAACTTCCCTTGAGCGCGACAAAAGATGTGAAATTTAGCATAACCGCAACAAGTTGTGGAGGGCGCACAACAAAGAAAAACATCTCTGCTTTCAAGCTTTAAATAACTTTGTGTGTTATTTTTGTTGCTGCTGAATTCTTGAAAAGGAGAATACATTTTTTTCGCAGTTTCGCTTTGTATCGTCCTAAATATTTTATAATTTGAACTACGAAAAAAATTTCCTTTGTTAACCTTAAAGAGCAAAGCAAAAGAACTAAATTCTTGAGATAATGAATGAATCCTTACACTGTTGATGTTCACATTATTCTTCCAGATGACTTTACACAAAAAAGCTGAAGGGCTTCATCGGAAGGATGAGAGTATGGTTTACAATACTCACATATACCTATACAGAATATTTGAGTTTGCTTTACTCTTTAGCGAAAAATTAGATTTTTTATGAACTGATTTGCGGGACGTACCTTTTTCTTGAGGGGCTGCACATTTAAACAACATTTACATCAACACGTGTTCAAATTTGTATGTAAATAGTTCTACTTCCAACGGGGTTTACCTGCAATAAATTAAGATGATGGAAAATGTTAGTGCGTGAGTACACAAATATTAATAATAGCATGTTATAAATAATGGATGAGAAGATTCGCTTTTTTGCTGCGTTTGCAATGAATAGAATTTAAAACAAAATACGCTTGGAATAACATCTTTTACTAAAAAGTATTAAATAGCCGGTTTTTAGTTCCAAAAATCGTAAATATGCATGGCTAATTACATTATTTTTGCCGCATTATTACCAAAATTAGTTTAAGGATTTATTTTGCAACTTCGTTAATTGCGCTGAACTGATTTGTAAAAAGGTTGAAGTGCACTCTGTCGGCCAGGGTAGAAAGGAAAAATTTGTAGCTACCTCTGTTTGGGATCTGCCAAATTTTGGGTGCTTAAATGAATGATAATGATGATTCAAGATGAATCTCAATACTTAAGTTTCAAATTTTCATGCTCATAAAAAATTAGAACTTTTTGGAAGAAATTACATGGTAATCCTAGTAGACAACATTTTTAGCAGAGTTCCTGTTAATAATGGTTGACAAATAGCAAATAGCCGTAGGCTACCAACGGATAGCAAATACTCATTTTCGTTTCAAAATATGAAAACCTAAGAAAATTGATCATAAAGGGTGTCCCAATAAGAACGCAAGATTTAAATTTGGCGCCTTTCGAAGTGTCATTATTTGGCATTTGAACAAATATTATTGTTTGCTAATAGAAGGTACGAGATTAGTAAAAATGGAGCGCTACACGAATGAACAACGCATTCTCATTGTGAAATTGTTTTACCAAAATGGTGGAAGTTTTGCGGCTACAGTTCGCAAATTGCGATCAATTGGGGGTCACAATAATGCTCCATAAGAGTCAACTGTAAAGAGATTAATGGATAAATTTGCCAAAACTGGCTCTGTTAGTGATGTAAAGACAACAACGCGCCTTCGACCAGGTCGATCGACCGAAAATGTCATAGCTGTACGTTATGATGTCGCTCAAACTCCATCCACCTCAATTCGACACCGAGCTCAGCAAATTGGTGTCTCCAAATCCATTATGCAGCGAATTTTGACGAAAGATTTGCATCTTCATGCATACAAAGTTCAATTAACTCAGGAACCGAAGCCAGCTGACCATGGATAGCGAAGGGAGTTCATTAATTGGGTATTGGAGACAACATGAAAATGCTGATTTTGTCGATAAAATCACCTTCAGTGACGAGGCCCGTTTCCATCTTGATGGCTTCGGCAATAGACAGAATTGTCGCATATGGGGTGAGGAAAATCCTCGAGTGATTCACGAGAAGCAAATGCATCCTCAACGTGTCACTGTGTGGTGTAGATTTTGGACTGGAGGAATCATTGGACCTTTTTTTATGAAAATGAAGCATGTCAAATGCAAACAGTCAATGATGTTCGGTATCGTGAAATGATAACCAGTTTTTTCGTGCCTAGAATTGAAGAAATGAATGTGGAGGGCATGTGGTTTCAACAAGACGGCGCCACATGTCATACAGCCAGAGAAACAATTCAATTGCTGCATCAGTCAATTCCCGGTCGTGTTATTTCGCGTTTTGGAGACCCGAATTGGCCGCCTAGATCGTGCGATTTAATACCATTAGACTTTTTTCTTTGGAGTTTTTTGAAGTCGATGGCTTACGCGAATAAGCCGATGACGACTCAAGTCTTAAAAGAGGAAATTGGACGCTGCATTAATGAAATACCGCAGCATTTATGCAAAACGATCATCGAAAATTTCATTAAAAGATCGCGTGTGTGCCAGCAAAGACGCGGCGGCCATCTGCCCGATGTGTTGTTCCATACATAACCTCATTCTGTCTACTTTACGATATAATAAAGTTTCACGATTTTTTTTAAATATTTTTGTTTTAAAATTTAAATCTTGCATTCCTGTTGGGACACCCTTTATTTACATGTTTCTCAGTTTGGGCAAATTTAAAAAAGAAAAAATTGGCAAAATAAAAAATTGGTAAAATATAAATATGATTCTAACTCAGAAACGGTCTTCCAATCATGAAAATAACAGAATTTTTGATCTACAAGACAGGTTTATACCAAATAATATCCTTCACATAATATCAAAAAAATGGTTAAAATAAAAATATATAACAATATTAAATATAATAGTAATAAATACGAGTAAGATTCGTATTAGTGAATCATCCAATCGCACAAATGACATCATTATCGCGAGAAGACTATACCTGAACTACCATTTTAAATTATAGTCTTTTATCTCAGATTTAAAAAAAAAAAGGAAAATTACTTTTTAAAATGTGTTTTGATATCTTTGCAATAGCATCTATTAACCCTGATTTACAAGTCTTTTTCTTCGCTGTGAACATTCATTTCTGGCGGCTTCAAAATGGACTAAAACGGCGCACTTACTTGTCCCGGTATAGTCACACGAACTTGGATATTCCATATTTAAGCTGATCTAGACATTATTTTGTGCTCAAAAAATTGTTCTCTAATTTTCGTAGTGATTATTTTGAGTAAAACAATAAAAGTAATCAAAAGCAATTTTTTAAAAAAAAATTACGAATTACGAACAGAACGGTGAAATTCAACAAAGCATGTACAAACTGTTCATTTGTAATTTTAAAAATTAAAAATTTTAAAACAAAATTTTTGAAATAATTGTGCTCAATTTTCATTCCATATTTAAGCTCGTCTAGACATTATTTTGTGCTCCAAAAATTTTTCTTTATTTTTCGTGGTGAGTATTTTGAGTAAAACAATAAAAGTAATCAAAAGCAAAAGGAAACCGCTTTTAAAAAATTACGAATTACAAACAGAACGGTTAAATTCAACAAAGCATGTACAAACTGTTATTTTTTTAATTTTAAAAATTAAAAATTTTACAACAAATTTTTTGAAATAAGAGTGCTAAATTTTCATTCCATATTTAGGCTCGTCTAGACATTATTTTGCGCTCCAAAAATTTTTCTCTATTTTTTTCGTGGTGATTATTTTGAGTAAAACAATAAAAGTAATCAAAAGCAAAAGGAAATCCTTTTAAAAAATTACGAACTACAAACAGAACGGTTAAATTCAACAAAGCATTTACAAACTGTTAATTTGTAATTTTAAAAATAAAAATTTTAAAACAAAATTTTTGAAATAAGAGTGCTAAATTTTGTGAAAGCGTCTTTATTTGTCAAAAAAAAAAAATTATTTTTTGAAAATTTTGCAATTATGGAAACGGATTTTAAAATTATAAAAACAATTTTTTCCCCATAAAATAAAAAAGAAATAATACTTTCTGGTTCGACTGTAAAATGAATCGATTTTTTAAAAATAATTTTTTACATTTTTGAGAAACCAGGCTTTAAAAAAACCTTCACGACTTCTTAAGAAATGTCTTAAATTTTTACAAAATCGCGCAATCTTTTTAAACTGATGTTCTGCATTTTCAAAAAGCTTACATTTTCTACAAAAAATATGAGCTGGATCTTCTGGGCCCATTTTCGAAAATGTAATATTGGGGCCGGGACCCGGTGTATAAGCTTCGACTGTTTTTTTTACTCTATTTTCCAACAAATTTGTCTTGTACCTCCATAGTTCCATACATTTTTTTTATCATTCCGCTGTGCTAAACTAAATGTAATCTTTTATTTTAATTTTAATTATCTATATCTATAATTTTAATGATGGAGTTCAGAGCGGATTACTTGAGAACTTACCTGAAGAATATAACAAAACGTTTTTTTAAGAATGAAACAGAGATTGATCAATAGGTCGTCTAAGCCGAAACCGAAAAAAACCCGTCAACGGCGATCAAAGACCTATTTAAGATTTTTCTTTGATTACCACTGTATTGTGCAAAAGACATACTTGCTAGAAGATCCGGCGGTAAATAAAGAACATTATCTGATCTGTATGCGGCGTTTGAGAGAGCAAATTGGTCGGAAAAAATCAGATTTGTCAAAAGAAACCCCATGGATTTTGCACCACGATAACGCACCAACTCATAAGTCGTTAAAAAAAAGCATAAAAACCACAAATACCATCGAAAACCCGCCGTATTCACCTGATACTTTTTCTCTTCAAATAGAAGACAAAAAACTAAAGCGTTCTCTGAAAATGCATTTGAATACTGTTTTGAGTTGCAAAATATTACATCAAAAGATTTTCATGAAATTTCTTCAATGTGTCAACAACCACACGTAACCCGGTTACATAGTTATATTAACATGAAATGAATGAAACGGATGAGCTAATTAGGGGCGTAATTTCCCTAATGTGAATTTTTGATCGAAAGATTAAATATCCCATGTTGCCATTCAACAAATTGTTAACAAGTTTTCATTTTTTTCTCTGTCACGGTTCAACATCAACAGAAGCTGAGCGAAAAATGTCCCATCGTTGTATTGATCCATTGTCAAATAACAACTTTATACCATACGACAATATCCCAAATTTAACGAGAGATATTCTCAAAGATATTAGCTACTGTCAACAATATATTGCACACATGTAAAGCGTATACGAAGCTGTTCTCTTTTTACTCATTTCTGACTGTTGCACCGGTTTTAAATGCTATGCTTTCCCGCTATTTCATAACTTCCTTTGAATGTCATTCGCTCCCTCTCCGCCCTCAGCCACTTCAGGCGAAACATCATCACACATTCACTTTTCCTCAAATTCATCATTTTTGTCTGTCGCTGTATTCACACCTAATACTTCTAGTTTCCTTTTGCTGCCTGCGCCACCCACTTGTTAACGTTATTGTTTTGTGTGTCTGTGTCCAACGAAAATTCTCCGCAAGCAACAACTATGATTATGATTATGCGCCAATTGATTTTTCTAACACCGGCAAATCGTAGGACTTCACACGCGCTTGTAAACTACAGTTTTTTTTTGTTAATGTTTTTACATTTTCTAATGATCCAAACACTGAACATTCCATATTTACAAAAACTAAGCGATTGCAACCACTTTTAACACGATTATTTGCAATTAAATATGCAATCGGCACTTTCGCGTCCGCACTGTAAGAATTTGACAACCGAACTGAGGGAGAGACGGCGAAAAAAAGAAGTTGGTGTAGTGTCAGGAGAGGGAGATAAAATGTACCCTCTTTGTAATACAATAATTGATTATTGTGACGTTAACAGTGTAGTGTATGTTAAACGTGTTAATACAGAAATTAACAGAAATGATCCATGTATTAACAGAAAATTTAGAGATAAAAGAGAAAAGGTAAAAAAAAATGTTTTGTGAAAAATGTACATAATTAAAATTCCATTAATATAGTATTATATTAAAGACTTCATTTTCAAACCATTCAGTTTCTGTCGATCATGCGAGAATTGTATAATAACTACTTTAGTTTTGAAAAGCACAAAAAAATTATTTACATGCGTGTAAGGAACGAATTTTGTCTCTCTAACATAGTGCATGGATAGAAATACTTTTTAGCTCTAGAGACAAAAAGTCTTCAGAAAATTGAGGAGGACCGCTCTGCTGTTTTATGAGGGTGGTCTAAGATAAGAGAGGTGAAAATGCGGTTGAAAAATATTGAATTTTATTAAATTTGAATAAGTAATAAATATTATGTTTTTAGCAATATAGCAACTTATTTGCGTTCCCTACAAACTATGATATTAGCTTTTCACAATTGGAGACCAAGATATAAAAAGATAACTTTCTTCCTTTGAATGTCTTGCCCGATAAAGTCCATTCTAACGTGATATTACAATGCAGGCAGGAAACTTTATTAGAACATTCCGAAATAATAAAATTTCTACCTTTTTTAAGATGGTTACTATATTCGCCTAATATTTTCATTTGATGAAGAAATCTTCCACTCCACAAAAAATAGTGTAATGTAATTAATAAGGAGAAATAAGGTACCCGCTCGATACAAATTAC
>JAHXMU010000012.1:2486781-2544477 GCA_019455685.1 Philornis downsi
AAAATTATTTTAAATCACATAGAGTATTGAATACAATTTTTAAAATTGTTAAATTATGATCTAAAAAATCCATTCACAAAAAAGAAGAGAAAAAAATCAACTATCTATGTTAACAACATTTTTAACATTTTCTAAAAAAACAGAGAATTGTTTTAAGTGACGGGCTTCTTAAACATGTAACAAATTCTATTTCAAATTACATCATAAAAATTTGTCTTTTATTTTTATTTTTTAATTGTTATAGTTTAATTTGATCTTACTAAATTATTTTGTTCAGAGCCGAAGCTGTTTGAACGCATTTGGAATAAATTGCTGTTGTCACATTTCAATTTAATCTGACACTCAGAGGAAAAGGCTGCCATTTGTTTTAAAAATTAAATTGTGACGGATAGCCATTTTAGCTGTGGCAACTTAAACTTCATATTAAGACCGCTACGTTTGGGCCATATTATTGAATCAGGACAAAAATGTCTATATATCATGCAAAATGTTTTCCATCTAGAAAATGATAGATACATGCATTATGCTACTTGTTTTTGTCATTGTGATTATCATCAAATTGTTGGGTATAAAGTGCCGCTCAAAGTGAGAGGAAACAGTTTTGGTATAAAAAAGAAATTTAATACAATAACTTCGGATCAGCAATGTCGACATAAATACTTTCACGTGAACAAACTTAGTACTAGGCTTTAATCGCAAATAAAACTCCACTATTATTTTTTTGCAAAAAATTCCAGGCTAAATTTTGGAAAAAGACGAGTTTTTAAAACGTTGTCGTATATTTCAATGACATTGGAAAGATATTTAAACAAATCTCATGTCTCTTTTAACAGTTTTCATTTTAAACAACTTACTGTCACTGCCTACTCACTATAAATATGCCCTAGACCTGATACTCTTGCACTGAAAACTGTGAATTCTTATAACACTTCCCATCTCTGTAAATCCAACTTTAACTCCCCTCAACCATAATTATGTTATTCGTTGAACTGCTGCAATTCGATCGATCGTGCCAATTAAAATGTCAAATATATCGTGCAAAAAGTGCGTTAAGTAGTATTATTTTTGTCTAAATCGAGTATTCAGTGTCTGACTAATTAGGATATGAAAAAATATTGCCAACAACTATATATGTAGTTTACTAACACGAAAAACGAATAATAAAATATGTACATACATATATGCAAATTCCTATGATTTGCTGATGTAAACAAAAACAAAAGGCGCACATTCGTGTCGTTGCTTGTGGCTTATTCGTGGTAGTGAGATGTTCCTACTTGAGCATACAAATAAAACAACAACAAACAAATGAATGAATGGGGCAAGCAACAAGAAAAAAATAGCAAAATTGTGTGCGAATAAGGCGAGGGACAAATGTGATTGATAGTGATGGAAACAAATGCAAAATTGGGTCGGGGTAAGCTAATGGCCTGTTGTTCAATTAGTAAGTACAATGAAGATTATGATATGCAATTAAGAAAACTTTGGGAACAAAAATTTATTTATTAATCCTTACAAAAATGCTTAATTAACATCCCCGAAAATCCGACGATAAACGACGTGTTCAGAGTTTTACAACTTTTTATTAAACTTTTGGTCAGTTAGATTTTGCATTGAATAGCAAATTTGTAAATTTTTCATTGATATAAAAACATAAAATATTTTTTCATTCTAACGAAAAAAAAATATGTGATAAAAATGCTAAAACTGAACAGGGACCCAACTGGAACATAAATCAAAAATGTTAACAAATTTTAAAACATTTTTTCCTTCTAAAAAGGAGGAAAACATGTAATAAAAATGCGAAAACTGAGATGTAAAGTAAAATGTAACAAATTAATATGTATTAAACAGGGATCGTAACTGGAACTTAAATTTAAAAAAAATTTGAAAATTATAAAATATATTTTTCCTTCTAAAATATAAAAAAAAAATTAAAATGCTAAAGCTGGGAAAGTAACAATAAACAAATTAATATTTATTGAACAGAGCGTAACTGGAAGTGCGTAAATCAAAAATATTAAAATTTTTTCCGGCAACCAAATCAGAATTGTTTAGATTCATACGCCAGGAAAAAAATTTGACACAATTTTTATTCTAATTCAGATAATGGACGGCTTTGTTTGTATTTCATTCGAAATTTTTCAATCCAAGACATAGACAACATCTTTGCGTAGCTGTGAAAATTTCTGAGCGCCTGAAAATAAAACATTTGAAGCACTTTTACTTTTTGCAGTTTGGCGCTAGTCCTTTTTCTCTGGCAAAAAACGAAACTACATTTTGGTTTCAATTCTGATTCAGATTAAAAAACCCAAACTGGATAGAATTATATTTTCGTTTTCAAATCGAAATATCTGTTTCGTTGTATTTTGGTAGAGAAGCAGAGCAATTTAAGTTTCTAATTTCGCTTCAGGTGAGAAACGAACCAATATCGTTTCAAAAATGAATCAGAAACAAATTTCGAATGTACTTCAAATAAACTTTCAACACCAAAACCGAAACGAAACTGAACTTTCGTGAAATTTGCTGGTATTAAACATGTTTTCTTTCTAGGCCTGCCTATTTATTGAATGTTATATAGCCATATCTCAATACCACTATTATGTTATAATTTGCTTAACATCTGTGCCATTAAGAGTTGCAAAAAATAAATTTGTGAGATCAAAGACATTTAAATTTACGTCATATATGTATTCATGGAATGATATATTTTTTTGCCCAAAACGTAATCCAAAAATGTAATCCATCGGATACGACGCCAAAAAAATAATAATAATTTGCCACGCGCAAACCGCTTAAATTAAAGTCAAATTTGGAATCGAAATTCCAAATCAAAGCAATCAAATAAAAAAAAGCTATGGTAGATCTTCTTTACAATAGTATAATCAAAAGCGATGACACACTCGCAGTCAGTCTGTTTTAACATTATTTATAAATAATTTCCATAAATTTTTTTGCTACTGCCAATACTTCTGCCAATTTCCCCAGAGTTGAATCTGTCAGAACAATCTGTTAGTAATCCCCTTTACGCATGGGCACCTTAAAGAAACTTTATCTAGTTTAAAAAACGTGCGTTATTATCGTGAAGTATAGGGTAAATAATAAGGTCATATATTTTTAGCAAAATTGCAGCTCTATTTTTGTTTTAATTCCAAATATAGTCGAATAAAGTTAGATCGAACTCAAAGGAACCAGAAAATTTAGTTCGTTATATCTTCTGTAAATTTCTTCAAAAGTCGGAAAATGCTTCTAATGTATTTTGAAACCTTCATTTTAATTATGTATACTGGAAGGAAAGCTGACAAAATATTTTTGACTAACAAATCAAAAAGGAACGAACATTTAGCTTACAATTAAGTGAGATTTACAGAATTGAACAGGTGCAATAAGAACAAGCCAATATATTCAGGTTCGTTTATGACTTTTATCTTATTTTTCCAGAAAAAACTCGAACTTGTTTTGGTGCTCAATAAATATGCCTGTAACTACGGCGATAATATCTAAAGGCGTTTAAATTAGAATGGGGGTTTCAGCACCTATTAGCTCAGTATATTGCTGTTAACTATAGAATAAATGGTCAAAATATTACTAAAATCTTGAAAAAGAAAAATTAAAAAAAAAAAATTGGATTGATTTCCTCACACCAAGTTCTTTCCTACTAGACCGGTTTGTCCCACTTGTGGCATTAGCATTTAAAAAAATGACCCTTCTCGTCAACAAAATACAAAATATTTATGATACATCCAAATTTATTGTATCGTCTTCAAAGAAGGCCCCTTCGAGACAGCATACTTATGCCAATGCGTAATCCAAACATTAAAAATACGCATAGGCGATTTCCGAAAAAATTTTCAGTTGTCGACTGAAAATGGACTGAAAATAACCGGAGCCTTGTTGGGAGAATATGGTGGTTGTTTTATGATATTTTTGGAGAATTAGCCATAAATTCGTTCCTTCATTACCTTGTGAGATGATGCGTTATTGTGGTGTAGATTTCATGAATTTGCTTTCCACAACTCTGGCCTTTTTCGACAAATATGCTTCCTCAAACATCACATAACACCCAAGTAATATCCTTTATTTACCGTGTGATCTTTTAGCAGAGATTCTGAGTGCGCAAAATCGCGGTAATCAGGAAAATCAGTCAACATTAGCTTGGCTATTGGTCGAATATGACGTGATTTTTCGGCTTCGCCTTAATTGGAAAGCGTCATTCTGAAGCTTGTCGACTGGTATATGCATATTTGGTCGGAATTGGTCCGCTAAAGCACGTCTTCTGAAGAAAATTCAATTCTTTAAGAACTAGTTGAGCAGCAACACGTCTCATGTCCGAAGAGTAGTGCAAAATGGTACGAATAGGGTTGTAAGATATAGAAAGTTTAGCGGACAGCCGCTAAACCGTCACCTTAAATGACGATGTTTAATCTGTGTTCGGTTATTCCGTACACGAAATTTCATTTGTAATACAAAGTCTAAAACAAATTTCGTATTTTTATCCACTGTGAAAATCGCGGAATATGCTTAAAATGAACTTACAAAATCGAACACTGTGAACAAAATAAATGGCAGCGTTACAGTATAGAGGACAGTATAATTTTGGCAATCCCTTTAAGATTCTATTTCAATTTCAAATACTTAATTGTCTGTCACCATATGTAGCATTAAACTATTGTAAATTGTTTTTAATTAAAAATAGTAAAAAATAAATAGTAAAAAATAGTGAAAAAATCTTGAAAATACCTATTTTTTAAGAGCCACCTTTAATCATTGTATGCGAAAGTTTTTCTTCATCTTTTACTTTTTGCATAATTTTGAACTTAACCTGCTTGTGGATGTGAGATACATTTATGATCAAAATTTCGGTCTCCTACATCGATCCCTATTGTGCTTTCAATATACACATGGATAGGCGGATGGACACGCTTATGTTAATATAGATTTTATGATGATCTAGATTTTATAATATCTAATATCGGCGATATTTTGTTCGTTATAATGCTTGGACCTTGCCATTACGAAATACAACGTAATTTAAATGGCCACCCCTGGGTTGGTTGCAGCAGTGGATCCTTTGGGGATTATAGCGTTAAAGCGGTATTTGACGTAGTTCCACAAAAAAACTCTAACGGCGTCAAATCGCATGATATTGGTGTCCAATTGGCGTTGTCAAAACGTGCAATTACGCTTTCTGGAAACTTCTTATGCAATAAAGCCAAAATTGGTCGTAATGAATCAATACTTTTGTAGTAAGTTTTAACTATTTATAGGCGTTCTTCGATTGTTAAACCATCGTAAATGGGAAACTTTTCACTAAATAAATAACACTTCAGATGATTGGTATTTAACAGCTGACAGCCTTGTCAGACCGGCTTTTTTGAAACCACTGAATGGATAACTCTGTATGTACGTAGTAGGAGCTGCAAAAGCCAAAATATATGGATTGCAAACGTGATGGCCACAAAATAGTACATCATTATACTCGTACATGAGTTAGCTTGGGCGCAAAGCCAGATATTCTTTCGATAGTGGTCACTTCGTATCCATCATTAAAGTTCCTGACATGGACATATTCTAGTTCCTACATATTCGGAACGAAACCAAGGTTTTTTCCGCCTTTCTTTATAAAAATAAAAAATTACTCTCATATTTGTTCAGCGAGGGCCAACCAAAGTACATTTTATGAGATTTCGTTATAAACATAAATGTTTATATAAAGTTGCTAATGTTACTGATAACACAAAAGAAACGTACAGGATTTGTTACAGGATTTGTTCGTTATAATCGCGCTCGTTAAAAGCATATTGCAGTGTATTCAAATTAAGACAGGTAGGAGTACCTTTACCTATACATAAGATCCAGCTTTGTATTAATATTCGAATTGGAAAAAGAAAACAAAACGACTCAAGTTATTAAATATCTAATCATTCAATATTTTTCTCCGGCTTGTCACAAAATACTGCACAATTTTGTAGGTAAAACATAACCAACTTTATTTCATAATTATGTAATTTACCATACAACCAAAAGTCTGACTACATATTCCCCACAACGGCTCATCCATTATTTACTGTCTCCTTTGATGTTATCACCTGTTATGTTGCTGTCTGCCACCAAGAGGTAGACAACATGGTTTTCATTTTACCACAATTCACCTAGAGCAATTCCCATGTCTCGAAGCTATAACACAAGGATAATGCATAACTTGGGACAGTGGCCATGCTAAGTAATACTCGTATATCTGGAGTAAATGACGATGAAAATATTTCCTCATGTAACTGGCATAATTGCGAAAATATGCTCGGCACGAAGCCGAAAACTGTCTGCTATGGTAACTCCCCAAGGACCAAAGGATAACAGCAAAGCAAATGCAATGAACAGAAAAAAAAAAACATTTAGAACTTTCTATATCAAAGTCTCAACTTGAAATGATTGGCAAAAGTTTTGTTTCATTATTGCTGTTGTTAAAGTTGAATGAAATCCTGGCATTTTCAAAAGAATAACAAACGGTTGTGAGAACATGTTGATCAATGCGGCTCGAAAAAAAAAAAACAAAAACCAGAAGGTCGAGTCATTGTGAAGCAAACAAAATAGACTTCAGGCAATACTAAGTTGTAGTTGCGAAACCTTGTTAATTAAATTACTGTTAAGGTACATTTGTAGAGTTTTCATGCCGAAATTGGATATAGAAAAAAGTCATGAAGATTTGAAATTTGAATGTTGAATAGCTGGGTCTTCTTAAATTTGAATGCGCGAATTACTTCCCATTCCGGTAAATGGAGAGGGTGGATAAATTTTTAATTCAGTGAAATTAAAAATGTTGCACCGTAATCTAAGCCTCTAAAAAGTCCAACATACTCCTAGGTAAATTAAATTTTGCTAGAGGAGGAGTACGAGTTCGTAAATAGAATTTGCGATTTGAATGATTATGAGCGCTATAAGATGATTATTTGAAACCCGGTTTTTAATCGGAGGTGTATAAAGGACAACTATTAATGTCGGTACGAAAAACAATTTTATCCAAATATCATTAATTTTGAATAAATTTCAGAAATGGGTAAACATTCGATGCATTGAAATGATGATGGCTGAATGAGGACGGATTTATTTACCTGTAGTTGCTGTGGTTCGGAAAGTTCATTCGGTTAATTCATTAGCTCATCGTATGTCACTTCTCATGACGTAGAGTTCCTTTAAACACTATCATAACTTCGTCCCAGCCCCTTTCTAAACTGCTTACTATAGTTTACTTGTGTTTTCGTTCAACTCGTGAGTGGTTATATCGTTAAAAAAAATTATGAAAAGTGTGAAGTGGAAGTGGAAAAAATGAGCGAAAAAGAGCATTGTAGGCATATTATGCTGTATTATTTCCGAAAAGGAAAAATAACTGCTGAAGCCAGCTAGCTGTTTGTGGAGAAAATGGACCAAATGAAAGATCTTGAAATGATTCAAAAGATTTTCTGCGGGCTAATTCTCCCTAGCGGACGCTCCCAGTTCAGGATGACCAAAAAAATTGTTTCCGTGGAGGTGGGAGATTTAATTATTGTTAATCCCAGTGCAACAGTTAGGGAAATAGCTGAAATAATCAAAAAATCAGTCTCAATCGTTTACGGGGTCATAAAAGAGCTCGGATTTGTGAGCAATGTCGATGTGTAGGTACCTCACTCTTTCACTGAGGCCTCACAATGCCTTGCGGACCCTTCAGAAACTGTCAGAGCTTGGGTGACTATCACCTATCACCCGTCCGACTATCACCTATCCCGCAGTCTGAGCAACCACTTAAAGGATTTGAATTTCCATAACGACGAGGAAGCGAGGAAAATTGAATTTTCCCAGAAAAACCACACGAGTTTTATGAGAGAGGAATTAAAAATCCCCCATACAGATGGCAAGAACTTATTAAAAAGGGGAGAGATTATATAACAGATTAAAATAAATGTTTTCTTGTGATATACATTTGTAAGTAATTTTTTTTTTAACCGAACGAACTTTCCTAACCACCCGATAATACCAATAAATAATTTAATTTTTATTAACTGTAAATTGTCAAAATAAAAGAGGTTTTTTTTCTTAAATCTTCCACTTTCTACGGCACCCGGTTTTATCAGGATCGTCAAGCCAAGTATAAAGTATAGTAAGTACAGGATGGCGCACGAATCGTCCTACAAACACAACGCCAATGCTAATGAGGATCGTTATTTAAAGATGTAGAGCGAAATTTTTACCCAGAACTGCGCCGAAGACGTATCCCTTTCGACAGTATTTGATTCCAGCAATATGAGCAACTGCACACATAGCCAGATCGGTTATGGCGCCGCTCCAACTAAAATTCTCAAACAAATTAATATCCAGAACTTCCACTTTCCGCTGGTCACCTGACCTGACTGCTCCAGACATTTTTTTATGGGGTTATGTCAAGCAAGAGGTGTACAAAACGAAACCGTGGAATATGACTAAATTGAACCAGTCTATTAAAATAATAATTGAGGCGATCCTGCATTGAATTATTTTCTGATCAGGTGCCGCATATGGGTGAATGGGCATGGAGGTCATTTACATTTCAACATCTTCAAAACCAATTAGTTATATAAAATACAGTTTTGAGATTGCTTCACTCAGTTACAATGATTCGATAAAGCACAATGCACCGTTTTGTTTGATAATTTGTTGCCATTTTAAAGCTAATTCCATTAGGGGCATAATGGAAATAGAAATCGTCATAGAAATCATCGTCCCTATTGGCAATGAAACTGGGGTATGCGATTTCACACACCAGCAAAATCATTTGTCACAGACAGGCAGTAACCAATTACTTGCCTATGTTCTAAAGTGGATGCTTAGGAACATTCCAACCATCCTCTTGAAGCTTCTAGGAAGTCACATCGATTTGTGTGTCATGCCGTTGTTCTGATGGAAAACAATTTCTATCCTGTTGGCTAAAGCTAGCCGCTTCTATGCTTCTATGCATCCAGTTTTGCTCAAGTGGTTTCAAACGAGTTTTTGTGCAATCGTAACATGTATTTTCGGCAATTAGCATTTCAGAGCGTGGTGCATTTTTGACATCAAAACTACCGGAGTGGTATAGACAAAACCTAAATTGCGCATGATTGGCTGTTACAGAATCACGGCCATAAACACCATTTACATTTTACCCTGTTTAAATTTTTAAAATATGGCGTATTCTCTCTTTGATATCTCTGAGGCACATTCAAACCATACTCAGTCAAGAAATCACAAATTTGTTTGAGTGAGTACGAAATCCTAGCCATCTAACGCCATCTAAGTTAAACCGATCGCACTTATTCAACGTGAGATACAGTGGTCGCAAAAATTATTCGTATACCCACAAGCTTTAAGTTTAAACATCTGAAATATGACCCAAAATTATTTAAACATACAAAGTTTTTTTTTTAACTAATGTTTTTATGTTATATGCTTGCAACAAAAAATCAATTCACTTTAAATTTGGTACATAAACAACATAAGTGGAAATAGGTCCATAAAATGGAAATAGGTCCAAAATTCAACGCAAAAAAATATTCGTACATTCAACATTTTTTAATATTGTTATAAGAAAGAAGCCGACGAACATTATATTCAATACTTTGTTAGATCTCCTTTAGCCTTAACAACTGCTTCCAAACGTCGGCGCATATTTTTTACTAGGGTGTTAGTGTCATTTGAAGAAATTTTCTTCCACTCAATATTTATGTCAGGTCAGGATTTCCTTCGATGTTACTTTATGTTTCCGAATTCATCTTTCCAACAACTCCGAAATATGCTCAACCGCATTTAAATCTGGTGACTGAGGAGGAGATTTTAACTGCACTGATAAATTAGCCACGCATGGACTATATATGACGTATGCTTAGGGTCGTTATCTTGTTGAAACAACTAATTCCATGTAAATTATTTTTTAAAATATCCAACTACATGTGCTTATTCATTTCCTCATTAATAAACGCCATCAGTCCAGCTCCAGATGCAGCCATACACCCCCAAACCATTACATTTCCACCGTGTTTAACCGTCGGAATAAGATTACGCTCTTGCATCTCTTCATTCGAGTTTCGGTCGGCCATCTGGCGCAAGTATTTTAAATTTTGATTCGTTGCTGAAAGTGAAATTTTCCCAAAAAAAATCTGGTTCAATGAGGTAGAGTTGGGCGAATTCCAAGCGCTTTTTTTTGTTGATGTCGGAAATGTAAGGTTTGCGCCGTGGAACTCTATTCCTATATCCACCTCTAAGCAGACAGTTTCGTATTGTTTGGGAGCAAACTTTTTTTAACAGATTCCAGAATATTTTGGCATAATTATGAGGTCGTTATTTTTGGATTTTGGACCACTGCAACTACTATGCTTCACTCTTCTCGCGGAATTGAACATTTCGGACTTCCAGCTTTTTAGTGATTTGAAATCAATTGCCCTGTTTTTACATAATTACTAATAATACCTTGAACTGTGGAATGCGATTTCCCAACAATACATCCGATTTCTTGAAGAGATTTATTTTCCAAATATAATTTCAAAATTAATTTCCGGACATCTAGGGATAAATCGACACTTCGTCCCATTTTATCGAACTTCAAGGAAAATCAATGCGAAACTGACAAATAATCGACTAAAAAATACAAGAAGTGGATTTTTTACTGCCTTATTACGAAATAACTTAAAGCAAACCCAAAGATTAAGGTTATGTTGAGCCATACAACATCATAGCTACAGTGCCGCTCACTTGAATAGCACCCCCTTTAAATATTTTTCTAAGCTGGATTTTTTCCAAAATAATAATTCTAACGAACTGGTTGTTCATTTATAAATCATATTTCACGTATTTGCTGTAATCCTATAACATCAATTTTCTTTCATTTTAATGAATTAAGTACTAAAACATTAAACACAAAAAAGCAGTCAGAAATTCAATGCCAGTTTTTGGTTCATTTGAATATCCCCCCTTACAAAAATTAGATTATACACAAAAACATTAATTCTAAATTAAAGGTATTATTGTTTGCTTACATCTAATTTAAAAATAAGAATTTTAAGTAAAATTTAGTAGTGGGTGCTGAGAATACATTCATATATTCTGTTCGGTAAAGAATCATAATTTTTTTTTTTTGATTAGGTCCAGCAAAATACACGACCAGGCCCGTTTAATTTCTATAATGAGTTCACTTTTGCTTGCCTCATTCGTGCACCTTGCGTACTAGCCATCCCCAGACATTTTCATTGTTTAAGTCTGGAGAGGAAAGCGGTCAGTTCATAACCTCAACATTTTGGCTGTGTGGGTTGGCGCGTTATCATGCTGGAATTTCCATTCCAAATATCCGAAAACGTTAACTTCAGGAAAATCTTTAACTTCAGGAAAATCTTTTTCCAGCACGGCATTCATTTCTACAGAGAGAAACTGGAGCTTTATTGTGCCATAATAAGAGATCGCACCCTATACCATAACTCCACCTTCGCGGCTGTGTAATCGATTGAGTAGGTGTTCCTCTTTC
The DNA here is from genome assembly GCA_019455685.1 of Philornis downsi. Classification (NCBI taxonomy): domain Eukaryota; kingdom Metazoa; phylum Arthropoda; class Insecta; order Diptera; family Muscidae; genus Philornis; species Philornis downsi. The sequence goes on from JAHXMU010000012.1 coordinate 2,498,279, forward strand.
CGAAGATCGGGGAAGCAGTAATTATATCCATCAGGACCCTCTAAATTAATTTATTTTTCGTCGGAAAATATTCCACTATTCCACTCCTTTGTCATACGACAAAGATTAAGGCGACGTTCCTTATGGAGATTGTCTAGCGGTGGTTTCTTTTCAAGTCTTAAGCGTTGCAAGTGTGCCGCTTTGAAAATAACTATTTTTACCGTTGAAACACTTGCACTTACGTCAGATTTTTCCTTGATTTTGGGCATATCTCAGAATAGCCCTCTTGTCAGCGGCTGCAATAGCATTTGCTGTTCGACCTTTCATATTATTTCGGTGGCACGTAAATATGTCGATGTAACTTTGCGACTTCTATTAGTTTTTCTGGTTATTTGATAAATGGAATGTCCACACTCCTTGTAGGTTTTAATTTTGGATCTTCCCTTGACATTTAAGAATTTAGCTCGGCCCATTTTACTTAAAATCGATTGTTTTATATTTAATTATACACATTTACTGTAATCCGATCTAATTTATGATGATCTGCAAAAGACTTTAACACTTAAACTGATTACCACGTGAGGGATGATATTCAAATGGACCAAAAGAACCGATTTTTCACTCATTTAAAAGAAAAGAGCGAATTAAAATAATGTGACACTTCCATGGCTTGGAATTTTTTGTAGGTGATGTGTGAAAGTAGGAGAAACAAATAAGTAAAAACTGAACCGTTATGTGAAGTGTACTTTGAATAGTAGTCACTAATGTTAAATGATTAGGTGGCGCTATTCGAGTGAGCGGCAGTAAAGAAAGTGCACGAATAATACAATTTTGCGTAAATTTGCCTATTTTTTGTGTTTCTACCCAATTCTATTTGTAGAAGTAAGATAACGGTATATTTTGTAGTGCATTTCGTAAAGAATCTTCATTCTTTTAATCTGCAAAGATATATGTACGTTCATCATATACTGGATATTACCTATAAGTGCATTTTTGCCTTTTGTACTATTATGCAGGGTGTATGAATAAAATTGTGACCACCGTACATACTCGTATTAGTAAAGCCATCTATGGGAAAAGAATAGATTTCTTTCTACTATATCTTATGTTATACTATTCACTCTACACACTACTGGGAGAATCGGACTAATAAATACATATACATACATACATCTCACTAAATACTCGTGTTTATAGGTAGAAATTAATTTCATTTCATTCTATATCCACACTTTTCACGTGACTAAATTCTTTGGCTCTATTCTTAGAAGAAAATTGAGTGCGGATTAAACTAAGACGTATCACGAGCCTATTTGTTTGTTACTTGTGTCGAATTCATTATGAGAATGTCTTCTGCTTAGTTCATAAGATGATGAAGTATGTGGATGGCATTACTGGCAATGCGACCAATTAATTGTTAAAATAATTTCTTTTATCTTCATAGAATTTGTGTGACAAATTTTAGCTAATAACATACACACATTATACAACAATAAATTATAATTACCTCGATCTAATGAGACATCCACACAATCGGTAGACATTGGAAAATTTCAAAAACAGACGAAACCTATTGTGTATTTATTGAATTAAAGTTAAATTAAAGAATATTAAGCTAAAGTCTTTTTTTTTTTTTTGGAGAATGAATCCATTGAGTCTCAACGATGGGAATGGAGAGAACTTGATACTTTAAATGATGCCATGTATTAAATACTTTAAAGGCGTCAAATAATAGAATAGTTTACCATTACCCATTGTTCACAGTATTCTGCAGAGATGAAGTTATTCGGTAAAATATGAGCATATTTGTTGTATGGAATAAAAGTAATTCAATTTTGAGGGAAGCATTATCGTTAACAAATCAGCTAATTTGTTGATATTTTAAAAGCTGAATGTTAACTAAATAAATAGACCACAAATAGACCTAAACAATTTAGAATTGGGGTGTCCTGAGGTTTACAAAGTTTCTAAAAGTTACAAATCTTTAGGTCTGAGACAAAACTAGTTGCGGAACTTCAATCCGTTGAACTGAGATTTAAATACCAACTACTTATATACTTATGCGAAATTTCGCAAGTATGTCTCGTATTTTATATATTAAGACATCTACATATCTACATATCTAAACACTTCATTAGTGTTCTCTACATAAATTTTTTAATTATATATCAAAGCAGGGGCTTCTAGAAGATGTACAGAATATTACAAGCTATGTATTCTGATTTCATTTTAGGTTAATCAGATTCAATGGATTCTAAACTATATTCGAAAAAGCAATTTTTGTCAAATTGTCCATTTCGTTTGTAAGACATCATCTTAAACCATGGTTTAGGAAAAATAATCATTTACAGGCTTTTCGTTGATTCTTGTAGACATTTCAATATTATGACATTATATTGATGGCATTTTCGGGTTTAAAATTATTAGCCAGGGGACAGCCTATGGTAAAACCTTTTCAATATACTTCAGGAAATAGGTATGAGGAAAGATACAGTAAACACGATTGGCACTATCTTTAAAAGCCATATAGGATGGCTGACAAAGCCATATAGGATTGCTGAATAAAAAAATTCAAATAATTTTTTAACCTATGAAACTTAACTTTTGATCTTATATTTTCAATTTTTGTTAAATTTTATGTAATAGCTTTCAGAAATAATAAAATTTAAGTTACCGACGCATTCCTTGTCATATCTGCGACAACATTATTCACTGCTGTTTTCAAGTTTGCAGCGGGAATTGTCTCTACTATTGTACGAAAACGTCGTTTAAATCATACAAATTTGGTGGTTTCGGTTTGCAAACTTCCCATAAGAGACCACAAACAAATGTAGTAAGACCAGAAAACCTTGGGAGCCAACGGAATAAGGAGTTTCTTGTAACTAATTTACTGAGGAATGCTCGCTGCAATTCTACCATAATAGACCAGATTATGTGACAATTTGTGGCCTGAGTTTAAAAAGATTTAATCATGAAAAGAAAAGTTCTTACAACACCTTTCAGTAACACATTGGCAGTAACGTTCATCAGCCGCCCTGTTCATCAGCTGATGGTACAGCCGAGTACTTCGAGATATTACTACAGTATTATCTGACATTAAGAAGAGGTTAGCGAAAATGTATTCTGCCGCAGACGAAAACAACATTAAATTATTTGTTTTGGCGGGCAAAAAGTGCAGAAAGGATGAAACAAACTGATTCAAAATTATTAGCTGCATAAGGATATACAAAATATCAAGGACTGCTCAGATTTTGTATAACTTGGGAAAATAAATTCTAATTTATAGGGGAAAATTGGTTTTCGTCAAAGTCACCATATTGTAAAGGAAGTTTCAGAAAGGTCGTGGCTGCTTCATCCAATTAGACTTCATCCAATTAGAGTTATTAGATATCAGAGAGAAAACACGGCATGGACATTTTCAGAAGATTCGTACAGACTTTATGGAAATTACGACAAATGCAACATTTTAGGTTTTAAACCTATTTGTTTGGGAGTACCAGAAGTGAAGATTAGTTCATCAACTTATTCGTTTTACTCCGGTGATAGGTTACACAGATTTCCCCGATGGTTAGATATGGGATTAGTGTCAATTATTTTTAAATAATTAAAGGAACCCATTTAGGGAAACCCCTCTGCTTTGGTTATCCGTACGGAAATAAGATGTATATACTGGTCACTGAATAAGTCAACCGAAAAGTCCAGTTGAGTCTTCTTTATTACTTGTAATAAGATTCAATACAGGGTTATCAATTTTTGGTCTTCAAAAGTAAAGTAAAAGTAAAGTAAAACGTACACAAAGCTATGGTTTCGATCAAACGTTTATTTCATTATAATATTTGAACTTAGCCATTATGAAATACAACGTCATTTAAATGACCGCCTCTGGATTAGCCGCAGTACTGAATCTTTTTGAGGTAGTTTTCGACCACTTCATCGCACGATCTTCGACATAGCCCACAAAAAAAAAAAAAATCTTACCGCGTCAAATCACTTGATCTTGGTAGCCAATTGACGTTGCTAAAACGTTAAATTACGTTTTCTGGAAACTTCTCATGAAATACAGCCAACGTCGGTTTGTAGTAAGTTTTAACTATTTTTACGCGTTCTTCTGTTGTTAAACGATCCATTGTCGTAAATGGAACTTTCACTAAATAAATCACAATTCAGACGACAGGTATTTAACAGCTGACAGCCTTGCCAGACCGCGGTTTTGAGACTACTAATAAATAACTCTCTATTTTACCATTTTTACCATGAATTTAAATATTATTCCAGCATTAACGTTATTTTTAGCGGCCAGACTAGCATTTTCGTCTTTACCGAAAAAAAAATTGCAAAATTGGGATTTCTTTACCTTAATACTGATCTTTCTATCAAATTCTTCCTCAATATATATTAAAGATCAGTTTATATTTGTTAGCAGGATGTTACCTAAAAAGATGTAGATCCACTCATTATCTGTAATAATAAAACCGGCGACAAATCGTTGAGAGTTTTTGAGAATGTTTCAAAACTAATTATTTTATAGATTTTGGGCTATTTACCTTTTTCCAGGGCCATAATGCAATAAAATACATATATTCTTTTGAAGTGAAAAATTGAATTTTAATCAAATTTGCCCGACAATAGTTACAGAATCGCAAGTGAATTAAAAGAACGAAAATTAAATTTCATTCCAATTTACTTGCAAAAATATTAGTTTGATATTTTTCATTGTAGAACGAATTAATTCAGGGATGAAATCATTGCTGACTGTTATCATAATTTTCACACAATTTGATTATATTTTTGTTATATTTGTTTGTATGAGGATCGCTACAATTTATTTTCACGATTCACTTTATTGTCCGTATTGGCGTGTCTAGTAAAATCACTGTATGAGCAAAGTCACAGATTAAACCGGAAATCTGGAAATATTATCCGTTTTTAACATTATCTGTTTTTAACATATTCCTAAAATTTTTTAGATATATGCGTTATTTAACTTTTTTTGGTGTATTTAAAAATCATACCGCATATTGTATTCTTGAATTGTTTGACAGATTTATTACCATGCTAGAATGGTATCCAAATTATAATCCTTTCGGCGTATTTTACCATCAAGGTTTATTAAAAAGCTATTGAGAACCTGGTGGGGGTATTTAAAAACAAAATTGACCTGGACAATTTTTAAAAATGAATACAGAGTAAAAATTACAATCAAGCTTGTGTTAGTTAGATACAATAAGGAATCATCTCAATTCAGGCATTTTTTAACTGTCTGAACACATGTATTTCCACTGTAGAAACGAAATAAGTCGTTCTATTTCGTATGAAAAACTATGTTTTGTCGCGGCCATTTATATGGCGACAATTCAAAGTACCAGAAACGATACTTTAAACTATGCCGTAGGTTACATAACAATGGTGCACACTCATTTGGAACAGCAAGTCGCACATGTTTTCCAAAATCTCTGTGGCCTGCATTGTTATTTTTGGCTAATTTTTTTTTGTTTTAATACAGTTCTAAAAAAGATTTTTATATTTTTATTATTTTTTTATGACAGTGGCAGAAAGTTATCGCTATATATTGGCGGAACGAAATGATTGCCTTTTATGTTTACCAGAACAATTCTCAGTCGCACATTTGTACTACTTTCTATAACACTAACTATAGGGTGATTTTTTAAGATTTAAGTTTTTCAGGTTGGCATCACTGGTTGGTAATGGCGTCCAAGCGTTATCTGTCAAAGTGTAAAGTGTACAGTATGCTCTGCCATTTCATCATAAAAAGACTGACAAACGAGCAACGATTGGAAATCGTTGAAATTTATTATCAAAATTCGTACTCTGTGACAAATGTGCATCGTTTGATACGACCATTTTATGGCCGTCATGATCGACCTGCCGAATCAACAATTCGTTCTGTTATCTACAAATTTCGCAGCAAATTTACTTTGTTGGACATAAAACCATCGACTCGCATGCGTAGAGTGCGTACCGAAGAAAACATTGCAGCCGCAGCGACCAGTGTTAATGACGATCGTGAAATGTCAATTCGTCGCCGTTCTCAGCGATTGGGCATGTGTTACTCAACCACAAGCAATTTTTTTTTGCCCCAATTGGCTGAGTTGAACTTGGTTGGCATGTGGTTTCATCAGGACAGTGCCACACTGCTCGTGATACAATAAATATGTTGGGGGATGAATTTGGAGAGAGCTTATCTCTCGATTTGGCCCTCAAGATTTTGCGATTTAACGCCTCTTGATTATTTCTTGTGGGTTTATGTCAAGTCGTCAGTCTATGTGGACAAGCCGAACACTATTGAAGCCTTACAGGATAACATAACACACGTTATTCGTGGAATACAGACCGAAATGCTCGAAAAAGTGACGGAAAATTGGACCTTCCGAATGGGCATTTTGAGACGGAACCGCGGCCAACATTTAGATGAAATTATCTTTAAAAATTAAATGGCAAAGACCAAATTATCTATTCCAATAAAAAATTTTAATATATGATGCAAATTTGAGTGTTTTATTCGATTTTTAAAAACTACCATTAAAAAATCACCCTATATTTAATACGCAGTAACGATTAATTCTAAGGTTTTAAAAAGTACCATTATTGCTAAGACTATGAACTATTCTCATATGCAATGAAAATGGTACAAACTCAGTTCATTTCCCATCTCTGTACCAACAACTTCATTCCTTCCACAATTTAGTTTGCTAGTTGGACTGCTTCAACTCGGTCGCGAAAACTGGCTCGTGCCAATTAAAAAGTGAATTATAGAGTGCAACATGTGTAAAACCGTATTGTTTTTGCCGAAATCAAATATTCAATGACCAACTAATTAGGAAATGTAAACATAATGCCAATAACTGTAGTTTGCTGACGCGAAAAACGGAGTGTAAAATTTATGCAAATTTTTTACGATCTGCCGACGTTAACAAAAACAAAAAGCGCACATTCGTTGACGTTGCATATGCTGCTTTTAAGACTGAACACAAAAACAACAAAAACAATAGTAAACAAATGATTGAGTGGCGCCGGCAACAAGAGAAAATTAAACAAAATTGTGTGCGAATGAGGCGATAGACAAATGTGATGAATTTAAGGAAACAAGTGTGAAATTGTGTCGCGGTAAGTTGGCGATGGATGGTTGAATGTGTTTGTAGGATAGTGATAGGAATACTCGTATGTTATGCAGATTCTTAATAGATATTGAGATCGCCTACAAATGCTTTTTTAGAATGCCTACAGTTTTGAATATATTGTAGGATAGGCCAATCAGCGCCCATTTAGTTAAAGATGATTTATAGTCGTCTCACAAAAACGCTGCATCAAGCTACTCAGGGCTCGACTGTTACAACTGCAAAATTGGGATTTAACTTGCTCGCAGGCACCGTTGTTTCTGGTGATGCAGTTTCCTATAAACCAAAGAATAAAAATAAACGGTTGATCGCAGACAAAGAGAAGGGGAGAAGGGTTGCCAGAATCCGGAAAAATGAGATGAATGAAAGGGAAGGAGGGAAGTTGAAGAAAATGGATGCTGAAAGTTGGGAAATTGTAAGGCAGTTCTACAGTGGGACTATCCAAATTAGGATTTTAAAACCCTCCCCAAAATGGTTCCACTAAGGTATTTGAGTTTTGTTTGACATTTTGTTGTTTACAAACCAAAAAATGCTTTCGCTCGATACGTAAACTTTACCGGATTATAAGCAAAATCAAAGTAGAAGTTTTAGTCAGATGAACTGGCTTACGCAAAGCTTTTTCAACCTCCTTTTATGTTGTTTGGAATTAAAGCGCAATAGAAAAAGCTAAATTGTAACTTTCTAAAGTCCTCCATTTGCGAAATGTAGAAGAAAACCCGATCTTTGCTAGATCGGACAATTTGCATGTGTGGTACCATAATAGCCGTGACAGTGTAAACTACTTTCATTCGCAGTACTAAATGCCTGATGCGACCTCATTTATTGTGAATATAGCGCAATTGATTGGAAAATACGATTCTAGGAGTATATAAGTTAAATGAGATAATTTGAATGTGAGATACCAAAGAGGGCATGGTCTCTTCGTCGTTTTTTCACATTCAGCTCAGTTTTATTAGGCATAATTCATGAGAATTTAGGCAACTTAAAATTTTGATAAATTCGACCATTGGCAAGGGATGTCCCAGAATTTGCGTGGCAATGTTAACCATTTTTCTCTCTGAACTTAGACCACCAAATGCATAATACATACCTAATGTGGTAAATTTGGTCGAACCCAAGCAAAATGAAATCGACCATTTGCATGAGAGATGCCAAAGGAGTGAGGTTAATCGATCTATTTTTTTTTTAATTTTATGTGGAATTCTGATACAATGGAATGGATAGAAAGTTGGGCTACAGAATGTTGTAGATAGAGATCTACAGCCTGAAAATTGATTTTCAGGAAATCGATCAATTTGTACGGGTGGTACCAGAAGGGGTTGGACGATACAGACCATTTACAATCCCTGGCTACCATCTGGCAAAATATTATTAAATCTTTGTGACTTTCTTTTTCTTTTGCGTACTTGTATCTCGACAATGTGTGCGTTGCACATCTGTTCTTGTCAATGTGTGTATATTTTTCAAAGTTGTATTTCAGTTTTTTGCATTTTTTAACGCGTTTGGCTAGGTCTATTGCAATAATAAAGAATTTCGAAAACCGAAAAATGTATGGGAAACCTTTCTTTTTTGAAAGGTGAAAGGTTTACATGTTAGAAATAGTGGAACAAATTTACTTTATGAATATAACCTCAATTTTTTCACTTAAAAAAAAAATACGATTAGACGTGAAAGCAAAATTTTCCCAAGTTAAAATTTTTCCTTCTAGTACCTTCCATGCAAGTTTGCGAATTTTCGAAATTCAATTTCCTCCCCCAATTTCTCATTCATGGCGCGCAACAACTCAAAACTTTTTCATAATTGCTGGTAAAATTTAAAAATCCCGGCCGATTAATCCCTTATCTTCCCTCAAAAGTTACCAATTTAACCCATGTATTAGACAAATATGGCAAACTTTAAACATTTACAAACGACAGTATCAGAATAAGAACGACGTAATCTGCTACGACCATTCTGGTATCTCCCATACAAATTGACTGATTTTCAGAAATGCAATTAATCTTCTATAATTTCCATTCCATTGCTTTACAATTGTCCACAATGTATGAGGTATTCTTCTGCTACTTCTAACAAATTACCGGTTTGTCACATATATTCAAACTTTCATATCTTCCTATCACTTGTACCAAATTCGGCCAAACTTGCAACATACAACAACGGTTGGTAACAAACCGCTAATTAACTTTTAATTTCAGAAACATAACTTTAAAAACGGCAATTTAGCAAACTTACTTTTTTTCAAAACTCAAATAATATACACTTGGCTATATCTCGAAAACTGGTGTATTCTTTTAACATCTGATTCGGATTATGCGAGGAATTTTACATAAGATCAAAATCATCATGCCATAGTTCAGAATTTTTTTTTTTAATTTCGCAATCTAGCATAAAACGAAAATGGCCGACGATAGCATGCCTATTTCAGTACCTCTCATACAAATAGATCGATTTATCAAAATTTGATTTTCCAATGCAACCCCTAATTTTTACCTAAACTCTCGTCAATTAGTTTGCTTTATAATGGTGGATAAAGTATGGAGAAATATGCAGAATAACAAGGCCCTCTTCGGTACCTCCTATACAAATTGTCTTATTCAATTTATATATTACTAAGTTCCCATCTTCCATTCAACTGCAGTATATTCAGTATACGGTCCCAAAACTAGGCAAATTGACGTATACATATAAATGGTGCCAGTTGTTTAACAAAAATTATTTTAGTGAAAAGTGGCAATCTTATAAAACATATACGAGTATGTTAAGTTTCAAGGCGCCAAGTTGTTTAGTATTTTTATTTCAGGCATACAAAGTAAACGATCTCAGTGAATTTGTAAACATGAAAAAAATTGCTCACGGTTATGCAATTCAATGTTACCATTTAAAAGGTGTCAGTCCAACCAATATTAAAGCCGAGCAAGATTCTGCTCTGGCGGAGTCTGCTCCTTTGTTTACGATTGTAAAATATTGCGTAGCAGAGTTTAAACGAGGCCGTATGAGCTGCCAAAACGAACACCGTAGTGGTCGACCAATTAAGGTGTTCACGCTAGACACGGTTGAGAAAATTCACAAAATGGTATTGGCTGAAGGTGCGTCAGCTAGCTGATATAATAGACATTTCAAAAAATTCCTGTACGTTGTATATTGACGGAAGATGTGAATATAAGGAAACTTTGGGCATGATGGATGCCGCGCTTGTTTTTTATAGAGCAAAAATAGCGTCATGAAAATGTTTCTGTAGAGTATTTAGCGATTTTTCACCGTAATAAAGCCAAATTTTTGCGTCGATTTATAACCATGAAAGAGACATGGGCCCACCACTTCATAACTGAGACAAAGGAACGGTCAAAGCGGTGGACTGGGATGGGGGAATCGTGTCCAAAGAAGGCAAAGTATGTTTCATCTGCAGGCAAGGTTATGGCACCTGTTTTTTTGGGAGGCGCTGGTATTATTTTTATTGGTTATCTTCAAAAAGGAAAAGCCATCACCGGAGAATATTATGCTTTATTGCAGTGTTTAGGTGATGAAATTGTGGAAAAAAGCTCGCTTTTGACGACAAATTAAGTGTTGTTTCATCAAGATAATGCTCCAGTTCATACATCTACTGTTGCGATGGTCAAAATTAAAGAATTGAAGTTCGAATTGCATCACCACGCGCCTTATTCGCCAGATTTAGCTCTCTCGGACAATTTTTTATTTCCAAACTTGAAGAATTGGCCCGTAAAGAATGAAGAACTGGAGTCTGCGGTTGATGGTTATTTTTAGGAGTTTGGCACTTCTTTCTATAAACATGATATATACATAGGAGCTATTTAATACCGCTGGAAAAAGTGTATCGATCTAAAAGGATGTTATGTTGAAAAATAACGAAAACTTTTGCCAACTTTTTTGTTTTTTTTTGTCAGATCGGCTACTGGGACTGTTGAGACCGTTACAAAAGGTGATCACATCTTTAAATATAACTATTGCCTTATGTAATCTGTTATAGCCAAATATTTTTAAGATCCGGCCTAATTTTGTCTATGTTAACTTGTTTAAGTTTTCTCTCTTTTACCACGAATCCAAATAAACTTTAAGTCAGTCAACATGTTTTGCGTATTCTTTTTTTCATTAAGCTCAAGTACTGGCATCACCAAATGTCACACACATCCAGTGGGAGCAAATCGTTTTTATTAAATGCCACCGTCCTAACTTAGTAATACATCATATGACACACTTCACACGTCACATGTTTAGAAACATCTAGTAAAGTGTCAATGCATATTTTACAGAGTCCTTTACCATCACCAATGGCCAATTTGTTTGTCGCACTCTTCCCATCTACACGTCTGAGACAGAATATGAGTCTATTCTAGTCATCTCTGACATTTTTATTGTAGTCACCATAGTCCTTAATGCTGTCAAACATCTGTTGCTGCCATTGCCCAGTGCAGTGCAGTGTCGATGAGTCAATTTTTTGCTGCATCTACTTCTTTTTTTAGTCATATTATCATAAAAGGATGTCGCTACTTCTCCCTCCCACCCCCGTTTGTTAGCTGGATTGTTAAGGGTTTTCAATGGTTTATATTCTATGGCTTCAATTGACGGGGATTCCGAACAATACTCTAGAGGTGCTTTAAGAGTTGAAATGTTTGATGAATAAAGATTTTATAGTAACACTAGATATTGACACTCATTTGGAACAGTGATTTGCAACGTTGTATAGGGTGATCAAATGATAACTACATGATTTTAGTTTGAAATGAAAGCAAAACGTTACGGGATATCAAAGTGAGTTTCGTTGTCATTTTAGATAAAGGATCATGACATTTTTAATACAAAAGAAAAATGATTTGATGTAAATGACGGCCTGCGGTTTTTGTTAATTGGATTTTGGAGTGCGTTCCCCACATAAATATTCGCTTATTTCACTGGTAACAGGATTAAAGTTGGTTTTGTCTCCATTTCGTGTTTGTAGTCCATTTCAGTACATCAATGATTTCACATAATCCTAAATGAAGCAGCTCAATGGAATTATATCGTTCATAATGATCTTCTTCTTATAGAACTTTTAATCAAATTTCCTTGGCTCCCATTAGTGGGACATGAGAAACATTCAGTGATTTTACACACATTCTATATATAGACTCCTATTCAAATGTTGATTGCGAACTTCAGTTTGAGAAACTGTCACTAGAATTATAGATTGCGAAATATTCGTCAGCACATCACGGTGACTGCCATTTAAAAAAGAGGAAGATGGTTGAATAGCCGGTTCTCTCAATGGCATGTTGCAATAGTGTTGCCCATTCAAAAGCGTCCTCTATATTCGGTTTAAAGAAAAAAATGCTGTCAAATTACACCTACAGACAGCAAATTACATCAAACTGCTAAATTTTGGGAAAGCAAGCCTATGTCATGAACTGTCATGAATATGTCATCATCTGAATTTTCTTTGCTCCAAAAGTGACAACTTTGCTCTTTTTCGAAGTCATTTAATTACAAATAAGATTCGTCACTGAAGACAATATTTTTTATTATTCTATTTCAAGCGATGATTTGGGTCGGCAGAGTTATTTTGCCCAGCTCCGGTTATCAGGTTTTTGCACCGTTTCACACTCTGCTCCTGAAAACATATTTTTGCACCGCACCCATTTCAAACGCATCTGAAATAAACTTGTTTTAAAATAAACATTTTTTTACTTAGGCAGATTCCGACGCCTTTTCACGAAATTAGCAAGATCCAACAAATGACTAAACCGAATTTGGCAACAGCTTAAACTTTTCAAAAACATATTCCATTCACATAGGCTGGCACTATGATGACTTTTCACTGTGAAACTCCATATTAAGAAAATGGTCGTGGGATTTCTAGCTAAATTTCTCCACCACATAGTACCATGTTTTTCACGAGCAAAATTTTCTTAAGTGGCAACGCGAACCTCTTTTGTTGGTTGAAATCGTAACAGCTGAAGTTTTTACATCGCAATATATTCGATAATACGCTTGCAAATTTCAAAATGAAATAGTTATAAAAAAGATGGAACTTAACAGTTTCACAAATACAGAAATTCAAACAACTTTTCTTTAAATCAATGTATTTCATTTGTTGTTTTGTATTGTATTATTGTATAAAAAATTTATTTTTATTTCACATAACTAATTGATTTTGAAGATGATAGACTGTAAATGACATCCATTCATTTGATCAGAAAATTATTCATTGCGGCCTGAAGCATTGAAGTCCGGATCGCCTCAATAATTGTTTTATGGACTGTTTCAATTTTTATCAAATTCCTTGGTTTCGTCTTAAACGCCTCAACCCCATAAAAAAAGTCTACTAGTCGACCGTATAGCCTTGTTGTGTGCGGTTGTAGATTACTGTGAACGCTGAAAATCAAATGGTTTTTTTGAAACTTGTATATCTCACTTCGTCGCTTCGACGAAGTTCACCGTTGATATAACTTCCCTTTTTTGTGGAATTTATGGTTTGTTTTTAACAATATAATATGATTTCTGTGCATATTCCTGACTTTAAATTTAAATTTTTTTAAATTCGTTTGACACTGATGTTTCTGAAATTGTGTAGAAAATCAATCATTCCGCCATTATTTAGCCCTGATATAAACAAATTTTGAAAATCAATTTGTTCATCTTAGCAACACACAATTGTATATGATAAACCTTCCGATTAAAGAAGCAATTGTAAGCTTTATCCGTAAAAAAGCTGCAAATGACAACAATTATTTGCAATTTCTGTAAAAAAAAGTATTAATGTAGTAATTTAAAGAAATAATTAAGTTATAAAAGCAGTTTGAAGAAGAAGTAGCATTTTAAACTCACTATATAAGAGCGCATGGGAAGTACGAGAATTTGTTTTCATATAACAGCGCCTCTGAATTGAGATTAAGTTCTATGCCAATTTTTATTGCTGGAAAACATAAACTAAATACAATTTCTCGTCATGTTAGGAAACAGTTTAAAAGATAAAATAAGTTTTTATTTTGCTGTTATATAGTGAGCGTTGTTTCTAAGTAAATCAATTTTGAGATTCGTCGATTCGACGAAGTTTACTGAAAAAGTGGTAAATTTATGTATATGATTCTAAAGTGAAGCGATGTGAATTTGTTTGTTGAGTAACTCTTAATGTGAGTGCAAATTTTTGCTGCATTTGGCGCGGGTACACTTGTGACCTTCCGCTTCGTTCTTGTCTTTAATGTAAAACTCACTTTCAACCTTCGAGATCACTCACGACAACTTTTCTTACTTAAAGCAACCTCACCAAATGTTTTTACCAGCAATTGACACACCTCAGCAGCAGATTTCTACAAATTAAATAACTAAACCAGTTCAGTCAGGTAAACTGACTTACATATGAAAAAGAAAAACCTCTAAATTGAAGATAAATAACAAAATCAAAATTTTAACTTTCCGAAATTCTCCGTTTGGGAAGTTAATTGAACTGATTTTTGTCATATGCGCCAATTTGTATATGTGTTACGCCCTAAGGGGCGAGACAATGATTTTTTTTTTTCGTTTGGAGTATTAAATGTCTCCCAGAACGGGTGTGGTAACGTCGCCCAGTCTCGTTATCAGAACTTAGATTACCAAACGTATCATATACGATAAATTCGGTCGTATTTGGTTTTACCGATTAGAAGAAATGGAGGAGTAGACATATGGTTTAAATTAGTTATTTGTATGGTAAGTGCCAGAAGGGATCGATTTTCCTCCTATATTATAGACAATTGTAAATTAATATAATGGATAAAAACCTAGACTATTGTAGCTGTCTAATTAGAAATTAAAGAAGACTCATTGAATTTCGAAAAATCGCCCAATTTGTATGGGGGTGCCAGAATGGATACGGCAATGAAATCCGTTTTCATTCTGAGATCATATTTACTTTTGCAAACGTTCAACGTGTGCCAAATTTGGCTAAATTTAAACCCATCGATTGGAAGGTATGCAGTCAGGAATATATGAGTTGAATCGACCATTTGTATGGCAGGTACCCTGATCGATTTTTTTTAATCTTACCAAGAATTATGAAATAATGCAAATGAGTACAATTTATATTACAGCGGGCAACGGATGAGAAATTACAGCGAGGCAATTGAATTTTGGAAAATCGGTCAATTTGTATGGGAGGTCTTAGGTGGGGATGGGCCGATATAGTCTATTTACATTACTCGGTTACGAGCTGAGAAAATAAGTTCAAGTTTTAAGAAATTCTATAGATTTACGACAGTAATCGTACCCACCCACCAGCTAGCCAGACAGATGGACATCTTTTTTTAAAAGGTTATGAAACACAAAAGGTATTTCATACTTTAAATGCTTCTTCGAGGACGTTACATTTTGGCCGTATCAAATGATATATCCATTCTTCGTCTAAAGGTATAATCACAAGTTCCAGCGTATGAGATTTATTCGGTTCAAACAACAAGGATGCTGATACAAAATCGCAAATACTTACGCTCATGGTGTAGCCAGATGTCTTCTAATCTTACAATATGATGTTCTATATCTGACAAATTCTGACATGGTTTATTAGTGGGGCCATCTTTCGTAAAACGGCGGAAACTTATGTGAAATTAATTTTCGAAAGCTATGCTATATTTCACTAACATTATGATGTCGTTCTCAATGCAGTGTTTCGAAAAGTAAACTAATTTTTTGTTTAATATGCAGTTCGTTTTCATGATTCTTGCAGTCGTCGTCTTAGATTCTTTGGAGTTACTTAAGAACCAAAAAATAACTACATTTAATGCTGCTACTTTCAAAGATCGCTGGGAATTCTTATATTCCGCTTTGCTGATGTAATATCAGATAAATTTTTAAAGTCATCGAATGGGAGAAATTTTCTCAGGTTTCCTCACGTCTCGTCCACTTAATTTAAATGTTTATTATGCAAAAGGTCATACTTTAAATGTGTTTTATTGCCACGGCCTTTATTATGCCAACAAATATATTTTGCCATAATAAAATTTTTAATATGTTTACAATTTATTTAATGACAGCTATATTAAAGACCAATTTCCCTGCAACATTTGTTGTTTGAAAGAATTACCAATTAAAAGGCAAGAAAGAAATTCTAATAAGTTAATATTTATCATTTGTACCCTGATTAATATTTCATTCCACTGGGAAGTAAAATAGAAAAAGTGTGCTCAAACCAAGACACCGGACGCAAATGCTAGGCCAGAAAGGACAATCAAAATCATTTTATGATTATTGCAACTTTCCACATGAAATTCTGAACATGGGCTTTGTCTAAAGTCATACATCACTCGACACAAACTCCATCCGCAAACATAAACGTGGAACATTTAAGTTGTAACGGCTTTGGCAAATTATTGCTAACCTTTAACCTGTTGCATTACCAGCTCGTCTACCAAACGAACTCTATACCAGCTTTGAGGGTAGAGAGAGAGGGAGAGAGTGATAAATGAACAGGCAACGGCTAATAACGACACAATGTTCCTGACACATGACCTGGCTGCCATAAAGGATAGTAAACAAACTTCTGTTAATGAAAACAAAAAAAAAAAAAGAAAAGGGGAAGCATCAAGGAAACATAAACACTTCATTTTACAATGACCTTATCCCGGCTAAAAGCACACACACGCTCTCGATTACACGGAATTGTTTCCAAATGAAGTAAAGAAAAATCAAAACAGAGCGTTTTAAGAGAAAATTACCTTTATTGGAAGAGTAGTCATAAAAGCAAAGAGCATAACAATGGGATGAAAAACACTTGTTGTGCGCATTATAAACAAACTGTTGATTCACAGCAGTAATGCCCAAAAAGCCTCAGCTGTATGAAAATTCCAACTTCATGGACGTTAATCATACTCTCACATTGAAATGTAATTCCCTTGGACACATTTGCTTGTTGCTCTTGTATTTATTAAGTGTAGTCAACCACAGCTGCCAGATTTGGAACAAAATTAAGCGTTTGTCGGATGCTTGTATCAAAAATGGCGGGTTTTCTGTGATTACTTGAGATTTTTTTTTTTTGGAATAATAATAATAATAAATAACCATCTTATGGAAGAATTCAGGTCAACGGATTTCAACTTGATTTCTAAGGAAAAACATTTTCACGGGGATTATTCTTATATATTGCTTATTTTTTAAAAGGAGCCATTTTTTTGTTCATTTGTAATACTTGAAATTCATATAAAAGTAACCAAACAATTTTGTGCAAAAAGGGTTTATTCTAAAAATATTACTACTTTCTAGAATGTTTCCATTCCATCAGGATGATGACTATCGGAAGTATTATTCCCATGCATATTAATAAAAAACTACCATCAAATCAGATGATAAATATTGATATTGCCTATACAATATTTTATATTTAGTGAATGTAAAAGAGAAAAATTATTTAATGAAGCGTTGGTGTGATTTCTTTTTTTGGAAAATAATCTTGTTTGTGCGGGTTTAACATTTTTTGGTCCAGAAAACAACGACGGAAGATGTTATTTTGCATTATTCTATATATAGTTAGAAATAATTTTGTATCTTTCGATGAAAAAAAATTACGAATTCGCATTCGTTTGCTTTAAAAAACAATTTATGAATACAAAACTAAACAAAAAAGAAAAATAAATTAAGCGTATTTTCGTGAATGCAAAAAAGAAACGAATACAAAAATGAGTTTTTTTCGGGTAAAGAGTTGAAATAATGTAGATGGTGAAAATATTTTTTGCTGCTAAATTGGCATAACTGTTCTCTATATTATTTTGTCAGATTACTTCAGGCATGTTTTGTGATTTTTACAACGGAAAAAATATCGAATACGTCTTAAACTTTTTACTATAAATTAAATTTCGTTTATCGAATCACTAAAAATGTTAGAGAAGGCTTACGGTGAATCGACTTTATGAAAAATGCGTGCATTTGAGTGGTACAGTGTATAAAGAAGCAGTTAAGATTTGGTGGAAGATTTTCCTCGCTCTGGTCAGCCTTCAATGTTTTTTACTGAAGTTAACATCGATAAAATGAAGAAAATGTTGATGGAAATTGTCATTTAAATTTGAGAGAGAGAGAGAGACAGAGGGAAAGAACTTTTGTTTGGGGTTGAAATGCGTTGCCGTTCGAGTAACTCCAAAAGATCGGAATTATCTGTAAAACTTCAATCGCATTAAGATTGGTGAAAAAAATTTACCACGAGCCAAATCCGACGTCACATTCATTGTAACTGGTGATGAGACGGAGATTTAAAAGTTTGGCATGCAAACCAGTCAATACGATTCGGTGCCATCCAGCTGAGTAAAAACCGGAAAGGTATGTCAAAGTAGATCAAAAGTCGAAGTGATGTTGACTATTTTATATGATTTTGGTGGTATTGTGCATTCCGAAATCTTATCAGATAATGGAACATCTCAAAGACTATCATAGTGAACGAATTTCTGGCCAAAAACTTAACAAATATCGTCGAGCACCCAAATAACGTTTTGCCAGTAATATTGAATTGAATCACGTTTGAATCATCGCTTTTGTGATATGTATTAACCATTTTTAAACGTTCTTCTATTGTTACACGACCCGTATTTGTAAATGGTAAACCTTTCACTAAATAAATAACAATGATAAAATAACAATCACGTGCAGTTTGGCAAACAATAATACTACCGACAAATAAACCCATTCATTCAAGTTAAATTGCACTCCCCCCTTTCCCCATACGACTGAAGTGAAATTCTAAAATATTGTTTTTACCACAGCTTGTGGATGGATCCACTAAAACTAGCTTACTGAAATGTTTTACTACAGCGTAGTTTAGTACTTAAATTGGACGGTCCTGATTAGCCCCTTCTAATATGTCCGTTACAAATTTACTGCTTTGACAAAATTTACATTTGTGTCCTTAATTTGGAATTGATGTGACCGAAAAAATATGATCAGTTCAAAACTTTTTTTTTCCAAATTTGTAGCACTGTCACAGGCCAAATTTTGTACCATAAATGTCGTTAGTTAGTGTTTGAGCTACGCTTGGCTTTGTACGACACAGAAAGCGGTTTCGGCGTTTTCTTGAGCAAAGAAGTTATATTTGTGCTGCGGGAAGTTTGGAATATTGCAGAATGTCTTTTCGGTAAGCAGATTTTGTGGAAAAGTAATATTTATGGGTGGTATAAACAGTTCAAAGAAGGCCGAGGACAAGTTGAAGATGAACAGCGTACCGGACCAATATCAACCTCTATCGATGAGAGTCACATCCAACAAATTCAACATTTAATGCTCAAAAATCATCGTTCGGTTATTGTGGATCTTGGGGATGATGTGATTTCAAATGGAACAGTCAACTACATTTTATAAGATATTTCGGGCCTTAGACTCGTCAAATCCCTATTGATTCTAAAAACACTTCATTAATTTTTTTCGTAAAATATCGTGAGTTTTCTGCAAGGAAAACTTTGAAGGTAAACAACGATTTTTTTGAACAAAATAAGAAATAGTTTTTTATTTTTGGGCATAATAGAAATTGCGACGCGAGGGTACTCCCTGTTCAAATGGTCTTAAACTCTAAAATATTCTGTGGTAGAAGATGTTCGTATAAATATAAGTTGTTAATGAAATTTTGTTTGTACGGTGGATAACTGAACTGGTGAATATTCGATTTATCGAATGTGTGGTTTAGCGAAAAAGCGCATTTTTGCTCTAATTACGGTACACAAATTTTGGAAAATAACATACAAATTGACCGTAAACAAATTGAATAATAACTAAATAGCAAACAGTAGAAATTGTGTACTAACTAGTAACTGATTCCCTAGTCAAATGTTAAGTAGTAGTAGTTCTAGTAATCCGAATGATGAGAGACTATAGTAAAAGAAACGGAATAGTAGTAGAAACGGCCTTAACCTATTCTCAAACTTGAAATGGTTTTACAAAGTTAGCATAGATTGCACTGCCAATTGTGTCGTCGATATTTTCACATAGAAAACATATTGACTAATTCGCTTTTCTTGACAAAAATTATGTTTTGCAGAACTTTCGATGACCGCGCTCAATATTAGAGCGGTCGTATTAATATATATATATAAGTATATGAAATCAATTACCCCATCTCCCTTTTGATAACGAATACATTTAAAAATATTAGAATATATACGAACAGTTCATACAATAAATTCTGCATTAAGTTTGATATCCACAATTGAAGAAGTTGATAATTTGGCGCTTTTTCTCCATACCGAAAGTTAGCATCATTGTTTTTTACTTTTGTTTTCTGTTTTACCCTTCATTACTGAATAAAAGACATTCTCTTAACATCTCTTGTGTCTCTTTTGCCCATTTCTTTGCAGGTCGTCGTCATATTCGAAGCGAAATATGTGTCTCCCGATGATGCTGCTGGCAATTTTGAGCCAACAAATTTGGTGCGCTCTATACAGCAGCAACACAATATAAGTTGCAGCACACAAAGTTTGGATGATGATCAACAGATGCTACTTGACATCGAACAGAACATAGCGAACCTGGAGCGGACGCTAAACAAAGGTGAACTTAATAAAACACACAGTTGAAATTGAAAACATAACAAAAGCAAATAGCACTAGAGGCAAATTAATGTTAATGGCTCAAATGAAAACCAAGTGAAGTATTACTGAGCTACGCAAATTCAGTTAGTGCGTGGGGAAAGTATAACTCCAGGAGTTTCGCGGAAAATGAAAACGTTTAGCATACACGCGGGAGTATGACAAAGAAATGAATGTTTCAAGTAGTAAATGAAACAAAAAAAAAAAAAATAAAAAAAAATAAAAATTAATAATTTTCGATATTTCGTGAAATTTTAAGCGTTCTTTAAAATGATTAATAGGAGAAGTGGAATATGTAAGTGCAAATTCTCTATTAAATTGTGTAAAATTAAAAGCATTCTTTTGGGTGCTTCTAGCAAAGCTAATATAAATAGATGCATACAAAAGTTGTTGAATGTGTTGCCTGTCCGAAAATAATATGATTTATAGAGCAACTCACTTTTAAACATTTTTAGTTTGTATAAAAAAAAAAAATTTAAAATATCAAAAAATGAGGAAAATAAGAAATATGTACTGAGAAAATTATTCACTTATTTTTTCTTAATTAAATTAGTGAGCGTGAAAAATTATAAAATTACAAATTGAAATCAAGTTGAAACAGGAACTGTAGAGGAGATGTACTTTAGCAAAACAAAAAGTGAACAAATGATCAAATGATTTTGTGAAAATAATATCACTCACAAAAATATAAATGCTTATATTGTTAAAGTAATGAATCAAAGGCAATTCAAATATTTTCTAGGAAAAAAATGTAGCCGTTTCATCTTACGAAGTAAAAACATGCAAAAGTCTTTTAAATAATAAACTCACAGGAGTAACAACGAAATGCTTAGCAAAATATGTGGCGCTCTTAACATTGAATAAAGGCAGCATACTTCTTGGCACTTACAATAATAACATACACATAAATATTGGAAAGAATTGTTTGTATTCATACAGACTGCTATGCTCAATAAAAAGGTTTTTAATATTTTAAAATGGGCACCCACCCTAAAAGCAATTAGTGGTAGCGAGTGACATAGGAAGTAAAAATGTACATTCAAGGCATACCTTTAGGTGTTGTTGGTAAAGTTAAAGTAACAATGTACAGGGTTATCCATTTTTCGGTTTCAAAAGTGAAGTTAAACAAAACACACATAAAGCAATAATTTTGATGAAATTTTTATTTCATTTTAACGCTTGGACCGTGACGTTTCGGCCCCGCACATTTTCGAAGAAAAAAGGACCAATTATTCCTCTGCCAGAGATTGCTGCCCATACTGTCACTTTAGGACTATGCAATGGTTTCTGGTGTTTGATTTTGGGATTTTCACTGTTCCAGTAACGACAATTTTGACGGTTTACGAACCCATTCATAAGGAAATGAGCTTCGTCAGAGAAAAGGATATTGTCAAAATTGGAAAATCGATTAAGCATTTCATTAGCAAATGCGAGCCTTGCTATGAAGTCAGACTCTTTCAATTCTTGTGTTAATTGCAGCTTATATGGATGCAGTTTAAGATCCAATGTTAAAATTCGTTGCAAACTTCGTCGCGATAATTGTAAGACAGATGATCTCTTGCGAGTCGACATTTGTGGATTTCCTCGTACTGACTCCATAACTCTCTCAACATTGTCTTCGGTCCTAGATGTTCTTGGGTGACCATTTGCTTGTGGTCTAAATGTTGAATCGGTCCCTTCAAAACGCTTTACCTATATCTTAATTAAATTAGCACTCGGAGCTTCACTAATTCGCCGTAGTCCATATTCAGCACAATATAGTCGCCTAGTAGCAATATATGAACGAGATTTCTCGTAAAATGCGCGCACGCAAAATGCGCGACGCTTCCCGTCGAAGTGATTCATAGCGACTAAAACTCCATGAACCCGCCAGCCCAACGATGTAGGCGCCGCCCCGCCCGCGCCTTTTCTACCCCGCAAAAAAAGATGATGCAATATGCACGTTCTATTGCGCCACCGTGTACAATGTCATTTAAATGACAGCTTATGGATTGGTTGCAGTAGTGAATCCTTTTAAGGTAGTTTTTGAAAAAATACGGCTCATTAACACCTCTAGACCATAAAGCATACCAAGCAGTTAAATTTTCCGGATGCAATGGCTTTTTCACAATGACTTCTGGGTTCTCCGAACCCACATGCGACAGTTGTGCTCGTAGAAATAAGCTTTATCGCTAAAAAAATGTTGTTTGATTGAAAGCCCACGTTTGGATCACCACTTTTGTAGTAAATTTAAACTATTTTTAAGTGTTTTTCGGTTGTTAAAGGATCAATATTCGCCAATGGCAAACCTTTCACTGTATAAATAACACTTTAGATGACGGGTATTTAATAGCTGATAGCCTTACCAGCCTTGGCGGTTTTGAAACCGCTTAAATGAATAAATATAAAAAGAAAATTTTTGGTTATTCTTCAGAATTTGCCGGAGTATGATGTACATTGTATCCATTTTTCGGTTTCAAAAGTAAAGTTAAATAAAACACACATAAAGCTATGATTTCGACGAAACTTTAATTTTATTACAATTCTTGGACCTTGCCATTATGTATGAAATACAATGTTATATAAATGAAAGTCTCTGGATTGGCAATGGATCCTTTTGAAGTAGTGTTCGACCACTTTTTCGCACATTTCAGGCGGTTTTTCGGCGATAACTTGAGGAATGATGGTTTTGAAATGCTCCTATGTTTAGGGGTTATCCGCATAAACACGGTCTTTGACGTAGTCCTTCAAAAAAAGTCCTACGGCGTCAAATGGTATGATATTGGTGGCCAATTGACGTCGCCAAAACGTGAAATTGTGCTTTCTGGAAATTTTTCCTGTAATAAAGCCAAAATCGGGTGTATTGTGTGGCTTGCCCAGTTCATAATCTTCAATTGCAGGCCAAAAAAATTTGGTCTGGTTTAAAATTCGGATTATTCGTCGCACTTTCACTAACAGAAGCGATATTTTCGACAGTGCATAATTTGCCGTGATGCACAGAACTGACCACATCTGTAACGCATCCAGTCTTTTTAAATTTCTTTATAATCTTGCCAATTCTAGTAAGTCAAGTATGACGACCATAATCACCTCGTAATGCACGAAAAGCGCCCACGTTTGAATCATCACTGATGTGGTATTTTTACTCGTTCTTCGTTTGTTAAATGATCTATGTTCGTAAATGGGAAACCTTTCACCAAATAAATAACACTTCGGATTACAGGTATTTAACAGCTGACAGCCCTGCCAGACCGCCAGTCTTGAACCCATTAAATAGATAACCTTATATTTCGGCTAGAAGTAAAATATCAGTCCGTTACTGTTTATTATTTTGAAGTTTGTCTTAATGTCTTAATAATAAAAAAATTTGATACAAGCGTTCTAGAAATATTATAATTAAGAGCAAGTGTGGTGCATTGCTAAGTTTTAAACCTGATTATACTTGCTTAGGCCATCCAATTATGTCTGATGCGTCTGTAATCTTACCATACAAATTCGTAGTATACTTTACAGAGCAATCTTTGTTGAAATGTGGGAGCATACTTTCATGAACTAAAAATGTTTACATATTGCAATGAAAACATAAAATTCTGTTCGTGGAAGAAACTTTACATATTTGTAATTTGCAAGTAGATGGGGGTAAAAAGCACTCTTTTAACAAGAACAGTGCATATTGAAATGGTGGACATCGCTATGGTCAATAATTAAACTTGTTTCAGTAGTAAATAACTTTAAAATGTATAATTAATCAGTTTCAAATTGGACTGGTTTTGATCCGAATGAAACCGTTTTTTCTATCCGTGAACAAAAAATAAAACAAAAGCAGAAAAAAGCTAAAAAATCTACAAAAAACTATATAGAAAACGTATAAACCACGTAAAAATCATGGTTTTGTTCAGGGAATTGAGTTTTTCTTATGGACGCTATTCTTTATGGCAGTTACATTGCCATCGAGGTTTCGACGAAATACAAATATTATATACAGATAAATATTGAAACGTAGTTTTTCTGATGTAATATGGAGTAAACTTATTGCATTTTTATTACTTTGCTGCGAAATAGAAATTATTTCGAAACAATTTTACAGCAATTGATATCGAATTTTGAAAAATTCAATTATGGTCATCTGTATATTGGATATAGTTTTCTCTAGTTGGGTTGATTTTAACAAATTTCAAAAACATTCCATTAGGGCTTTAGGTGCGAGCAGTAATATAATTATATCTGGAATGCCGATTTCATGAGTGTCCTTAACTTTGCCTAAGTTTGAAAACTAAGTGTGGCTGTTTATTAAGGATTTATTTTAAAACTGGTCTTTAAATATTGATTTCTTGTGAACAAAGGGAAATACTTTTAAATGAAAGTTCTTACGAAGTTTTACGAATTACGAATTAGAAATAAAAAAAAATTTCTGGAATGTTTAATATTTTCAAGATTTAAATTAAGTGGTATAATTTTCAAGTTCATAGAATCGAGGCATTTCTCGAATTTTAAAATTTTTTAAACCAGTACCTTGTAATAGGGGATCAATTAGATTTTGTTTTGCATATATCGTCAGAATACTCGTATATATATAAAACTCCTTGCAGAATGATTTTTGTTCTTAACTTGCCTCAAAATCGTTTTTCTATTAGCAATTATTTACTATTGGCAATAGAAATACAATTCATAAACTTGAGAATATGATTGTATTGGCACACAGCTGGCTGGGCGGATAGCTACTCGTATTTCGGCATTCACCAAAATAATGTACAAACTTTTGTCGAGTTTGTAATCAAAGTTCAGTTCAAAATTTTGTAGGGTTTGCAGTCAAAGTTCAGTTCCCACGAAAAGCAATGTTAAAGATTTCATAGGCTTGGTTAACTTTGTAAAGCAAATTCCATAAGGCAAACTATATTTTAGGTTAGGCAAAGTTTTCAAAACTTTGACTTCAGAAAAACGGCTGGAGTTTTTTGTCACTTCGACACCAGTGTCAGCCACTGATTTCTTACAACTGCCAAGTTGGAAAGTTGGAAAAATCTAGGAAAAGAATATGGATTCTAAAGTGATTTGATGCTAAAGGAGTTATACAACAAATAAAGTCGGTTTCGAATTAGATACCTAACTGAACCATTGACGCGGTTCGTTGAAAAACATGTCCTAGGGGCTGTAGAACCATTTCATTTACCAAACCAATGGTTAAATGTTATGGAAACCCGTTGAACCGAACCAGCACAAAATTTCATATGGTTAGCAGCGCTGATTTACTGTAATCAAATTACATCGAACATGTTTCTATAACCAATATATGGAATTACTATTCCGAGCTGATATTTACAGTATACTTCACAATGCTTTTAGTATTAAATTACTTGTGCATACTTCTAGGAATCAATGAAATTTAAACATTGATAGAGGCGCGATGGTAGCAAAAACAAAAAGACAACATTTTTCTGCTTACATATAAAATGGCAAACAAAAACAATAATACAATGTGGGACCGATATTTAAAAATGTTGAAGGAGTTTTTGTTTTTAACCAGAACTGCTCTGAAGACGCATCCGTTTCGACAGCGTTTGGTTCCAGCAAGATGGAGCACACATAGCAAGACCGGTTATGGCGGAGCTTCAACAAAAATTCCCAAACAAATTGATATCCAGAAACTCCAGTTTCCGCTGGGCCCCAAGTTTACATGACTTGATTGCACCAGACCTTTTTTATGGGGTTATGTCAAGCAAGAAGTGTACATATATAAACGAAGCCAAGGAATTTGACTGTATTGAAGCATTCCATTAGAACAATAATTGCGGCGATCCGGACTTCAATCCTTCAGACCACAATGAATAATTTTCTGATCAGGTGTCGCACATGTGTAAATGAGCATGGAGGTAATTTACGGTCATCATCTTCAAACCTAATTTGTTATATAAAATAAAATTGCATTTTCTGTACAATATAAAAATAAATGAAATACATTGATTACAAGTTATTTGGATTTCTCGAACGTTGGCACTTCTGCCAGACACATTTCGTTATTGCTCATATAACTCTGCCTGACTTTCGGATAAGTCCACTCGGTTGTCGCCAATACATGTTTAAGGCTTCAACTAACCGCCCCAACTTTTCTATATTCTATGGTGCTAATCAGTTTTTGTATGTCTTTAAAATTGATAATTTTTTTTTTGGTAATTTTTTTCTATATTGTAGATTTTGGAGTCGATTTCTTTTGATTTCACTATAGTACGTATTAGGTGCGCAACTAAGTTCTCGCTGTTTTTTTTTATAAAAATGAAACTTTATTATGAAAAGATGTTCACAAATGTTTCATTGAAAGTATTACCCATCGCTAGCTACTACTTTTTCCCATCTTTCTGGCAATGCTCGAATTCCGTCACATTAAAGCTGTTCATCTTTTAAGGCTATCCACGAATATAGCCATTCCTTGATGTCGTAATATGACCGGAACTGCTGGTCAGCCAGGCCGTATGCCATCCATGTAGGTTTTAACGGGCTTGGCCACGTGAGGACGAGCGTTGTCATGCTGAAGAATCACATTTTCGTGCCTCTCCGCGTATTGTGCGCGTTTCTCGTGCAGAGCTCGACTCAATCGCATTAATTAAAGCCGATATCGATTTCTTGTTATGGTTTCGCTTGGTTTCGACAGCATGACCCGGTAGCCCCATGACTTTCTTTTCTTTGGATTGCTGTAATGAATACATTTTTCACTACCCGTTGCAATACGATAAAGAAACCCTTTCTCTTTTTGTCGCGAAAAAACGACGCTCAACGTCCCTTGACTTCAACTCATAAGGAACCCAAGTTCCTTGCTTTTGAATCATTCCCAATGTAACCGCTTTGAAATTGTTTGGCGGCTAACTCCTAATGTTGAAGCAAGCTCTACCTGCGTTGGACACTGATCCCCATTAAACATTGCCCTCAATTCAGTGTCTTCGAAGGTTTTTCGCCTTCCTTCACGCGAACGTTCTTCAATATCAAAATCACCGGCTTTAAAGCGAGGGAATCAATCTCGACTCGGTGTTTCACTTAAGGCAGCATCCCCTTAAACGTTTGAAGCTCTAGAAACAAGAAAATCAATACTTCCTCCATATGATGATTTTTTTTGCACAAACTCATACAAAAGAATATGACGTCAAAAGAAAATCACTATTGTGTCGAGGTGGTATGTTTACCTTATGCCTAAACTTGGCTCATGACGTTTAGGTTATTGCGGAATCGACTAGCACTTTGCCATCTATTGGCAAACAGCGGGAACTTAGTTGCGCACTTAACATAACTTTGGAATCTTGCTCCAAGATCAAAAATATGTAGCATAGATAATATAAATATATATATCGTATATACTAAAATATTCGGGATTTCCTGCAGCGCCAAAACTAAACGGGGTGAAACCATTTCGTATAATCGTTTGACTTTTCCAATAACCTGACTAGAATAGGCAGCATCATAACTATTTGCTTTAATTAGTGAGACGTGGTCATAAAAATTGTGTATTATAAGGAAAATTTTACTTGATTATTTACTCGTAGATGGGGACTTGAATAGACATTCTTATCGATTGTGATCCGCACTTAGAAAATAATCATAATTTGAGTGCGTTGGAGTGGAGTGCTTCTCCAATTCTCTACACCAAGATTTGATTGTATTTCAAAAGCCTGGTCCTTTCACACAATGTGACCTTGCCAACGCTATCGCTTCATTTTGATGCACTTTACCACGTCGATGTCAGCATACAACTCATAGAGTACATGGTTCATACGACGGGGATGCTCTTCGTTAATGACGATGTTCTATATATTTTCCGCCGTATGTTTCTCTCTAAGATTTGTACAACTAATTTTTGTGCTTGTATCATAATCCAGGATTCCGCACCTTACAACAATACAGAATAAACCAATGTCTGGTAGAGTTGGATTTTTGTTCCTCAAGAGGAGAATTCATCATGAAATCCCTAGCTAAGCTCATAGTAACATCTGTTCGCAAGCAATACTCTTCTCGTATTCTTCAGGCTAACATCATTAGTTTTATGCAAAGCGGTATCGAAGTATATGAATTCATTCACCATTCCAAAAATAAAGTTGTCGTCGTTCACATAGCGTCGCAAATGAGTAGACTCTTTGTCCTAGTTTACTACTAGATTCACTTTACTGCTTCCTTTCTAAACCTTGAGAAGGCTGTAGTAACATTTTGTAGTTTTCAGTCAATAACGTTTATATCATTGGCATACGCAAGTACCATATGGCGTTTGTTAAAGATGATATCGGTCAAACATTATGTTGAGGGGGCCGCAAGATAGGCTGCGTCATCGTGTCCAAATAATCGTTTGGCATAAAAAGACCTTACAAGGATTTTTGTCTGTCTTTATTGAGGACATACAAAATTTTACATATCAAATTCGCACGAATATCAAACTCGGCCATGACCTCATGCAAGGCAGATTTATGGTTGACCAAGAGATGGTAAGCGTCGACCGGTTTTTTCTCAGGTCTTCTCCAGATTGTACCGCAGTGCGAATGTCTGGTCAGCCGTCGCTTTATAAGGTCTAAAGAGACGCTCTTAAGGCTCTATCAAGTCTGCTAATATAGGCTTCAGTAAGCTTCATGTGCCATAATTCTTTATAGCCGATGGGTAAAAGACAGATGCCGTGATATAATTCCATTAATAGAGCGTGTAGATTTCTCTACCAGTAACATTGATGACAAATCTCATCATCATAACTCCATTAATTGGCGCAATATGGTCGCTTAAAATTAGGTACTCTTTGGTCTGTGTTACACCTCTCTTTCCAGTCGTAGCCTAATATAGCCTATGATTTTCTTTTGCCAGAGTAAGCATACATACGAGTACATTCAATTATATATGGATATACATAATATAAAGTAATATCAATTGTCATTTGGTGGACGACATACACTTATGAAATCCTGGAAATGTTTTTCCAGAAATTAAAAATACATATGTTGTGTTACCGAAAATCGAACGCAACTACAAAAACTAATAAAAAAAGTTGACATGTTTTAAATTTCCTGAAAGCCAATGAAAATTCATAACAACTGTGAAGAGGAAACTTTAACAAAAAAGGGTAAATTGAAACAAAAGGTCAACCATATGAAAAGTACTTAAACATTATTTCTTATTAGCGTTGTTCGAATATGGATTGTTTTTGTTTAAGCTAATAAATTTTTTTGATTTTTTTTTATAAATTAAAAGTAGTCGGACATGTATGCACAACGGATTTAGTATTTAGCATTCTTCTAGGAACTGAGCAAAATTTAGGCGAGTCGGCCATAGTTTGTGCAGAAAACAATACTAAAGTATTATTTTTTAATATAAATGAATGTAATTTTTTAAAAATGTACAAAATTTTTTTTATTAATAAAACAGCTAACCTACAAACTTGTTTCGATATCAAATTTTAGCCCTAAAAAAATTTTAAAATTGAAAAAAAATTGAAAAAGAAACATTGAAAAAAGCGAAAATCACAGACACCGAGACACACAAACTAACCTAAGTTAAGTTCCAGCGCAGTCGAACAGCTCCAAGGTGCTCAATTTGTTGTATATAATAAGGAAATTGCTATAACAATATTCAAACTTACAACTAAATATCATATGGTATTTGAACTTGTAACTTTAGCGGCATATAAGGTATATTCCTAGCATACTTTACGGCGCATTTAATGCTGAACTGCGCAAGCATACCTTCAGGATATGAAAATATTTACATATTCGCAATGGGCCGAAAGTAAAGTAAAAAACACTGTCTGTGTGTAATAAGTTTATATGTAACCAATTACAGGAAGTTAAATTAGAATCATTATAACTTTCTTGATATGGAAAATGATTAAATATTTTTCTTTAAATATGTAAAACATTTTAAGAGTTCTAAAGGTAATAAGTTTATGGATTTATTACGTATGTTCGATTTTCACATTTTTTTCTTCTGTTATGTTGATACACATGTCTGTTATATCATGTTGACAATATCAGCCATTTTGTATTGTCAGTTTATTTTTGACAGGTAAAAAGGTTAGTTGTATTTTGGTGTGCTCTTCGATTTTTTACTATTCGAAAAATGGATCAAAGAAACTGTATTAAGTTTTGTGTAAAAAAATGGAATTAAATGTGCAAGGACATTTGAAATGTTGACTGTGGCGTTTGGCGAGTCTACTATGAGAAGAACACAAGTTCAATTGTGGTATAACCGGTTTAAGGAAGGCCGAGAAAATGTTAATGACGAGGCTCGTCCTGGTCGCCCGAGCACGTCAGCAACCGAAGAAAACATTGAAGTTGTAAAGAAAATAATTTTGGATAACCGTCGAATCACTATTAAAGAGGTTGCTGATGATGTTGGCATATCGTTCAGCCTATGCCAAGCAATTTTTACAGATGTTTTTGGCATGAAACGTGCGGCAGCGAAGATTGTTCCAAAATTGCTAAATTTTGAGCAAAAACAACATCGCTCAGGAGCTGTTGAACGTCGTCAACGACGATCCAGATTTCCTCAAAAAGGTCATAACTGGTGACGAATCATGTGTGTATGGCTATGACATTGGAATCATAGCCCAATCATCCCAATGGAAGCGTCCAGAAGAGCTAAGACCGAAAAAAGCACGTCAAGTTCGGTCAAATGTAAAGGTTTTGCTCACTGTTTTCTTCCATTGCAATGGCGTGGTGCATCATGAATTCTTGCCACAAGGTCGTACGGTCAATAAGGAATACTACCTTGAAGTTATGCGTCGTTTGCGTGAAGCAATTCGTCAGAAACGCACAGAATTGTGGAAAAACATGGATTTGGCACCATGATAACGCACCAGCTCACACATCGATGCTTGTGCGTGAGTTTTTGGCCAAAAACAAAACCGCAATCATGCTTCCCTCAACCATCATATTCACCGGACTTGGCCCCCGCTGACTTTTTCCTCTTCCCAAAACTTAAGACACCGATGAAAGCGTTTTCCTACGATTGAAGAGATAAAAGAAAAATCGAAACAGGAGCTGTTGGCGATACCAAAAAGCGCGTTTCAGAAGTGTTTCGAGGATTGGAAAAAACGTTATATCTGAGGGTGATTACTTTGAAGGAGACAAGATAGTTATTGATTAATAAATAAATACTTTTTGGAGAAAATTTAAAATAAATACTGTTTTTGGATCACACCTCAATAAGCGTCACTGTTAAGTATAACGTGGAAATTCATTTATAATGATCTTAATATGTTTTTGATATCCGTTTCAGGACTCGTATAGAAATTTGAATTTACGTAGAAAAGTTTAAGTATGAACTGATGAACAAACCTTTAGCTTAATAATATTATTCAGGGAATTGTAAATTTTTCTAGATAAAGTTCGGTACATGGTTATTTGAAGATTTAAAATATATAGAGAAAGATAAGTAGTACTACAATTATGTGCATTTTCATAGCACAATTTTTATAGCTGTCATAAGACGGGATGGCTTACTAATTACGTCTTTTCTTTTGTAGCGACTAAAATTACTCATTTTAGATCCACAATATATATCTTTTCTTAATCGTGGTAAAAGTATGTCAATCCAATCTAGAACCATTCACCGAAACCGTTGGAGGTAGTAGATAGAAATTTTGCATAACCGCATCAAATAGAAGGCTTAAAGCTTGTACTAAGATATCTTATGATCATAAGCAGGTCATGTTCAAATTTTGGCTAAAGAAGCAAAGAAGCAATACATAAATCTTAAACTAATTTCAAAGAACTATTTTTTTAAATAGTAGACTTAGAAATTGTATGACCTGTTTCCGTCCTATTATTTCAATTCGTCTGCCGCTTAGCAGACGTACCCTCTTTGCATACTTTATATATCGATTTCAAGGGAAATTTGGCCGTCCTTACGAAATATGTGAGTTGAGATGGTTCTTTCCTCTATGTACCAACTACCACTATACAGTATATTGCTGTGATTTTTTAAGAAAAAAAAACTCGTGCCACCTGTGTTTTATATTGCTGCGGACAGTACAAAGTAGTATCGACAGATAAGTGGACATAGACGTTTTTCAGTAGAAATTGATATTTTAAGTATTTTTCAATAGCTGTGTCCTCCATTAGGTAGATTCCTTAATAGAATGAACAAGTTGGGATGATTCTATCCAACACTTACACTTACTATACACTTCTACCGTACTTTGCTTTTTTTATTTATTTATTTTTTTTTATTTAAATTAAGAGTATCATAAATGTTAAAAATAAAATAAAAAGTAATAAGCTTATTTGTAATCTTAACTTAGTCTCTAGTCGAGCTCTCTATTAAATCGATGTAAATTTTTGTGACCACTTTCTTTTCAGAATATAATAATTAAATGTATATACTGCGTTTAGACTAGTTTACAGTTGTGTTCGCAATGAAAATACATATAAATAATAAAAACATTGCATTAATAATATGTAAGAATAGATAGAAATAAAAGTAAAAGAAGTGAGGAAAGGGGAAAGGGAAATATCAGTCATCGACAACCGGTCGGAGCCACCAGCATTTCCTTCTGGTGGAATTGGACTCAATTTTGTCTTTGCCCGAAATTGACGTATCAAATCTTTTATTGATTTCGTTCAGACTGTTTGTTTCTACAGTTTTAGTGTTAGCTCTTCTACAAATGTGGTATAAAAGAGGTATACAATCTTTGTTTTGAATATAACCATTTTTGTCTAAATAAAGAAAAACTTCAGGAGGTGGATAACCATTTGAAATACATGATTTAAAGTAATCGTCACTTTCATAATAATATGCTTTAAGTAAAATATTGCCCGTATTATCCAAACAACGTCTAATATGATTTCTAATAAGATTTATAATGTTGTTATCGATTCTAACAACTTGTGCAGCATTATAGATTTTCACATTAGAAATATATTTTGAGAAATTACTTACAGGCGATCTATACATTGGACATACAAGCTCTGAAAATTTTTCTTTCAATTTTCCTTAATTTTTCCATATACGATGGTGAGATGTTATACCAGATTGGACACCCATATGTAAGAACTGGTCTTATTAATGATTGGTACACAATAACTTTTATCCTGCTGTCTAACAATTTAGAGCTAAACATTTTTTTTATAAATATGAAATGCTTTATTTGCTTTGATTAATTGGTAATTAATATGGGAATTAAAATAAAGAAATCTGTCGAGGTACGAGATACCTAGGTATTTTACGCTTTCAGAAAGCGGAATGCAACAATTGTTCTGATTGGATGATATTCCAAACTTTTTCCAATTATTCCTGACATTGTTATTGCACTTAGCGACCGGGGGCCGAAATTGTATACTTTCGCATTTATTTGTGTTTATGTTAAGGTGCCAGTTTGTAGTGAAACTCTCTATTACGTTAAACTTGAGTTGTAATTGCATATTTATGTTATCGATGGTATTGTCAGAATGATAAATTCTTAACTATTAGTCTAATGATCCAAACCTTGTCAAACGCTTTCTTGAGATCTATGAAACAAGCTTCGGTGACGTACTTTTTAATCGCATGAATAGTTGAATGTCCATATTTAAAGCCATATTGTTTTGAACTAATTAAGTCGTAAGATTTAATAACTTTGTTTGTATTTATATTAATCAGGATCTAATAAACTTTACTTATATTAGGTAACATACTTATTGGTCTGAAATTGTTTAGGTTATTCCTGTCCTTATCTATTTTATACCGTAGTTTGCTTTTAGTTCATGAATAAATGGTAATATTAATGCATGTTATTTAAAGATTTCAATTTTTATAGGCTTTAGTTTATTCCTCTTATAGGTCAGTTTTTTTCTGTTCTCTAACGGTTTCTCCCTCTAGCGTTACTTACTTATGGTCCATATTGTTGCGAATAAGAAAACGTCTTCAAAAACGAACTCTTCTCATGCACACAAAGTCGAACTTATATGGGTTGGGATGGATCTTTCTCGTAGTAATCAGCTACATTCGTATATTGCTTACCGAATAAATGGCAAAATTGTTGAAAAAATTCGGAAAAATTCCAATTTGTTAGGAGTTGAGTTTAAACATAGGTACGTTCTTTTTCTCTTAAGTCGATTTTGTCCAATTTCGACCTTATCCTGCCTGTCACTCTACGTATGTGCAATTCATGTTAATTTTGTACAATTTCGTCCTTATCCTGCCTGTCACTATATGTTATTGTTTGTGCAAAACTTCAATCTCCTAACTTAAGCATAGTGGCCTCCAGTGTGTTTTCAGCCAATACCTGAGCGGAAGAAAATGCTTATGGAACATCTCCAAACACTTTTACGGCGATCAACATTATATGAGACGAATATTTCTAATTGCTATAAACGAAAAGATAACTTTATGATTAACAAAAAAAAGTTTCCTTACATACGAGTATAATGGACGGTATTTATATGAGAGAGTTTCCCTTCCTTATATAAGACGAATATTTCTAATTGCTATGATTAACAAAAAAAAGTTTCCTATCATATAATGGATGGTAAATAAGAGAGTTTCCCTAATTAAATTAGCTCACACCTATTCTACAGGGTGTCCGTCGGGAAGGTATACTACTTTGTTTGTTTAAAATTTTTGATTAAATGAAAGAGAATGGATCTTATATTGATAAATGTTTTATTTAATGTCGGCAATTATGTATGGAATACAATATCAGATAAACATCCGCCTCTGTTAGCCTCACAAATGCGAGCCCTTTTGAGCACATTTTTCATTACATTGTCACACATTTCACGCGGTATTTCATTAATTTCATCACGAATATTTTGTTTGAGTTGCTCAAGCTTTTCTGGTTTGATTGCACAAAACCTTGCTTTTCAGATATCCCCACAAAAAGAGGTCCGGAGCAGTCAAATCAGGCGATCGTGGAGGCCAATCAACATCACCATTTCTTGAAATAACTTATTGTAGAAAGAGGTCTCGCAGTAATTTCATTGTAATCCTGGCTGTATGCTACGCGGCACCGTCTTGTGCCCAAAGCATGCAGTTGTGGCTTTAAAAAGTTTTCAATCTTTTCAATTGATAGTTACCGTTAAGCCTTTTTCAGTTTCAAAAAAGTAAGGTCCAATGATTCCTGCTGACCGAATTGCACACCAGATTGTCACTTTTAATGTAATCAAAGGTGACTGATGAATAATTTGAGGGGTTTCTATTGCCCAGAACCGACTATTCTGTTTATTCACATATCCATTCAAATGAAAATGTGCCTCATCACTCATTATGATTTTTTCATGAAAATCGGGGTTATCATGGGCGAGCTGTAACATCCTATTGGCATATGTCGGGCTGCGTAAATGGTCTTGTGGAAGAAGCTCTTGTGTCAACTGAATCTTAAATGGAAACAAATGCAAAATTGTGGCCAAAGTTGTTCTTTGAAGACCAAGCTCCTGAACACGGTGTCGAATTGAGGTTGATGGATTGTTTTGAACACTTTCTTGAGCAGCAGTAATGTTTTCAGCCGATCTTGCAGTACGTTGTGGTCCATGCTTGGCCCTATCAGCTACAAACTCTCTTTCTTCGAAATCATTCACTACACGATAAATAGTGCCTTATTGGCACGCTGTTTCTCCCAAAAATTTCACATAACTTTCTCATCGCCACAGTAAACGTTGATTGATTTTGATAAAATGTTTTAACGATCAAGACACGTCGGCTTATCGAATATTTTTCCACAATAAATTTGCCATGTCTCTACTTCACTACTGCCAAATATGAACTGTCAAGACTAATGTTTACCAAAATGGCGGCAAAACAAAGTTGTATACCTTCCCGACGGACATCCTGTACATTCGACGTTCGATTACTCGAACATCAAGGTGATTATTATTCAAAGACAAATTTGGGGCTCGAACCCAAGACCATATACACAATAGTCGCGTGTACTAACCACAATGCCACGACCAGCCTTAGATTGATTTTCTGGTGAAAATTTTGCCTTGTTAAGGATCAACACGTTGAAAATATTGCCTGGTCCTCTAAAAGTGTCGCATCTTGTCATGACATGCCGTATAACTATCTGTTACAAAATCTTCTCGTGTCAGCAGGTGTTCTTTAGAACCATCATTTATGGTCCGCTCTTTGCCATCGTACCACCCATAAGTTATGGGATCTTCGGGAAATGACAATGAAACCTCTTCATCATCTGAAGCCAAAGCATAAATCGTTGAAACAGGGAAGAACTTCCTGTTACCAAAATATAACGCAGTAGCTCATAGAGAGCACTTTTGTTTACAGCGTGTACAATTTATTTCGAGATGTACCCACTTGTATATCCACATCGGAAGGATAAAACATCAATTCTGCCACTGACGAACAATGAAACATCCAATGAAGGATGGAAAAATGAAACATCAATTTATTACACAAGCGGATGCTGCAAATTTTGTACACATATTACTGATCGAAATCGTCCTGTGTGGCGTTCTTAGAGCGTACATAACCTGTTTTGATAGTTGTAAAATCAGGCAGAAAATACTTCGCCACCACTTCAGAACGCTGCTTTATATTCGTATGGTCTTTCCTATCTTCCTTGAAGTTTTGGTAAGCAAAGAAAATGTTTTCCTTAATTTTATTGAGCACATATGGCTGGTCCATGGCATTGAGATAACGATATGAGATCAACTCCTTTAAATGATTGTTTAATACTTTGTCAACCATTTCAATGCGTCGTGTGTCCTTTGTCGCCCTCTTATCTCTGATAAATGGGTCTGCTTATATCCTACATCAACGACTATGCAGTTCAGAGACTGCAATGGTGTCTCATCACTATGGGTACAGTAGTTGTAAGTCGCCAGCAAGGCCTTTGTGCTTTTGTGTGTATCAATGCAATGATATTCCTGGAACAATATCTCTATCATCGCTTCCTCAATGCTAGGGAAGTTCAGCTGGGGTTTAATCACCAGTGTATTACGATCCTCCAAAGATACGCCGGAACTCTTTTGGTGGCAAATATAATCCCACACAGTTTGCGGATATCCTAATTGAGAAAATATCCTTTTTGAAAGCAAAATGCATAAAACAAGCTGGAAGCATCCTTCGAAGCCAAATTTAATTTTGCGATTTAGCACAATTGCCCAGTACCACAGTGACAGAGTTATCGTCCATATTTGGTCGTAAAGAAAGCATAATTTCATGTACAAGTTATCGTTTATCAGCAATTACTGGCTTATAAACGGATTATTTAGAAAAGAAGGATGATTTACTGCAATTTCTATGCAAAACATTTGTGTTAAAGTGCTGAAAAAATTATGCACTTTTTACCATTATAGAAAATCCACCATCCATGCTATGTTAATATAAAATTTAGCAATGTCGATATCTTATGAAGAGAGAAAGAGAGATTCTGACACCCACTTATGTGGCCATGATTCAGTGCGTATCGACCGCAGGTTCCATAAGTAGGAAAAACGGCCCTGTAAGTAAAAACTTAAATATACAGGAACCGAACGAAATATATATACATTTGTAAACAACCGCCCCAGGTGTGGCTGTATCTATTGAATATATTAAAAATGTATTCTAGTAGACATTTCTGTAGAAACCCAGGAGTAAGACTTTTTTGTCACACCCACAAATCTTGCGAGGGATCAGTACCTCGCCCATAATGCTGAATCATTCGCATGGATTTATAAGTTTCGGTGTGGCCGGTCTGGTTTTGGTGATAGCCCCATTTCTCTCGTTTATAAAGCAATACGAGATAAGGAAATATACTGTTTCACTATAAATCGCCTGTAATTTCATTCCTTTGTCCTCTTCTTAAGTGCTGAAGCAAAATTTGGAAATAAACAAAATCCGCATAGCAATACGTACAATAGTTCTGTAACAAATCTAAAATTTTCAAACCCCCTGGCTGATGATATACTCATTCAGAGTATGCGCAGTATATCTTGAAGGGCATTTAGTGTTGAACTATAGAAGCATATTTTTAGGATCTAGAAATGGGATAAAACATATATTTCCGTTTATCTGCTAAAAGCCTACACGGCCGTAATCATCGGAAAGATGAACAGAAACC
Organism: Philornis downsi; assembly: GCA_019455685.1. NCBI lineage: Eukaryota > Metazoa > Arthropoda > Insecta > Diptera > Muscidae > Philornis > Philornis downsi. The sequence continues at coordinate 2,536,888 of JAHXMU010000012.1, forward strand.
GTAATCAGATGCACTGAAAAACTGTCCAACAACAAAAGTGAAAATTTAAACAAATGGACAACCATATACAAAATAATTAGACGCTACCCTTAGTGGCTTTAAAATGAAAAAATATTGATGTGGTTTGAAGCCGAAAAAGTTCGTAAATGATTTATGAAACGTAAACGCACAGAAGAAGGCACAGAAATTTTGCTCTTGTATAAGCGAGAATAATTGCCGGAAAAAGTCATTGGTTAAGCTCAAAACGATGTTTAACAAGGCAAGAGTGTAAATAGAAACAAATGAACGAAACATAGAAATAACTAACAACAAAGCATTGTTGTACGTTGTGCGAATTCCTAGGATACTTTACGATGAACAGTGAGCGTTCAATGTTGAATAGTAGAAGTATACTTCCGTTACGTTTTCATGATAAAAACATAAAAGACTGTTCATGTAAAAAGAAGATAATATATTCCTAATTACAGGAAACACTGTCTAGAGGAAACTCTTCAATGGCAAAAGTTTATGTCCGTATGAAAAATATAGTTATTTTAAACTAAAATAGATTCTTAGAATGGGCACTCCTCACAATTATGGTATAATAATTCATAATACGAGTATATTTTACAGTGCATTTATCGTTGAACTATTGTGGCATACTTTCAGGAGCCAAAAAAAGTTTTACATATTCAAAAAAGGCCAAAAAGCGACAAAACATCCAGACCACAATATTTAATGATAAAAGTTGAAGTAGATGTTTGAGCAGTTGTTTCCATCTAACAGTGTTACACTACATATGGTTAACACTACTCCCGACATTTAAAAAAGTACTCTCTCTTAATTAACAAACAAAATAAATTCCTTTGCTTGACATGCCTGGGATATGAGAGAGAGCTTACATATATTCCTTTTCCAGCCAAAAACTGGAAAACTGAAGGGAATCTATTATTTAATGGCATCTCCAAAGCAATCCCACCGCCCTACTGTAAAGAAAATAGTAAGCCGAAAAAATCCATATTTTTAAGAAAAGTCAATTTTTTCTAAATGCACGTTCTATCGAAAAAGTACCGGGAATTGATCGATAAAGCACAAAACGTTTATTATCTACAAATTTGGAAAAAATTGACTGCAGAAACGAAGTATATTTTGTAACTAATTTGGGTGCGCTGAATTCGACTCTGGCATAAAAATTGGGCTTTCACGCCTCGTTAATTTTTTATCGCATGCTGGCAATACCATAAAATAGTCAATACTGACGCAATAATTTCACAATTATTTATTTGACAAAAGTCCACATTCATTGTAAATCTTCATAATAGTAGCGTTTAAGCATGTCAGGGAGATCGCGTATTACTGATTCAAGCTATTTTTGCTTTGTGTGTGGTGAATATTTGGTTGCAACAAAAGGATATGCAATATCAGAATAAATAAAATTTGCTTATTTACATTATTTTGGTTCTGCTGTCAGGAACTTGAACAAACCGTGGACACCGACAATGTTTTGCAATAATTGCAGAATTGTTTTATACAAGTGGTTAAATGGGAAGAAGACCATTTCGATTTTTCAATTCCAGTACTTTGGAGAGAGTCAAGTAACCACCAAACCGATTGTTATTTCTGTTTAACGAAACTTGCTGGATTCAATATGAAAAATCGAAAAAGTATTACTTACGCGAATGTCCCATCTTCGGTTTTCAAACCAGTTCAACGTCCACTAAATGGTTTATTGTCAGTCATTCCCAGTGCTACATTTCAACATTTCAAAAAAACCATTAATTGATCCAAATGACGTTCTTCTTCGGCCGGTGCACATAGAATTGGATTTTTTTAAGAACTTTGTCAGGGTTCTGGACAAAAATGGTGCAGTATTTAAATATTTGTTAGCGGTTTTTCCTAAAATTTCATATGCTAAAATCAAAGAAATCATATTTGTTGGCCCTCAGAACAGATGAATGATGACATTTTTTCACAATGTTTATTGGAGAAAGAATACGATATGCAGCCTGGAAATCTTCCAAGAGCATCGTGAACAGTTTTCCTGGAAACAATAAGAGTGAAAACTGTAGACAAATTGTTGCTGAGTTATTGAAAAATTATCACGAATTACATGCACGAATGTCACTCAAAATGCATTTTCTTTATTCGCATTTAGCTTTTTTTCACAAAACCTAGGTGAGGGGTGAGCGACGAATAAGGGGAGCGTGCTCAACAAGATTTAAAGGAAATTGAAAGAAATTATCAAGGATTTTGGGACAACAGCATGCTGGGAAACTATTGCTAGACTCTAATGCGTGAAACAAAATACAAACGACGTTCAAATACCGCCATTCACTTTTAAAAATTCATCGATTTTTAAATAAACTAAAGATTTTTAAGTAAAAAATGAATAAAAACATTTGTTTTGTTTCTTGAAAACCTGACGTGATAGAGAAAAACCAACTACAAATTCGAATTCAGTCTTTACCCTAGCAAAGATATATGGTTGCTCCAGTCCAAAACCTTGTTGGCTAATGTTATTTATTTAAATTTATTGTATCGCATTCAAAGTAGGTCAATTCTGAAATAATACACCTATGCCAATTAATACTCTTAATCGTCAAAAGATATTTCAAACGCGTTTTTTGTAAAAAACTTAAGTTCTCGTTGCGAATTTCCTTTTATGTCTCCTATCGACTCAAAACGGGTGCATCGTAATGGTAATTTGAGTGTTAGAAAGAGAAAAAGTTAGACATATTTAGATCGGTGATTCTTCAATCATATTCGTTGAATTCTGGTACAGAAATTTATTCACAGTGATAGCCTTGTGAGTGATAACGTGTATGCGTTGTCGTGGTGCAGAATCATTATGTTTTCTTTAACGAAATCTGATTCCTTTCCATAAATTTGCTCTTCATATAAGGCTGGAATAATGATCTTTATTTTCCGTCTTATTTTTTATTAAGATAATCGAACAAAATAGTAATTTTTAGCTTCACTTTTGATCGACGTTAAGGTAGGTTTTGTCGCTAACGACTCAGTTGGAAAGCGCCATTCCAAAGCTCGTTGACGCGTATGTAAACTCATAAAACCAAGTCGAATTACCAGTTATTATGTGTTCTATAAATGTAGGTCGGAATCGACTCATTCTAGCATGTCTTTAGTTACCCTTACGCGATTGAGTTTGTGAATAAAGTTTAGATCTGTCGGAACAAGTCCAGCGGCAACATTTTTCATATCCAAACAATCGTATAAAATGGTACGAATGAATTCGTTAGACACAGGAAGTTCAGAGGTTGGCTCTCGCGAATTTAAATGACCATTTATAATCTTCATTTTCTTTTCTTTACCGATGTTAACTTCAGTTGAAGGCGTTGGTAGCCAACCAGGGCGAGGGAAATCTTCTAACACATCTCGACCGCTTCTGATAAAGTCGATTCGCCTTCCTTAAAATTTTCAGCGATTTGGCGGTCGAAATTCCATCTTCGGTGTAAAAATTGTGACAAATCCTTCCTTTGATATTTATATCCATTGTAAAAATCGCAAGACACGTTTGAGTTGAAGTGATAAAATCGAGTAGTATAAATAAACTAAAGGACAGATCGCGCTCAAATGCCGCGTTAGTGTAAAGAACAGTTGTGTCTATTTAGCGGCGAAAGGAATTCTGACAATCTTTTTAAGTGGAGATTCTTTCAGCAATTCGAACTTTAATTCATTAATTTAGGCCATCGCAGTAGTGGATGTATAAACTGAAACATTATCTTCATAAAACAACACTTTCTTTTCCGCCAAATGCGACCTTTTCCATCATTTCAGCACTTACACGCTGCAAGAAATTAGCATAATATAATAATCAATAGAAATAATTCCATGCGTTTCCCAAAGAACAGATCGTCTATGACCTTGCCTGCAGATGGAACCATCTTCGCCTTTTCTGAACACGATTCTCCCATTCCAGTCCTTCGCTTTGAGTATTCTTTTATCTCAGGTGTGAAGTGGCGGAACTATGTCTCATCAATGTGGTAAAACATTGCCAAACACTCTACTGGACCATTCTCACTACTTTGTTTTTGCTCTATTGGAAGCAAGCGCTGCACCCATCTTGCGTACAGCTTTCCCATCTTCAAATCTTAGGTCAATATACGATGCGTAGCCCTTTTTGAAATGCCTATCATTTTAACGAGCTCACGCAACTTCAGCTGACGATCAGCCAATACCATTATGTGGATATTCTTAACCGTGTCTGGCGTGGACACCTCCTTGGTAGCTCGTACGGTCTCGTTTAAGCTCTGCTGCCCAATATTTTCCAATCGTAAACGAAGGAGCAGACTCCGCCAGCTCCAGCTTTCAAATGAAAATGTTAAATTACATAAAGGTGACCAATTTTTCCATGTTTACAAATTCACTGAGATCCTGTACTTTTGATGTCCTAAATACAAATACTAAACGACTTAAAACATATGTTTTATATAGTTGCCAGTGTTTACCAAAGTAACTTTTTTCAAACTACTGGCACCATCTACACGTCAGGTCGGCTAGTCGTAAAAAAAATCGAGTTGTTTTATGGGTTAAATGAGTGAAACAACTTTCTTATATTTTTGGAAATCAGATACCCCATCATTAGCAATATATGTGGGTATTGAGAATTCTCAGAATGCTAAGGCAAGGTACTCGTACATTTTAAGGGATTAGCGAAATGTTTTCAACTCCATTCAAAACTTTTCAAAGAAGTCACGTTGTTATAAAAAAAGGTTAATTTAAATCATCATAAAATGTACTTCATATGCAAAAGTATTAGAATTCTTAGCAACGTGAATGGAAATTTCCAAAAGGGTTCGGTATAATTAAGTTGTTATTTTCGCAGCTCATCTCAAGGTTAAATCGAAAAACGTGCCATATCTTAGGAAACAAAATCATTAGCGGGATTTATTTTTTCTTTATATTCAACTAGAACACTTTTTCTTGTCATCATTAATGAAAGTGTTTTGTTTCGAAGAATGTAAATACCTTTCATTTGGCTTACCAAATATGGACGTTGAAAGAACCAAATGACAATAAAAGTAATTTAATAGAAATGGAATGGAAGATGTTTACAAACATTTTCCGTGAATAGACTTTGTCGGAAAGAGATGTCTACAAATGGCAAAAATTGGAGGAGAAGACTACGACTGGCTACGAAGATAGTGCGATTTACTCCCTAATGTGGGGGTTTCATTTAAACGATGTTGATTTACACATATAATAGAATGCATACAGCCTTATTTGGCAGTTTTTTGTCTATTGGATTGTATTCTATTTTTCTAATTTCTAGCAGCTGTAGATCATTGCTGCTTTCTTGTTCATAATACAGGGTGGCGCAATAGGACGTGCATATTGCAACATCTTTTTTTGCGGGGTAGAAAAGTCGCGGCCGAGTGGGCGCCTACATCGTTCGGTTGGCGGGTTCATGGAGTTTTAGTCGCTATGAATCACTTCGACGGGAAGCGTCGCGCATTTTGCGTGCGCACATTTTACGAGAACTCTCGTTCATATATAGCTACTAGACGACTATATTGTTCTGAATACGGACTACGGCGAATTAGTGAAGCTCCGAGTGCTAATTTAATTAAAATATGGGTGAAGCGTTTTGAAGAGACCGGTTCAACATTTAAACCACAAGCAAATGGTCGCTACTGGAACAGTGAAAATCCCAAAATCAAACACCAGAAACCATTGCATAGTCCTAAAGTGACAGTATGGGCAGCAATCTCTGGCAGAGGAATAATTGGTCCTTTTTTCTTCGAAAATGCGCGGGGCCAAAACGTCACGGTTAATACGGAATGCTATGTTGAGATGTTGGACGGATTTTTGGCTCCAGAAATTGAAAGTTCAAGAATAGTGAATTCCAGAACTTGGTTCCAACAAGATGGAGCTACCTGTCACACATTAAATGACTCCATGGCGGTGGTGAAGCAGATGTTTCCTGGCAGACTGATTTCGAAAAGAGGTGATATTCCATGGCCCCCACGTAGTCCAGACTTGACGCCTCTTGACTCTTTTTTTGTGGGGTTACCTCAAACACAAAGTCTACAGTAATAATCCAAGAAACATCATTCAGCTCAAGGAGAATATCCGTGGTGAAATGGCCGCCATTACACCAGTATTACTGAAGAAAGTTTTCAATAATTTTCGTTTGCGGTTAGAGGAGTGCCGTCGTAGAGAGGGTCACCATTTAGATGATGTTATTTTTTAAAAATAAACTCCATTTATTACTCTACAATGCCTTAGTTTTATTTTAACCATACCTTTTGTATTTATTTTTTAATCTATTTTTTAAATATGCACCTTCTATTGCGCTACCCTGTATATTGACTTTTCGACGCACTTTTCAATTACAACATGCATCATCAAGGCTTGTAGAGTTTTTCTTTCCAATATCTACGTCATCTGCTAATTAACGAATAAATGTTAAAATTATTGAAAGATTCCGCTATTTCCAGAATAGTTGTTATAGACAAGATGTGTCTTAATGAACGGATAATTGGGTACGTTAAGAACGGCCTCCTCCCGCCACATATTTTCCCTACTCGTCCGAGTTTTCGAATTTATTCTGAACTATGCAACAAATGCATTCTTATTATATATGTTTGTGCTAAGTTCAATCGTTGTAGAACAACCATTTCAGCCTCCATCGTATTTTCAACTAGTACACTTTGTTTCAGATGAACAAATATGCTTAAATCGGTATAGATTTTTATGGCTTTATGCGGTCCCAGATGATTATTTCTAATTGTTACAAACGAAATTTAATATACTCCCCCCTATGGTTCTCTCCACCCAAAACGATGAAATTTTCCAAAGACAAAATGAAGAGAATACACACAGCTCCTAGCTTCACAATCCCTAAGAGAATCCGTTAACCTTCAGCAATAATGAATTCTAAAAAATCTACAGAAATATATTTCACAGACATTCATTCATACACAAAATACTGTAATGTGAATTGAATGTTCTTTGCACAGGAGCAACTCAAGCATAATCCAAATCACCTTAATTAAGTGCCAATAAAATTTATAGTATACAAAAAGGCGTTTGACAGGTCAATGATCTATTGAGTGTAAGTTTAAGCAAAAACATTTAATTGTTAGAGGTTTCTTTAGAGAATTGTCATAGCATTCAAACTTATAGAATGCTATAAAGACTGTTTGTACAGGGTGGGCCATAAGGGTGTTGGCGGTTTAAATATTCAATTAAAAAAAAAAACTGCGAAACAAAAAAAAATATATTTGTATTTTTAAAAAGTAGAAGCATGGGAATATTTAAGACTTAAAAATAATGTTGTCCAAATGGCTTCCCTCGGCTGCTTGACACTCTTGGAACCGAAGTCGCAAATTTTGGAAAACTCGTTGAAAAATTGTTCTCGGTATTTTGAATAATGTTCCTCTTCAACTGCTCTAAATTGGTCGGATTATTCTCGTAAACTACCAATTTGAGGTAGCCAAATAGAAAATAATCGCATGGAGAGAGATCGGGGCTACGTGGGGGCCATTCAATATCCCCCCTTTTCTAAATGAGTTTTCCAGGAAAAACATTTTTCAGCAGCTCTATGGATACCCTAGCCGTATGACATGTGGCCCCATCCTGTTGAAACCA
>JAHXMU010000012.1:2549477-2565802 GCA_019455685.1 Philornis downsi
TAATAATAATAATAATAATAATAATAATAATAATAATAATAACAAATGCTCTTCTATCGTATGAACGAATTATGGGAGAGCTTCTCAAAAACATTGAATTACACGTTTCATATTTTTAGACCCACTCATCGTCGTCAGTTTAACGACGATTCCGAACGTCTCAATGTGAGAAGCATCTACGATACTTGAAATATTCGCTAGACGCTCAGACGTGCAGCTCAAATAATGATAAGCGGTTGTATCGGGGATTAAACTCACGATCATGCGAACGATAGTCGCATGCACTAACTATCGCGCCACAGTCGGCCACCTTCAAGGCAAGCCAAAATAATATATAGGGTCATCCATTTGTCGTTTTCAAGTAAAGTTAAATAAAACACACATAAAGCTATAATTTCGATGAAGCTTTTATTTCATAATGCTTCGACGTTGCCATTATGTACGATGTCAGTTAAATAACCAATCCAAAGGTTGCAGCAGTTTGTCCTCCAGCGTCATTTTTGAATTTTTACGCCCCAATGACACCTCCAAACCATGCATAATGCGCACCAAACAGTCACTTTTTCCGGATGCAATGTCTTTCCCACAATCTCTTCTGCGTTCTCCGAGTTCCATATGTGACAATTAATGGCTTGTTAACGTAGCCACCGAGTGAGAAATATGCTTCATCGCTGAAGGAAAATTTGTTCAATTGAAAGCCCACATTCGAATCACTACTTTTGTAGTAAATTTTAATTATGTTTAAGCGTTCTTGGGTTCTTAAACGATTCATGTTAGTAAGTGGCCAACCTTTCAGTATTCGCTGCAAATTCTCTTTTATCTATCAATTTGAAGTAAATACCAGCTGGAGATATATCAGTTGAATACAGTTGTTTGATAATATTTGTTGAGCGTTTGGCTAGAAATTCGTTCACAATGATAGACTTGTAAGAAGTTGCGCTATCGTGGTTGAAAATCTATTCCATCCATCCATTCTTTATTTACGCTTTGACTTTCTGGTAAGAATTCCCGGTGCACAACGCCGCGATAATCAAAGAAACAAAAAAAAAAAAAAAAAAAAAAGAAAAACAAAAAAGAACGGTTGGCATTACCTTGGCTTTTGATCGATTTTGACGTAGCTTTTCGGTTTCGGCACGATTTTGAAGCCTATTGACTGTTTTCAATCACCATTGCCTTCACTCTATCGATATTAACTTCATTTTAAGAACTTGGCCGGCGAGAACGAGTCAAATTTTCGCTCACTCATTTTTAACGCACTGTACCACTCATATGCACATGTTTTGGATAATGCCGATTCACGATAATGTCGATTCACGGTAAAGCTTTAGTAACACTTTTCACCAATCCGGCACTCAAAGTTCCAGTTGCAATGCAAAATTTCGGGCAAATTCTCCTTTCGGTATTTTTATCCATTGTAAAAATTGCAAAATACGTTTAATACTGACTGATAGATTCAACCACAGTAGACAAACTAAATGGCAGACCGCGCTCATACTGCATATCAACGTAGTGGGCAATTGTGTCAACTTAGTGAGAAATTCTTTAAGCGAGCTATTTAGATGAACAACTCCCGTTACTTAGCAATAACGGACCGACAACAAAATGGTAACGAAACTCAATGAACTTACAGTATTTTGGAACATTTCGAAGGTAATTCCATAGTAAATCTCTGATAGAAATCTTCGTTTTTATTGGCAAACCTAACTGGAGCAGTCGTTTTTCACAAGATTTTCTTGAGTCGAACGTTTTACCAGCAAAATCAGTCGCCATGGACAGAAGCAGGTGGTGATAATCCCTGAATGCCAGGTACGGACTCAAGGCGAGTCACTATCGATTTGCGTAATTTTTCTTCTATTGGTCGAAGCTGGCCGCTTCTGGGCAATTGCTTCCTTTAGGTGGTCTAATAGTCGATAGTACAGAACCTAATTAAGAGCTTAACCGTAGGGGAGCAGCTCATAGTAAATGATTCCCTTTCAAACTCACGAAACACATAGCAAAACTTTCCAGGTCGTCAATACTGGCATGGGCTTCATTGTGATTCGACCATTATCGTTTTCGCTTAACGCTGTCACAATTGACTCACCTTCCATCAACAGTCATCATCCGCTTCAGAAATAGGTCGATTTTGTTACGATTCAGTAGCGATTCACAGATAGAAACTTGGTTCATATTTTTATTGCGTTAGCTGGCATGGCTCCGATACATCGAGTTTCTTCTTGTATTCAGCCTTATTCAAGTGGTACGCAATGTCTTTTTGTGTAATGTTTAGTTCATGGACTATCAAAGGAGTGCTTGCATGACAGTCTGATTTGACATTATTTTCATTATTCTACTGACATTTTCGACAATTTACCTTCCAGAGCGTGTTGCATCTTTGACATCAAAATTACTGGAACGATATTGACGAAATCGATTGCGCATGATTGGATGTTACAGTATCAGGACCATAAATATTATTCACAGTTTCAGCTGACTGGCTTGCATTTTCGCCTTTGCCGAAGAAAAACTGTAAAATATGATGCTTTTTCTCTTTGCTGATGTCTATCTTAGACGCTCGCTCAAGCAATGCCTTCATGGCGCAATTGGCTAGCGCGTTCGGCTGTTAACCGAAAGGTTGTTGGTTCGAGTTCACCCGTGGACGAATTATTTAAAAAAAAAAAAAGAAAATACTTAGTCAAGCAATCACAAAACAGCTGGCATATTTTTTGTGGTATGAAATCTTATTTTCCTAACGCCATCTACCGTACCGCACCATATACAACGCGGGATACAGTTTACTAAAAGCGCCTATTGGAATAGTAATGGATTTCGTTTTACTATATCTTATGATGGCATCCGTCATATTGTAATGCTTAACTCCAGTAACGAAATTGGCATGGCTTATCCTAAAAAATCTATACTGGAGGGCCATCATTTATATCTTACGCATCATTTATATCCTGCCAGTGTGGCGCCCATGTGAAGACCTTTTAGAGGATCTACTTCTTTCTTTCTGATATAAGTTCTCATTCATTGCATTCGCCGCTATTAGAAGTTTTTATAGGAGGCCTTTCGAAAGTACTTTTAGAAGTTCTTATAGCAGGCCTTCCAAAAGTATGGAGACTGGAATGTGTAACATGTTACCACTCAATTTCAGTTGGAGATATTTAAGGGGCCTTGTCAAATAATGCCGTAGAATATGTTGCACATTTACTTTCATATGTTTTAAAAGCCGCCCTGGAGAACTTCCAAGAAGTTAGTGGTTATCCTTCTAATACATTTCAGAAGCCGTGGTAGAGGCCTCTTCCCCAAACAAGGCGGAATAGCATCCCAACAAAAAGACTAGAAGTTATTCACAAAGAATAACAATTTCATCATTTCCAATAGCGCAGTATAAGTGTGCATATTTCTGTGGTCACAACCCATAAAAGCCTAAGTCTGTTTTTCAATATTTTCAGTACAGGAGTTTAAAGTTTTGAATCTTCACTAAAAATCAGGAGAAGGTGTTTTTTGGAAAACTTTGCTACAGATTACAAGGAAACGAATTTCTTAACAAAAAATAGTTGTTTATTCTCGCAGTCAAAAGATATTATCGAAAAAGACACTTAGGCTCTTATGAATTGTTGAACGAAAGAAAGTCAAAAAGTTCAAGTTGAGTTAGGCTATTATTCCAGATTAAATAAATTTTTTTTTGTTTTTAACTCAATTTATGTTTATCAAAAAACGAAATTGTAATTCGGAATTAGAGCTTAACTCATGTTAGGAAAATAAAATTGTTTCTTTATTTTTTAGGATTAACGACTTAAGTTGATTTAGGCAATGATGAAAAAATAATGTTTATATTTGTTGTAATCCTAAATTGTCTTAGGCAGTTATGCCAAAACAGTCATTTAGAAAAATAACTTAAGCTATTAGGTTTTTTAGGATTAATTGCCTTCCTAGAAGAGATACAAACATGAAAAATTTATAGCAAATAAATTTAGATACGCTGAATACGATGGTGCTAATAACTCAATTGTGTCCTAACTCGAGTTAGGCTGTTACGGGTTGTGACCACAGATTTATCATTTCCAAAAAGGCATTTTTATACCGCTTCCAAATCTAAACAAACTCTTCTTAGTTCTTATTAAATTTAATTACATTTTAATGCTATTAATTTATTTGGATTCGACTGCCACATAATCACAATTGCTAGAAACACTGTTTTACGCTATAATTTCGGTCTGAAAATTTTGATCCAAAAACAAAATTTTTTTGGTCAAATAAAAAATTGCACCAAATTAGCTCTTTTTTTATTGCTATAACAACTCCCATGAAAATGTAAAGAAGACACACCATAAAAAACCACTTTCTTTCTATGACATTGGTGATTACGCAAATTTTCATCACTTTGCTTCAAAAATGGCGGTAAATTTCAGCTTCAGCGGATTCACTTCTTTTACTGGGATGTTTTACTTATTGGTTTTTCAGTATTTCTTAGGAGTTCTACTCAAAGCCTTCACAATTAAGGCCGGGTAGAGGAAGATCTTTGAAAGTAATATTTAAACTGGACAGTTGACAGTGGGCTCCTCATAAGAAAACCTCCTAAGAGCACTTCCACGTCATTATCTCCATTGATGGGATAACTTATGAAAGCAGATGATTTTTTTTAATATTCAATTTCTTATATTTAGCACAAAAAAGAATATTATAAAAAATAAAACAAAAACAAAAAAAGGAAATATCAGACACATGGTACTTGAAAGTAATCCTACTAACCCAGCAACCATGATAATTTATCTATAACCTTGACTAATTTTTAAATTTTATCCAAATTAATTTAATGAACATCCACCTAATTCTAATCTGAACGTGGTATTTTCAGCATTCCTACATACAAAACACGTCATTTATAGTGTGGAAAATAAGCCCAGAAGCAAAATAGTCTAATTAATACCATAGTAATTGCCAATTTTATTTGTTTAAAATAATTAAAATGTATTTTCATTGCTTATATAGGGTGATTTTTTAATCGTAGTTTTTTTAAAAATCGAATAAAACACTTAAATTTGCATCATTTCTTAAAATTTTTTATTGGAATCGATAAATTGGTCTTTGCCATTTAATTTTTAAAGATCCGTCTCAAAATGTCCATTCGGAAGGTCCAATTTTTCGTCACTTTTTCGAGCATTTTGTCCTGTATTCCACGAATAACGCGTGTTATGTTATCCTGTAAGGCTTCAATAGTGTTCGGCTTGTCTACATAGACTAACGACTTGACATAACCCCACAAGAAATAATCAAGAGGCGTTAAATCGCACGATCTTGGGGGCCAACTTACAGGGCCAAATCGAGGGATAAGCTGTTCACCAAATTCATCCCTCAACATATCCATTGTTTCACGAGCAGTGTGGCATGTTGAAACCACATGTCAACCAAGTTCAACTCAGCCAAATGGGGCAAAAAAATCGCGTATCATGGTTCGATATCGATCGCCGTTGACGGTAACGTTTCTTCCACGGTCGTCTTTGAAGAACCACACCAGACTGTCGTTTTTCGGGATGCATCGGTAATTCATGTATGGCATGTGGCTGTTCATTACCCCAGATGCGACAGTTATGGTTGTTTACGTATCCGTTCAGCAAGAAATGAGCCTCATCACTGAACACAATTTTTCGATAAAACAGCGGATTTTTATTGAGGTTTTGTAAGACCCGTTCGCCAAAAATTAGACGTTATGGTAGGTCATTCATCATTCCATGATGAAATGGCAGAGTATACTGTACACTTTTCACTTTGACAGATGACGTTTGGACACCATTACCAACCAGTGCTGGCAACCTGAAAAACTTAAATCTTAAAAAATCACCCTAGTAGGCATTTGACTTCAGGTATGGCATCCGCGATGCGTCTAACCATTTGGAGCACTTGTGGTAGCATTTGGTTTTTATTATACTGTATCTCTTTCAATCTCCCCCTCTCTCTCTTCTCTCTCTCTTTCTTCGCTTAACAACACATTGTTAGGGTGTAATTATACAGGTACGAGTATTTGGGAGCACAATCACTTCACAGGCCATAAAACGTAGTCCTTTGTTTACGTTGCGTATGATGACAGTGTACATAAAGTTAATTAATTTCTAAATTTATATATAATACATAATTTTATGTCTGCAAATATTTGCTTACTAGAACACAGGGGCCATAGACTGGTCAACTGTTAGTGTCAGAGAAATGTTTGATATTTTCACGGAAAAGGATTTATAGGAAGGATTTGTTTGGGACCATCATCAGTCGGGTTCAGTAACAGACGGGGCGTATTGCATGAATAATTAACGCATCGCCTAAATATGATTGGGGTCACTGCTAACTGTCACACGCTGGATTTGGGTGAAATTAGGGGATTATTTAGTAAGTTCAGATGCAAAGCGAATAATTTTGCTTTCTGCCCAGAATCATGGCTATGGAGAAAAGGTACAATTCCAAGGCCATTACGAATTTTTTTGACCGCTTACAGGTTTTTTAAGAAAAACAAAAAACCGGTTATGTGTCAGCAAAAGTGCCCAGGATGATGCCATAAATAAAAGGGGTCACATACACTCGCCTTCAATTTATGTATTGGTTTATACATTCTGTCAAAAAAGTAGCGGGAATTCGTCATTTAAGAAGCCCGTTGAAAAGGTCAAAAAAAGTCAAAATTCTTTTTATCGCTAAGTTGGCACATCTGCCATTTATACTGACATGGAATTTTGCCTACCGTGCCTTGCATTCTAGAGTTCTAACGGAGATGGATATCAAGCGCATGGCGAATGGATTGTCAGGAAAAAAACGGGAACATCTGGGTATTAGCCAAAAGGGCCCAAGCTGTGAGAGTTGCGAGAATAGGGATTTTTCCTTCGGAATATGGTGGCAGAATTATAGTGAAGATACCATTGCCCTAGGAGGCGGACTATGAGTTACACATCATCTATTCTATAACCTTTTGTTTGAACAACGAGTAGGCAACGGCTTTTATACAAGCAAACTCAAGGTATCTCGCCTACTCCCGAAGACACAACAATGCCTGTATATTGGGGATAGTGAGGACAGCAACAAGTGTTCATGTCGGAAACCGAACAGGGAATGGATGGGGGACAGGGCATCACGTGAGGGAGACACGTTTCGACAGCGAGAAACCGAAACCTTCCTCTGTTAAGTCTGGCCTCCCCGAGAATAACATCGTTACTGATTAGAACTCATAATGGAGGAAATGGATATTTTGTGCTATGGGAAAGGATATCGAGTATGGTATTTAAAGGGCTTCAGACAGCTTGATCCGGGCATCGGCTGTGAGATGGTCCCCTACCATCTAAAATCAACACAGCCTACCAGGCTCTCGTAGTATCGACTACGGTAATTATGCTTTTATACTTGGGATCCTCGAATCTATACTCCCTGCTGAAAGGACTTGCGCCACCGCTACACGTCGATGCCAACAATCAGAGCAAATTTCTTCCACCGATGATGTCCGCCTATGATTCAGTATATGACAAACTACAGGAGGGTAAAAGAGACATTGTAGAATATTTAACTACTGTAATAGAGCGGGAGACAAAGAGGCAGGGACATTTAAGGATATTCAATTACTCTCTAGGCGGAGTAATGACACTCGGATTAACAATAGTCATAACGTGCGCCAGTCTGAAGAGAGCGGCGAGATTCGGTGTAACTTTATAACGGAAAATATATTAGGTGTGCAACTAAGTTCCTGCTGTTTGCCAATAGATGGCGCCAGCTGTAAGTGCTAGTCGATTCTGCCATAATCTATGCATCATGAGCTAAGCTTAGGCATATGGTAGACATACCTCCTCGGCACAATAGTGATTTTCGTTTGACGTCATATTCTTTTGATTATGTGAATGTGTATGATTTTATGCCAAACAATCGTCATATGCGGGAGATATTGATTTTCTTTTTTCAATCGAAGAAAACGGCGGCTGAACCTCATCGAGAGCTTCGAAACGTTTATGGAGATGCTGCTTTAACTGAAACAACGTGTCGAGATTGGTTTCGGCGCTTCAAAGACAGCGATTTTGATGTTGACGACCGTTCGCGTGAAGGAAGACGAAAAACCTTCGAAGACACTAAATTGACGGCATTGCTTGATGCCGATCCGTGTCAAATGCAGGTAGGGCTTGCTTCAGTATTTGGGGTTACCCACTATGTGATTTCCAAGCGATTGCAGACGTTGGGAATGATTCAAAAGCAAGCAACTTGGGTTCCTTATGAGTTAAAGCCAAGGGACGTTGAACGTCGTTTTTTCGCCTGTAAACAACTGCTTCAGCGACAACAAAGGAAGGGGTTTCTTCATCATATTTGAACGGGTAATGAAAAATGGATTCATTACAGTAATCAAAAGAAAAGAAAGTAATGGGGGCTGCCCAGTCATGTTTCTACGTCGTGGTCTCGGCCGAATATTCACTCTGTGAAAGTTACACTCTGTATTTTGTGGGACCAGGTCAGTGTTATTTATTACGAGCTATTGAAACCAAGCGAAACCGTCACTGGGAATTGGTATCAACTTCAGTTAATGCGATTGAGGCGAGCTCTAAAAATGCACACAATATGCAGAGAGGCACGAAAAAGTGATTCTTCAGCATGACAACGCTCGGCTTCACATGGCCAAGTGCATTAAAACCTACGTGGAGACGCCGAAATGGGAATTCTTACCCCATCCGCAATATTCTTTAGATATTGCGCCGTTCGTATAGCACTAGTTTCGTTCGACGGCAAACGGTCTGGCTGACCAGCAGTTCCAGTCATATGACGATATTAAGGGATGGCTACATTCGTGGATACCCTCAAAAAATGAAGTTTTACCTTGACGGAATTCGGGATTTCCCAAAAATATGGGGAAAAGTAGTAGCTAGCGATGGGCAATACTTTGTATGAATCATTTGAAAACATGTTTTCATAATAAAATTGTATTTTTATAAAAAAAAACGTCGTGTACTTAGTTGCGCACCTAATAGCAAAATAAGTAATAAAAATAATTATAAATATAATTTGCATAAGAGAATTATTTAGATTTACTTTTCTTCTTTTGTATTACATTCTATTCCAATTGCTATTCTTCACCAATTTTTTTTTTTCTTCTTTTGGTATTTGTTTTCTCTTTTTTTTATTTATAGATTTTTTTTTTGCTAAACAATCTTTTACTACACAGGGTGTCGGCGGGAAGGTATACTACTTTGTTTTGCCGCCATTTTGGTAAACATTAGCCTAGACAGTTCATATTTGGCAATCGTGAAGTAGAGACGTGGCAAATTTGTTATGGAAAAATATTCGATATACCAACGTGATTTAATCGTTAAAATATTTTATCAAAATCAATCATCGATTTACTGTGACGATGAGAAAGTTACGTGAAATTTTTGGGAGACACAACGTGCCAACAAGACGCACTATTTATACCTATAGTGTAGTGAATGATTTCGAAGAAAGGGGGTCTGTAGCTGAGAGGGACAAGCATGAACCACAACGTACTACAAGATCGGCTGAAAACATTACTGCTGCTTAAGAAAGTGTTCAAAACAATCCATCCTCTTTTTTTATTAAACGTATTTTTGTGGTTTTTTTTATGTACGAGTGCTCCGATCATTGGACTAAAACCATCTTCCCTTCCCTAATCAATAAGTCTAATAAAGGCTTCTCAAATCGCTGTTCGCGGTTGTCATTAACCTACAGTTTAAGGACATGGGTATCCGTTCCCACTGCATATGGGAAGCTCTCCTGTCTTCTATTCAAGGGACGTAATGACATTTATTTATTAGTTTCAACTGAAGAGTGACAAAGCAATTTCATTATCTTTTGACGTCTATACTAAATTTCATTCGTTTTCATGACTTATTTGCACGGAAATTAGCCGCAAGCAAAATCGTTTGATAGGCCCAAGAATCAGTTAAAGAAAAGGATAACAAAAAACTTTTCATATGTGCTTTTTTGCAACAGCGGTTATAAATATAAACCAGTAAAAGAACATCATCAAAGACTTTTTCTCTAATAAACAAAAGAAATGTTGTCAAACACTGAACTGGGATTGGATAACAAATACGTATGATAGTTAAAGTAATCATTTACATAATTGTAATGATGTTTGTTATTGTTGTTGTAAGGTTTTTCTTGTTATTTTCTCGTTTTTTTTTTTTTTTTTTTTTTGTTTCGAAATGCTTTAAGCTACATGTGTGTGCTTGGCTACTTCTCATTTTTTTGGGTGTCCCGTTTTTAGCCAAGAATTAAAACAGTATTCTTCTTTGACATATTGTTACAAATGGCAAGCTTTTCTGCATAACATTTTGCTGGATTTAAATTTATGTTCTCTGTTTTTGCCCTGGCTGCTTTGGATGCCACTTTCGGCTACGTTTTTATTAAATGTAATTCCCCAGGGACCAGAGGTTGAAGTTTGCCATGGTTTGTCTGGCGACGTTGATGACTGACTTTTGTTGATTCTTTAACATCTAATGGAGGGAGGTGTAAAAAGTTGGATGGAAACAAGTAAGGGATAATTTAGTGCAGGAGTGCGGTAATTATAAAGAACTTCCATGAGTTGTACATTCTACTTTATTACTAAAGAAATTCCTTCTATTCATGGCAAAGAAAAAACTAATGATAGGTCTGTTTATATTGTACAGGGTGGGCCATAAGGGTGTTGGCGGTTTAAATATTCAATTAAAAACAAACTACGGAACATAAAAAAATATATTTGTATTTTTAAAAAGTAGAAGCATGGGAATTTTTAAGACTTAAAAATAATGTTGTCCAAATGGCTTCCCTCGGCTGCTTGACACTCTTGGAACCGAAGTCACAAATTTTGGAAAACTCGTTAAAAAGTTGTTCTCGGTATTTTGTTACTTTCCTGAATAATGTTCCTCTACAACTGCTCTAAATTGGTCGGATTATTCTCGTAGACTACCGATTTGAGGTAGCTCCATAGAAAATAATCGCATGGAGAGAGATCGGGGCTACGTGGGCTCTTTTCGAAATGAGTTTTCCAGGAAAAACATTTTTCAGCGGCTCTATGGATACCCTAGCCGCATGACATGTGGCCCCATCCTGTTGAAACCACATCCTCGAGGTATTGCCTTGAAGTTCTTGCAAAGCTGGCACTAAAAAGTCTGCTAGCATGTTGCAATAATTGTTCGCTCTAACCGTCATCGCATGTCCTCTTTCGTCCTCAAAAAAGTATGGTCCAATAATACCGGTTGACGTTATCCCAGCCCACACGACAAGCTTAGGGCTGTGAAGTGGACGTTCATGCAAGCGTCGGGGATTAGTCTCGGACCAGAACCAACAATTTTGCTTGTTCACATGGCCGTTAAGGTGAAAATTGGCCTCATCACTGAAAATCACGTTGTTAAAATTGTTGAACCGCTCTGCGGATTTCGCTGAACTGAAACACGAACACGCTCCACAATGTCGGCTGATCTTGTAGAAACTGGGCGACCACGAACCGTAATTGGTACTGTTGAGCCGGTTGTCTCGAACATTCTGATCCATTTTCGTATCACATTGGCGCTTGGAACTTCACTTAAATCGTGTAAACCGTGTTCATGCCGATACAAACGTCATGCAGTAATTACTGATTTATTGTTTTCGAAATACGCTCGGACACAAAATGCACGCTGCACTCCCGTGTACGGCTCCATGGAGACTAAATTTCCAGGAAGCGGTGCAGCGAACAACATATCCCCCCTCCACCCCGCGCCACGCGTTACCGAGAAATTGAAGAATTAAATCGCCAACACTCATATGGCCCACCCTGTATAAAGCCACAAGTTTGTGCTAAACCTTATCATTTTTGTGAAAACAGTGTTAGGGTCTGGGCATTAAAATCACTAATGACAGACTTTTGGCAAACACCAAAATGACCTATTTTTTTATCCTGCGTTATCTCTGTAAATAACGAACTGGGTTATTTGATGACAAGCACCGACAGTTGTATAGGGTGAATTTTTAAGTTTTAAGTTTTTCAGGTTGGCAGCACTGGCTGGTAATGGCGTCCAAACGTCATCTGCACGTCGCAGTGAGAAGTGTACAGTATACTCTGCCATTTCATCATGGAATGAAGAATGACCTGCCACAACGTCTTATTTTTGGCGAACGGGTCTTACAAAACCTCAATAAAAATCCGCTGTTTTATCGAAAAATTGTGTTCAGTGATGTGGATCATTTCTTGCTGAACGGATACGTACACAAGCAAAACTGTCGCATCTGGAGTGATAAACAGCCACATGCCATACATGAATTACTGATGCATCCCGAAAAAACGACAGTCTGGTGTGGTTTATGGGCTGGTGGCATCATCGGCCCACTTTTCTTCAAACACGACCGTGGAAGAAACGTTACCGTCAACGGCGATCAATTTCGAACAATGATACGCGATTTTTTTTTTGCTCCAATTGGCTGAGTTGAACTTGGTTGACAAGTGATTTTATCAGGACAGTGCAACATGCCACACTGCTCGTGAAACAATGGATATGTTGAGGAATTAATTTGGTGAACAGCTTATCCCTCGATTTGGCCCTGTGAGTTGGCCCCCAAGATCTTGCGATTTAACGCCTCTTGATTATTTCTTGTGGGGTTATGTGAAGTCGTTAGTCTATGTAGGATAACATAACCTTACAGGATAACATAACACGCGTTATTCGTGGAATACAGGCCGAAATGCTCGAAAAGTGACAAAAAATTGGACCTTTCGAATAGACATTTTGAGACGGAGCCACGAACAACATTTACATGAAATTATCTTTAAAAATTAAATAGCAAAGACCAATTTATCGATTTCAATAAAAAATTTTAATATATGATGGAAATTTGAGTGTTTTATTCGATTTTTAAAAAACTACGATTAAAAAACCACCCTATACAAATAATTTTCTAAGCATTTTTTTAACTTTAAATACCTGTAACTTAAATTTGATTCTAGTAGTCTTTTATTATAGTAAGAAAAGTTGTCTTTTCGCCACCCTCTTCATTGTTAGTTACTCTGCAGATAATTCATAACGTTTACTAACGAAAAACAATGAGAATTTTACAATTAAAAGAATTTGCAAACACAAAAATTAAATTGCAAAAAAATTACATTTCTTTCAGACTGTAGAAAATGTTAAAAGTGTCTGGTTTAGCAAAACCCCATTTCTCGTATGGCTAAACTTCTTTATATCCTTTATATCTATTTGGGACTTTTCCTCTACCTCTTCATTCTCAATTCATAACGTTACCTAAAGAAAACAATGAGAATTTTACAATTAAAAGAATTTCCAAACACACAAAAACTAAATTGCACAAAATTACATTTCTTTGATAGAAAAAAAGCCAAAAGTTTCTGGTTTAGCAAAACCCCAGTTTTCGTATGGCTAAACTCCTTTAGCCATAAGATTATGGCTGAAAAAATGTAATTGAAAATTCTCAAATTCGGCGGTATTCCATTCATGCAGTGATTTCTAAATTTTGGGGAGCGATTTTTTAAACTTTCAACCAAATAATTGGAAAAATTTGTTTAAGCGCAAATTAATCAACCTATAAAACAAATCAGTGGAATACGCTGCTGTATGCAAAAAATAAACAGTTTTAAATTTGAATTATGCGGTTACATAATCCATTTGTGCATAACAATATTAAATTTTCCAAAATTCAATTTTTTCCTTGCAATTCCTAATTTGTAGGTTACAATAAACTACTAAATTTTTTTGGAGTACATAATCAATTTGTACGTAATAAAATTCGTTTTTCCAAAATTACATTTTTTTCGTTGTAATTCCTAATTTGTGGGGCGCAACAAACTAAATTTCTATTGACCTAATCTGAATTTTTGTAGTTGCTCCCATACATATGCCCGATTTGGGCCATTTAAGTATTCTTGTTTTCATACCTTTTTTCAGTTCCATTAAATGCATTCAAATTTGGTACACATTAAGCAATCGCTGACTTGGGGTCTGATAATGGAAAAGGACTGCATTGCCACCCGCCTTTTGGTACCTCCCACACAAATTAATCGATTTTTCTAAATTTAAGTTTTTTACTTCACCCGGAAGAATGAGGATATACCTTATATGATATGGGCAAAAATGTAATATCCAGAAAAAAGGTTTTAAATTACAAGGTATCTTTTAACCAAATGCGTTTTATGAGATCTTAAGTCGATGACCTTGGAACCGTTTCCGCGTCTCCGGCTTGTAAATGGGCTATAATGGCTTAGCCTTGCTGGTAACTCCCATACAAATTGACCGATTTTCCGGAATTCAATTTCCTCATCCATTATCTGCAGCAATTTAAATTTTGTCCATCGCGTTGATTCATAATTCTTGATAAAATTTGAAAAAGTCAACCACTAACTACCTTTCTTGGTACATTCCATATAAACGACCGATTTAACCCATTTAATCCTGAGTTCATATCTTCCGATTGATTGCATCAAATGAATAACATTTAACACATGTTGAGCATTTGGCAAAGTGGGGTCTCGGAATGAAAACGGAGCTCATTGCCACACCCTTTCTGGTACCTCCCATACAAATTGACAGATTTTCTTGAAATCCAATCAATCCTCTGTAATTTCTAATTAGTCAAGTGCAGTAATCTAGATTTGTATCCATTACATTGTCTTACAACTCTCCATAATGTCGGAAAAAAATTAATGATGTAACTATGCCCGTTCTGGTAGCTCTCATACAGGGTACCTAATTTAGCTTATATATTTTTAGATCCAATTGATCTTTCATTCAATTGCACTATATTTAGTGCAATTGAGCCCACATCAAGCATTTAGTACTGCGGATGAGAATAAATTGTACTGCCAGGCCTCTTAGGATACCATGATTTACGAGGACAGTCCCAAAACTAGCCGACCTAGAAAAGAAGACACATGAAAGTTGAGAAAAATATTGTTTACTTTTCAACGTAATCACCTTTTAGCTCGATATGCTTTTTCCAGCTTCTATACTTTGTTTATAGTAAGAACTGTCAAACTCCTTAAAATAACCATCAACCGCAGACTCCACCTCTTCATTGTTTCATTGTTAGCAAATCTTTTAACAATTTTTTTAAGTTTGGAAATGAAGAATAGTCCGAGGGAGCTAAATCTGCCGAATAAGGTGCGTGATAAAGCAATTCAGACTTTAATTCATTAATTTTGACCATCACAATAGTGGATGTATGAACTGAAGCATTGTCTTGATGAAACAACACTAACTTTTTCGCCAAATGTGACCTTTTTTCCACAATTTCATCACCTAAACGCTGCAACAAATTAAGATAATATTCGCTGTTGATGGTTTTTCCTTCCTAAAGGTAATTAATAAAAATAATCGCATGTGCGTCATGAGCTTGTCTGCAGATGGAACCGTTTTCGTCTTCCTTGGACACAATTTTTTCATTCCAATCCACTGCTTTGACTGTTCCTTTGTCTCAGGTGCGAAGTGGTGGACCCATGTCTCAAACATAGTTATAAATTGACGAAAAAATTCAGCTTTATTGCGGTGAAACATCGATAACTCTCTACTGAAACCTTTTCACAACACTGTTGTTGCTCTATTGAAAGCAAGCGCGGCACCCGTCTTGCACACAGCTTTCTCATCTTCAAATCTTCGGTCAACATAGGATGTATAGCAGTTTTTTTAAATGCCTATCATTTTAGCTAGCTCACGCATTTTCAGCCGACAATCATCCTATACCATTTTATGGATTTTCTTAGCCATGTCCGGCGTGAACACTTCAATTGGTGGACCACTGCGGTGTTCATCTGGACAGCTTGCACGGCCTCGTTTAAACTCTGCAAGCCAATATTTTACAGTCGTAAACGACTAGCAGACTTGCCCAGAGTAGAATCTAGCTCGGCTTTATTATTCGTTGGACTGAGATTTTTTAAATGGAAATATTGATTTGGTATACATAACGGTGTTCAAATTTTTTTCCCATGTTTACAAACTCACTGAGATCGTTTATTTTTGATGTTTCAAATAAAAATACTAAACAATGTGGCGCCTTGAAACTTAAAACATATATTGTATGTGGTTCTCACTTTTCACCAAAATAATTTTTTGCGAAACTACTGGCACAATCTATATGTCAGGTCAGGTAGTTTTGGGACCGCCCTTGAAGTAAAAATTGGTCCTCCTCCTACGTTTTTCAAAGGAGGGCTTCAGAAAGTTAGAATTTTTGGTTTTGTTTTGTGTATCTTTAATTTAGAGCATTCAAACGTTGTGTAAATGTATATGTCGATTATGTTCATATGCTCAGTTCGCCTGATAGAAATTTGTGTATTGGTTCTTTTGCAGTTTCAAATTGATAACACAGTACAACAGCCAATCTGGGGGGTGAGAAATTCCAAGTCA
>JAHXMU010000012.1:2575802-2627013 GCA_019455685.1 Philornis downsi
GAGGTATTGCCTTGAAGTTCTTGCAAAGCTGGCACCAAAAAGTCTGCTAGCATGTTGCAATAATTGTTCGCTCTAACCGTCGTGAACTGAAACACGAACACACTCCACAATGTCGGCTGATCTTGCAGAAACTGGGCGACCACGAACCGTAATTGGTACTGTTGAGCCGGTTGTTTCGAACATTCTGATCCATTTTCGTATCACAATGGCGCTTGGAGCTTCACTTAAATCGTGTAAACCGTGTTCATGCCGATACAAATGTCGTGCAGTAATCACTGATTTATTGTTTTCGTAATACGCTCTGACACAAAATGCACGCTGCACTCCCGTGTACGGCTCCATGGCGACTAAATTTCCAGGAAGCGGCGCAGCGAACAACATATCCCCCCGCCACCCCGCGCCACGCGTTACCGAGAAATTGAATATTTAAACCGCCAACACCCTTATGGCCCACCCTGTATAACCTTTTTCTCTCAGGGTCATGGAGGAAGTATGAAATATTCCGAAAGTGAGGTAGTGTCAGAAATTTTTACACACACCGCCTCCGCGCCCAAATGGTGGCACAAGAGCTACTTTCAGTGTTTCACTACCAGCGAACCAAGTTTTTACACAATCATATGTGACAGCATAACAATTGGGATGTATATTTCGACAATTTATAGCCTACCTTAGGGATGTTTATTACAAAGCAACACATTGTAAGAAATATTAATGAATATTAACATATTACAAAAATTTCAAAGAATACTTGTTTTCTTTTTTTGTTTTTGCAAAGACATGTTTGCATGTAATTTCGTTACAGTATTTTTTTTTTATATTTTTCATAACAAATATTGCTTAAATTCCACAAGGATGAAAGTTATTTATAGGTACATTTTATATCCGTGAGACAAAAAAAAAAATTATAACAATCCAGAACAGATAAGAAATTGTATTGGTTTAAGTTATGTTATGCATCGGTAACTAAAATGGCAATTTTGGAAAAATGTTATTCTGAATTGAAATTTCTTATTAATATAAAAAAAAATTCTGTATGTTGAGAAATTCTTGTTCAATGTTTTGTGAACCAATTCAATATCTTACTGTAGCTATTTCTGGTGAGAGAACAGATGTTATATTTGAATGTGTGTGTGTGTTTTTATATTACACTATAAAGATATTTAATTGTTTGTGACAACGTTTCACTTATGGAAGAATGTTGGATGGCAAATGTTTATTGGCAACACGTTCAAATATGTTGCCTACCTTCGGGCGTGTTGTGAAATAACTTCAGATCACATGTAATAATTTACAAAATGATGGAAATAACATATCTTTGGTCGGTATAAATGTGGAAAAACTTTAGTTTTTAGCAGAACAAATAAAAAAAAGCTGTTTTATTCGTGAGCTATAACAGCCTTAATCAATCAACGTTCCACAAGTATTATTTAGAAATGACTACAAATTCTTGTACATTTTATTCATTCGCATTATCTAGGACATTATGGTAGATAGGGGGGCTTTTGCATTTGATTGTTGAATATTTACTTACAGAGTTGTTTGCACAATTAAAAATATACGTATGCCTTATGTTATGCCTCACTTGGATTGCAATGCAAATTAATTGATATTTATTTATTGTACAACATATGAGCAAATATAATTAATAAATATGGCAAAATTTTACATAAAATAATATTTAGGAAATAATTGCATTCTATGTGGCCTTTCGTCAGAAATTTCAGTTCAGACATTTCATGGGAATATCGACCATTTTTCAGTATGGCAATCCCGATATATTTGCATGAAAGTTAACAGGAATTTCAGTTTACAGAGACCGCTATGGCACACAGATGCTATCAAAAAATTCGGGGAATTGGATGATAAAATACTTACTATCCATTTAAAGATATTATATAGCTTTCAAAGTGAGTCTCCTCCGAAAGGGTGCACTTATGCCAACGAATAATCTAATCATCGAAACAACGAATAATGAAAACATCGAAAATGCTCCCTTTAGTTCTCACAGCAAATTAACTTTTATATCTTCTATCAGCTCAAGGTGGATTTTTCGAAGTGGTGATTTAAGCTCTGGAAAGAGGAAAAACGTCAACCGAAGCTATATCAGGTAAAAACGGTGATTGTTCGATGGCATTTTTTGAATTTTTGACCACAAATTCCTTCACAATGACAGCATTATCAGATTATGTGTTATTATAATGCAAAGTCAATTAGTGTTTTTCCTACAAATCTTGACTTTTTCGACAAATTTGTTCTCTCAAACGCTGCATAACGCCCAGATTATGTTATTTACTTTCCGTTTGACCTTCTGTCTAGAATTCCGGGTGCACAATACTGCGATAATTAAAGAAAAAAGTTAAAATTATATAAATTTTTTTTAGAATGTTGGCAATGGTAACAATTTAGTCCTGTTTCTATCTTTATTTACCCCTAAGAGTACGAATTTTGTTACATCTTCTCTTGCTGCTAACATACTACTATGCCCAGAAGATATGACCAGTTTTAAGGTTTTTTAGTTTTTCAACAATTTTCTATTTATTCGTCTAAATATATTTAAACGCCTTCTAAGTACTCCCTCCCAGGCACAACACACCTATGTCAATGTTTTTCTCAACTGTCATCTTCCGATATGGCCTTTAGGGAGGACTACAATTCATGTCGAATGTCTTTAACCAACCCAAAATAGTAACTTTGGAGAGTTTTTTTTTAGTTCAGGCTATTACCTGATTACCGTGATCAACCGTGGCGCGACGATTGTTCGCATGATGCCGGGTTCAATCCCGCATCATTATTTGAGCCAATTATCATTATTTGAGCGGCAGTCATCTCGATGTGTGTGACGAACACTTTGAGTAGTCGATTAATCGACAAGTCCAGTAAATGCTTCTTAAACTGTGATGTTCGGATTTGTTGTTAGACTGTAGATCTCTTTTAGTGAGTCTAATCACAGTATGTGTGTGTAAGCTCACTACATGTGAGAAGCTCTCCCATATCTCATTCATAGAATGTAAGGGAATTTGCTACAATACGCATACGATACTAAATGAAGCGAAAATATTTGAAAATTTTTTGAATTTGTAGAGCTAAGCCAACGAAGAGCCAACGCATTGTTAGATGGCACATTATCGTAACGCGAAAACCAACCAGTTGCCTGCCTATAAAGTTGCTATCTTTCCGCGAATAGCTTCATGGAAATTGTATTCCTTGTTGGATTTTTTTTCAGAAGAAACTCATAATGCACAGTACCAAAATAATCGAAGAACACAGTTAATATGATCTTTATTTTTTAACGGCTTTGGCATAACACTTTCGATCTTACTTTATCTTTTGACAAGACATTCATTCGATTGCTTGCTTGTTTCCAGATCATAAGGATGGATCCCAATCTCCCGTAATAATACAGAGGTGAAATCATCTTGTCAGAGATTTTAACCCAGCAATTGAGATTTGACGCATCAGAGGCTCAAAATATCTTGTAAAATGGAGTTGTCCGATCTGTTTGATATACGCCAGCATCATTAGCAAGGTCCTTAATTACTGATCGACGGATTTTCATGTATATATGTGGTCATCCGGGAAACATTTTTCCTTCACTCCTTTTTGGGCCTTCTCGGGACTATTTATACCACTTGTATACATTTCTTTCCGACAAATTCTGTTCACCGAAAGTCTTCTCTACATTCTAAATGTTTTTTTAGCAGCAAATCCATTTCACAAAAAAAATTCAGGCAATTTCTTCACTTAACAAAATTGTACATTGTAAGAATCGCTGTAACAACTTCATATATACGGAACTGAGCGTAACTTCAACACTAATGATATTTAGGGGGTTAAATTAGGCACAGATGTCTGTCACAGTGCTGTCGACTTAGAAAATAAATATTTCTTAACCTCAATATATCCATGTAATTTATATTGAAAACAGATGTTACTTTCTAGACACAGTAGTATTATTTGCAAAATGATATTCGTTTCCAAGTGAACGTTATTCAAATTAATTTTGAATTTCTACAGCTCTCTCTGTTATCATAAAAATATATATTTATTACAAAACAGTCCAATTATAACTGAAATATTCTAGAATTTCCGCAAAAATTTTATGGGACAGCGGAAATGCTGCTGGATTCCCACAAAAGTTGTGGCAAGATATGCCCATGAAAGACACTATATTGAATGTATTTAATATATAACAATTTTTCTTATTTTTGTGCCACCCTCTCCTATTTATTCTTTATTTTTGTTTTTATGTTATTGTTTGCTAAATAAGTACAAATTAGTTTGCATAGAAATCTAAATGATACATATTGTGACACATACTTTCAATTGTACAAATTCACGATAAGAAAATATGTATTAGGTAGGCAACTAAATTCCCGCTGTTTGCCAATAGATGGCGCCAGCTGTAACTGCTAGTCGATTCTGCCATAACCTAAACGTCATGAGCCAAGCTTAGGTATATGGTAAACATGCCGCCTCCACACAATAGTGATTTTCTTTTGACGTCATATTCTTTTGGTTGTCTGAATATGTATGATTTAGTGCCAAATAATCGTCATATGCGGGAAGTATTGATTTTCTTCTTTCAATCGAAGAAAACGGCGGCAAGAAATTTGTACGTTTTGTCATTCGGTATTTGTCTACCTCCTATTAAGTTTACCATTTTGCTTGGAACATCCATTTGAGACTTCATATGATTGTCGTATAATTCTACGTTCGCCTGCTCGTATGTTGAAGTCATGTTAGAGGCCAAACCGCTTGACCTACACTCAAAAAAAATTGAACTAATTGTAAATTAAAACGTACCCAACTTGAGTAAAATTCATCTCCATATGGCGCCAAGTAGCTCCTTGCTCAAAATAAGTTTCCTTTTTCTCTTGAAATTAGTCCACAGTTTGAAAATAAAAATAGTAATTCCTCAATGCTTTTACTACAGGGTTACCCATTTTTTCGTTTTCAGAAGCAAAGTTAAATAAAACGCGCATAAAGCTATGATTTCATTGAAACTTTTATTTCATTATAAAGCTTGGACCTTGTCATTATGTATCAAATACAATGTTATATAAATGAGCGCCTCTGGATTAGTCGCAGCAATGGATTCTTTTTTTCTCTAGTCTTCGATCACTTTTCCCCATATTTCGAGCGGTACGTTTTGGAGAAAATCCACGTAAACACCGTCTCTGACGTAGCCCCACAAAAAAGTCTAAAGTCTAAATGATCTTGGTGGCCAAAACGTGAAATTACCCTGTCTGGAAACTTCTTATGCAATAAAGCAAAATCGGTCCTGTTGATCGGTCTAGTAAGTTTTAACTATTTTTATGCGTTCTTCGGCTGTTAAACGATCCATATTCGTAAATGACAAACCTTTCACTGAATAAATAACACTTCAGAAGACAGGTATTTAACAGTTGATAGCCTTGCCAGACCAGCGGTTTTGAAACCACTAAATGGATAACCCTGTACCTTTGCGTACTCAAATTGAATAAGCTGTCCATCAAATGGTGGAAATTTATAAAGATTACTAGTTGATTGTTACAGATTTACGTATTAAATTTTAGTTAAAACAAATTAGAGCATAGTAAGGCCGTTGCAGGCCAAAAAAAAAGTCGGTTATCATATGGCCACAACGCTCAGAATTGAAATTCGGATTATCCGCCACACTTTCACTACCAGAAGCGATATTTTCTGCAGTATGTACATTGCGATGATACACATGCCTGGCCACATTCTGTAACGCTTCCAGTTTCTTCAAATTTCTTTATAATCTTGCCAAATCCTCGTACAGTAGGTCGATTATGAAGACCTTAATCAAAAGTGCTCACGTTTCAATCATCACTTTTGTAGTAAGTTTTAACTATTTTTACGCGTTCTTCAATTGTTAGACGATCCACGTTCGTAAATGAATTTGTTTGACCTTTCGTTAAATAAATAACACTTCAGATGACAGGTATTTTACTGCTGACAGCCTTGCCAGACCGGCGGTGTAGAAGCCACTTCATGGATAACTCTGTATTTGTAACTCCTTATCTTCCAATCGGTTCACATATCAAGCGTTTGGAGATTCAAGTTCTAAGAATGAAAACCATGTCATTGCCATGCTCATTCTGGTGTCTCCAATGCAAATTGATAAACTGATTTATCGACATTTGATTTTCCATTGTAATATCTATTTCGTATCATGAAGTTAATCAAATTTAGGTTAATTAAATTGCGTTGTGAAGCCTGGTAAAATGTACAAAAAATCTGTGGAATGTACTTCCCACACAAATTGTATTAGTCATACGTGTTGACTAAATTCATATTTTTCATTCAATTGCACTATATTCAGCATAATTGAGCTCGCATGAGGCATTTAATACTGCGTATGAAAGTAAATTACATTGCCACTCCCCTTAGGATACTCAAGGATGATTTTTTAATCGTAGCCTTTTTAAAAATCGAATAAAACACTCAAATTTCCATCATATATTACAATTTTTATTGGAATCGATAAATTGATCTTTACCATTTAATCTTTAAAGATAATTTCATGTAAATGTTGTCCGCGGCTCCGTCTCCAAATGTCCATTCGGAAGGTCCAATTTTTCGTCACTTTTTCGAGCATTTCGGACTGTATTCCACGAATAACGTGTGTTATGTTATCCTGTAAGGCTTCAATTGTGTTCGGCTTGTCCACGTAGACTAACGACTTGACATAACCCCACAAGAAATAATCAAGAGGCGTTAAATCGCAAGATCTTGGGGACCAACTAACAGGGCCAAATCGAGAGATAACCTGTTAACCAAATTCATCTCTCAACATATCCATTGTTTCACGAGCAGTGTGGCATGTTGCACCGTCCTGATGAAACCACATCTCAACCAAGTTCAACTCAGCCAATTGAGGACAAAAATTTCGTATCGTGGCTCGATGTTGTTCGCCGTTGACGGTAATGTTTTTTCCACGGTCGTTTTTAAAGAAAAATGGACCGATGGTACCACCAGCCCATAAACCACACCAGGTTGTCATTTTTTCAGGATGCATCGGTAATTCATGTATGGCATGTGGCTCCATCACATCACTCCAGATGCTACAGTTTTGCTTCTGTACGTATCCGTTCAGCAAGAAATGAGCCTCATCGTTGAACACAATTTTTCGATGATACAGCGGATTTTTATTGAGCTTTTGTAAGACCCATTCACCAAAAATTAGACGTTTTGGTAGGTCATTCGGCTTCAATTCTTGAGTGAGTTGAATTTTATTGGCGTTCAAAACTAAATCGACGTGTAAAATTTTCCTTGTTATTGAGTAACACATGCCCAATCGCTGAGAACGGTAACGAATTGACATTTCACGGTCATTAACACTGGTCGCTACGGCTGCAATATTTTCTTCGGTACGCACTCTACGCATGCGAGTCGAGTGCGAAATTTGGAGATAACAGCACGAACTGTTGATTCAGCAGATCGATTATGACGACCATAAAATGGTCGTATCAAACGATGCACATTTTCACAGAACACGAATTTTGATAATAAATTTCAACGATTTGCAATCGTTGCACGTTTGTTAATCTTTCCGTGATAAAATGGCAGAGTACACAGTACTGTACACTTTTCACTTTGACAGATGACGTTTGAACGCCATTTCCAACCAGTGCTGACAAATTCGTCATTTGAAATGTAAAAAAAACTTAAGCTTGACGTGGTTTAGCAAATATCGGTGGTCTTCCACACTTACTAGGCGGAGAACTTCAGAAATTTTCGTCTTTTATTATGCTTTTTTCAGAATACGAGTATATTTTGCAGCAATACAAAAAGGCGTTGGGTGAAGGTGTATACTCGTATATAAGTTAATTCACCTGACTGAAATTTCTATACTGATTTTAACAATATCTTGCACGATACGAGTAAAGTATTTGTTATCAAAAGCTTATTTTTGGCCGAATGTCTAATAGAGGATTAATGTGAATACGTATAAGCCGTTTTCATAAGTATTGTTTTATTTCTATTATTTTTGTATTTATGCTTTGCTATAAAAATGTGCGCCGCAACATCAACAATCAACAAACAATTGCTTACCTACTGAGCCTACTGATTGCTTACCTACTAAGCCTACTAATTGCTTACCTACTAATGTGTAGATGCGATTGCTTAAAGTTTACTTTTTATACTGTTTTCACTTACAGATTCTGGCGGCACGATGGGCTCCGGCAGTGGTGCCGTTTCCAGTGGCAGCGAATCAAATGTGCCATCAAGAAAACGCCAGCTTATGAAACGTGTCATGTCCGCCGCTAATCCTAATGGAGCGTCAGCATCGACATCGGCTATCGCAACACCAGCGCCCCCACAACGTGCCGACGTAAAATTCGACAAGTACGGTAAAACCGCCAGTCGCAGTAGCTCGGTGGCAGCAGGTGGCGCTTCGAGTGATGCGGGCACTCCAGGAGGTAGTCCAGTAGTTAAGGAGAAACGCATCACCATGAGAGCCGTCAGGAGTATTATGCGATTGGGAAGAAATCGTCAAAGTTCACAAACACGTGATAGCAGCACAGAGGATGAGGGCAGGTAAGTGGCAATATGGGAATACATGCGAAAAGTTAACATTACGCAAGGAAGAAAAAGAAAAGTATTTAAAGAAATTGAAAACCCCATCAACACATACATCTATTATTCATACCTAATGCTGCCTTTCCACATTTGTCAGCGTTGTTATGACTAATGGCAACATTCGCACACACACATACGCACATGTCTAAGACATACATTGTTGTCCTTATACAGAAAACAATTTTCAAGGAATTCTTCGATGCTCAGTTATTGGAAAAGAAACCAGAAACCAAACGACTACAGCGACAACCTTGACATCTAGATACCTTTCTTGCCCACCCAGTGCTAAAGGCTTTAGAATGTGAAACCACTCCAAACGAATTGTTTCACAATCGACATGTCCTTAATCATCGGCTGGGTTGCGTCAAGGGAAAATGGAGATGACGCTCGTTTGAAAAACACATGAGAGCATTTAGCAATTGTTTCGTTTGACAGGAAGGTCATAAAAATTTAGCTTAAACCGATATTTGATGATGTGGTGTTGGTTTAGAGTACACTACAGGGTGGCTTTTATTCTTGAACTTTTGACAATTTGGTTAACGCGACCAATTTTGTGCTTAAAAGGGTCATTTGTATAAGCTTGTATTTTAATTAGACCACTTTATGGTACTAAAAATGAGAAAAACGTGCTTATCACTCAAAGGGAGCTACAATTTAGCGGCGATTCGAAATGTCAGTTTGAGAAGTATTTGCTAGACTTGTCGATTACTCGCCTGTTCGAAGAATTCGTTAGACACTTCAAGGTGACCGCCGCCTAAATAATGATTGATGGTTTTATTGCAATATCGAACCTATGATGCAAGATAGTCGCGTGTTCTAACTATCATGCAACGACTGGTTAAAGTAAGTCAATTCGCCTGAATGAAATTTCTATACTGATGTCAATTTTGTTAACATCAGCATAGAAATTTTTCTAATTCTCCTATTCTATCTATCCGTACAGTCTGTATCGTGTTTTCAATCGATACGGATTTTT
The DNA here is from genome assembly GCA_019455685.1 of Philornis downsi. Taxonomy (NCBI): domain Eukaryota; kingdom Metazoa; phylum Arthropoda; class Insecta; order Diptera; family Muscidae; genus Philornis; species Philornis downsi. Next base: position 2,585,365 of record JAHXMU010000012.1, read on the forward strand.
GCAATAATCAAGAGTATCCAACTATACTTGTGATGAATATACCTTAGATGAATCTAGTTATAAGATTATCTAGTTATTGTATTGTATTGCCTGTTTTTCTAACTTAGTATAAACGCCTCCAGTTCGACTGGCACATACGGAAAAGAAACATTTAAACGTTTTTAAGATACCGCTCTGATTGTAGCGATAGTTACAGCAGAATACTATAAGTAGACATTTTCACTACACCAATTCCAATTGAAATTCGAAAAATTCCAATTGAGATTCGAAGAATTCCAATTGAAATTCGAAACACACCAATTGAAAATCAAAATTTCCATTTGAAATTCAAAAGACATCAATTGAAAATGAAAATTTCCATTTGAAGTTCAAAAGACATTAATTGAAATTCAAAAGACGCTAATAGAAATTTAAAAGACATCAATTGAAATTCAAAACACATCAATTAAAATTCGAAACTCATAAATTGGTATTCAAAACTCATCAATTGAAATCCTAAAACACATCAATTGAAATTCAAAACACATCAATTGAAATTCGAAACACATCAATTGATATTCCAAATTCGTCATTTGAAATGCAAAAAAAAAAACATAGGCTTAATTCGACCATAGCATGGTCTACATCTTAAAGTGTACAATGGGTAATTTAATTGTAATGGTAACATATAAAGATAATTGGATAGTTTAAAGCGCACCAACAAAATGGTTAACCCATGCACATCGTCGGCGGTGAGTAGTCTACACTAATTGAAGCTGTAAAAATAATTCTCAAACCTAAGCGCGTCAACATTTTTCTATTTCTAAAATTAGAAGTAACTTTCTCAACGTATCATCAAATATACTCAACGCAATTACAATAACAGGATAATAAAAAATGCATTCGAAATTGATCTGAGCAACAACCAAATTACGATTTTTTTGTAAAGTGTGAAAATAAATTTGCTCTGTGAAAATTTAAATTGGTTATCTATAGCCTAGGATTTTGTCCACAAAATGTTCATTAATAGAAAATTTTTATTTTAATTTACAATTTCAAACATAATGGAATGAGTTATACCTATATAGTTTTTCTTTCCTAAGTACTCTCACAAAAACCCATCATTATTTTAGTATGTGAGTGTAATTTCTCTAAGTGTATATTTTAGAAATATCATCAAAATCGCTCCCAGAACATTCAAGTATGATATATGTAATCTCTTTCCCTCTTTATCTGTAAATATGACTTTTCTATAATTTCGTTTACGAGAGTAAGTTGTGTTTGTTCCTCTCACTCCCATTATATAGTCTGTTGTTATCTCCTTTTCACCTGTTATACAAATAAGAACATTCTAGAATTAAGTCTATGATAAACAATACTATTCTGTAAATATGTTTGGCTTTGCTGCGCCCATTATGTAAATATGTGTTCTCTCTGAAATATCGTAGCATATTCTAGAATAAGTCGTTTTAGTATAAATGGAGCAACTTTGTACGTTTGAATAGATGAATATGAAGACGTTGATGTAGAGATACGTTCCACGATACCAAATTATTGAATAGAGTATATTGCCGTCGAAACTACCAACTATTTTTCGAATTTCAGTTGATGCGTTTTGAATTTCAATTAATGTATTTTGAATTTCAATTGATTTTTTGAATTCCAATTGATGAGTTTTGACTTTCAATTGATAAATTTCAAATTTCAATTGATGTTTTTCGAATATCAATTGATGTCTTTTGAATTTAAATTGATGTCTTTTGAATTTCAAATGGAAATTTTGATTTTCAATTGATGTCTTTTGAATTTCAAATGGAAATTTTGATTTTCAATTGATGTGTTTCGGATTTCAAATAGAATTTTTGAATTTCTTGAATAAGGCAGTATACAAAAAGATTTTTGGATGCCACACGAATTAATGCGTATCGCTATTGAATCGCAATAACATGGATCCATTTCTGAAGTGAATGATGGCTGGTGATGAAAAGTGGATCATTTATGACAACGTCAAATGAAAGCGGTCGTGGTCGAATCGCGGTGAGCTGACACAAATGGTGACCAAGACAGGACTGACGGTCAAGAAGCTTTTGCTGTGAGTTTGGTGAGATTGGAGGGAAATTATTGATATTAGCTGACCGTAGAAGAGAGCCAAATATTGATTCGGATCTGTACTGACAATAATTGGACCGTCTGGAGGTAGCAATCGCTTAGAAATTGCCAAAAAGACAACGCCAGGTCACACATACCGTTAGTGGTTGGCCTGAAGCTCCGTAAGCTTGACTGAGATATTCTTAAGCATCCACTTTATACCGGGTTATCTATTTTCAGTTTTCAAAAGTAAAGTTAAATAAATCACACATTAAGCATGGTTTAAATGAAACTTTTATTTCATTATAATGCTTAGACATTGCCATTATATACGAATACATCTCATTTATTTACTATACATTTATTGATTTCAAAATCGCCAGTCTGGCAAGGATGTCAGTCAGGAACGGGTGCTAATCACTTCGTGCCAGGTCTGAACTACATGATTATCCATTTAGTCTAGCAAGGCTGTCAGCTGTTAAATACCTGTCATCTGAAGTGTTATTTATTTAGTGAAAGGTCATCCTTGCCTGACCCACGGTTTTGAAACCACTAAATGTATTAAGTTTTAACTATTTTTACGCTTTCTACGGTTGTTAAACGATGAATATTCGTAAATGCAAACCTTTCAGTAAATAAATAACACTTCAGATAACAGGCTGACAGCCTTGCTAGACTAAATGGATAACTATGTAGTTCAGACCTGGCACCAAGTGATTAGCATCCGTTCCTATCTATGGCGAATAATTTTGCTGATGAAAAATTCGCCTCAAAAGAAGTTTGTGAAAATTGATTGTCCTAATTTTTTGCCAATAGGGACGGGGGTTTCAATGAGAGAAATATTGTAGAATTACCTTCGAAATAGCAACAAGTTATCGGACAAAATCACCTAAATCTGATAATTCTAAATATGCTAAAAAAAAGCCTTTAATTTCAAGCACAAAAATGGATTTCTTTTTGCTACCATCATATATCTGTGCTTAAAACACTTTAGTGCTCTTCAATTATTTAAAGGTTGCCGCAATCAGTTTTGTTTTTTTCCTCTCCATCTCTTTTCTGCTTCATTGCAAAGGAATTCCGACCCAGATTAAATTGCATGCATTAAATGAATTCATGAAGATGCTTTAAATTTTTCCGTTTGTTAAATATCCGTACATTTGCACACACCTAATTAAAACAATACCCAACTTACATTTCTCGTTTTCTGTTTCTGTCTATCAAATTAACAATTTCACACGTAAAAATATCAACAAGGAAGAGTGGGTTAATGATGACCTACATTTGAATGCACTTAATGTGATGGTTAACTAATCGCCTGTCTAGACACATTTTATGAATTTTAGTTAGTCATTATGAAAAAGGTCATTTCTTCATTGTTTTTCAATTTATGTGGTATTCAGTTTTGTAATAATTTGGGTTTTTGGGCGTTTCATATTACGAGAATATAATTTGTGGTTCTTGACATGGTGTACAACATGGCCATTTTGTCAAGTTCAAAATGCGGTGTAAGGTGACCACAACCCGCATAGATTACCACCCAATTTGAAATTCAAATTTTGTTAACATTGGCAACGATGTTTGTTGTGCCGCCATCCCTTTGGTAAGGTTTGTATTCCATTTATAATGTTTTGCCTGCAACCCTCTATGCAAATAAATAACCTTTTTCTGCTGGTCATCGTGACCATATTGCTTGTACGTATTACATATGTAGGTGGGTATTGCTAGGGCGATCCCAAAACTAGCCGACCTGACTTACAAATGGTGAAAAGTGGTAATATTGTAAAACATATATTTTAAGTTTCGAGGCGCCACGTTGTTTAGTATTTTTATTTGAGACATCAAAAGTAAACGATCTCAGTGAATTTGTAAATATGGAAAAAATTGATCACCGTTATGTAATTCAATATTTCCATTTGAAAACCCTCAGTCCAACCAATATTAAAGCCGAACTGGATTTTACTCTGAGGAAGTCTGCACCTTCGTTTACGACAGTAAAACATTGGGCAGCAGAGTTTAAACAAGTTCGTACGACCTGCCAAGATGAACACTGTCGACTAATTGTGGTGTCCACGTCAGACACGGTTAAAAAAATCCATAAAATGGATGAATATGCGTGAGCTAGCTGATATGATAGGCATTTTCAAAAGTGCTACACATCGTATATTGATCAAAGATTTGAAGATGAGAAATTTGTGTGCAATATGGGTGCCGCGCTTGCTTTCAATAGAGCAAAAACAGCGTCGTGGAAATATTTCAGTAGAGGGTTTGTCGATGTTTCACCGCAGTGAAGCGCAATTTTTGCGTCGATTTATAACCATGGATGAGACATGAGTCCACCACTTCACACCCGAGACAACGGTAAAAGCGGTGGACTGGAATGGGAGAAACGTGTCTAAAGAAGGCGAAGACGGTTCCATCTGCCGGCAAGGTTGTGGCGTCTGGTTTTTTGGGATGCACATGATTATCTATAGAAGGGAAAAACCATCAACGGCGAGTATTTTGCTAATTTATTGCAGCATTTAGGTGATGAAATTATGGAAAAAGACCACATTTAACGAAAAAGAAAGTGTTGTTTCATCAAGTAGTTTCTTTGTTTCACACATCCATTATTGTGATGGCCAAAATTGATGAGTTATTCGATTTACATTTAACTTCCCCGGGTCATTTTATATTTCCAAACTTGAAAAAAATGGCTCGGCGGTAAAAGATTTACCAACAATGAAGAGGTGAAGTCTGCGATTGATGGCTATTTGAAGCTATTTGAAGTTCTTGTTATAAGCAGGGTATAGAAGCTTTTAAATATGGCTGGAAAAAGTGTATCAATCGAAAAGGACATTATGTTGAAAAATTAATAAAATTTTTCCCAACTTCTTTGTGTTTTCTTTGTTAGGTTAGCTTGTTTTGGGACCGCAATCGTATGTTGCTACTGGTGCTTCTGTTGTCGCTCTGTTTTATTCACAACTCGGAAGTGGACTAAAAATATCCTGAATCAGTTGCCTTCAATCTGTTGCAGCATTGATGGCGTAAGCAATGAGCATTTTTCTGCATTCTATTTATAGAGTTCAGGAAATTCTTGATTCCAAACATTGAGCTGTTTGTCGCAATTTCAAGGAACAACATCAGATATTTATAGTTGTTTGTCATAAATAATTTCAATGAACAACACCACGCACGCATTTATAAATAATGATGAGGTGAAAGGTATTTCTGTGAAGACTGGTAGTTGTTGAATTGATTTTTGACTTTGAATTTGAAACATATTCTGTAAATGTAATCATTTATAAAGAGATACCTTTCGTGGCCTACGTAATTGTGTTACATTGGCAATACTCCTTAACGATACTACATTACATTAGTCATACTAGCCTAACATCAAGGTATTCATTACAACGACTCATCTAGTTGTTGTGCATATTTTACTGAAACACCAAGGAATTTACCATTGGGTTGTCATAGCAGATAAGTGCTTACAATTTGACAACCATTCAGTACCACTTATGCAGTGCTGTTATGTGGTTATGGTTACCATTTTTCAAAAATAAGGTATTTGTTTAACTTATCGGATTATAAGTGAAAATTACGGTTTTAAAAGTGGATTGAATATAATATTTTTCCGACCTATGTCCAACATGGTTAATACTTAATTTGAAACGAATGGATATACTTAGTACGTATGTCCTGTTTTAACTAGCAGTGACTCAATTGACTTGGAGTAAGAGGTAGCTGATACAAAACTTGATATGGCACCTATCATCGTGATTATCTCTCGATCTGTAAAGGATATTTAGCTAAATTTACACAGCTAATAGGAAACGAATTTCAGAGATATATAACGAGGGTAATCTGTATAATAAGATGATGATTGTAATATTGCTGTTAGAGAACGTTTATGATCAGTGCAACCTTTCTAAGAGCGTTTTGTCAATCGCATTAGTAGCAAATAATACACTGCTAAAGTAGTGCATCCGCGGAAGCTGAAATTTACCGCCATTTCTGGAGCAAAGTGGTAAAAATTTGCTGCGTAATCACCAATGAAATTAACATAGGCTTGCTATAGGAGGAAAGCGGTTTTTTATGGTTTTTCTTCTTTACATTTTTATAAGAGTTGTTATAGCAATGTAAAATCAGTCATTTTAGAGCAATTTTTTATTTGACCAAAGAAATTTTGTTTAAGGATCAGAGTTTTCAGACCGAAATTAAATTATGTGGCAGTCGAAACCAAACAAATTAACAGTACTTAAATGTAATTCAATTTAATAAGAACTACCGAATTTGTTTCGATTTGGAGGCGGCATAAAAATGCTTCTTTGGAAATAATAAATACGCGCCATTGGAAGTGATGAAAATGTTATTCTTTTTGAATGACTTTCAGTTTTTCTTTTGGCTCTGTGGATATTTTTATCCACTTTTAAAGTGTTTTAACCGTTTTCCCTAAATAAATTAAAGACAAAATATTTGATTATTTTGGGGGAAAACGGCTTAAATGCTCTTAAAATAGACAATAATCGCTATTATGTGATGCAATGAAAACAATATTGGAGTCATTACTTAATTATGCAGATCACTCTAGTTATATATACGAGTATATATGTATATATATATATGAGTATATATATTTGTCTGGGACATCCTGAGAGGTATTCACAATTATTTGTATTTCTATCAACCCTCTTAACAGAGCTCTGTTCACTTGGTTAACCTTTGCTAGTTAAAATATGAACCTAATGTTACAAGCATACGAGGTGTGTTCAAAAAATAAGGTGAATTTTAATTTTTCTCAAAAAATATTTATTTATTTATCAATTTCTATTTTATCTCCTTCAAAGTAGTCCCCCTTAGATATAATACACTTGTGCATGGCAATCCTCGAAGCAGTTCTGATATGCACTTTTTGGTATGTCCTTGATCTCTCTCAGCGATTCTGGTTTTATCTCCTCAATCGTCGTAAAACGACATCCTTTCATGGGTTTCTTCATTCCTGGGAACACGAAAAATTCGCAGGGGGCCAAATCTGGTGAATATCTGAGGCATGATAACGGTGTTGTCTTTGGTGAAATAATCGCTCACAGACAAAGATGAGTGAGCAGGTGTATTATCATGATGCAAAAGTCATGAATTTTTTTCCACAATTCCGGGCTTTTTTTCGTATTGCTTCACGCAGACAGCGCACAACTTCAAGGTAATTCTCCTTACCTACCGTACGACCTTGTGGTAAGAACTCCTGATGCACTACGTCACGGTAATCGAAGAAATCAGTGAGCAAAATCTTGGCATTTGATTAAACTTGGTGTGTGTTTTTTTTTGGTCTTGGCTCTCCTGGACTCTTGCATTGGGGCGATTGGTTTATGGTTTTTATATCATAACTATGTATATACTTATGATTCGTCACCAGTTATGACCCTTTTAAGCAACTCTGGATCATCATTGAAATCATTCAACAATTCCTGAGCGATGCTCATGCGACGTGGTTTTTGGTCAAAATTCAGCAATTTTGGAACGAAATTCGTTGCCACACGCTTCATGCCCAAAATTTCCGAAAAGATTGCAGGCCATGAGCCAATCGATATAACGACGTCCTCAACAACTTCTCTAATTGTGATTTGACGATTCTCCTTAACAATTTTCTTCACTTTCTCAACATTTTCATCGGTTTTTGATGTGCTGGGGCGTCCAGAGCGGGCGTCGACTTTCTGTGAAAAGCTTGTACCATTTGTAAACGTTTTTTGACTCAGAGTACTCTCACCATATGCCACTGTCAACATTTCAAGTGTATGGGAGCACTTAATTACATTTTTTACACAAAATTTGATGGAACTTCTTTGATCCATTTTTTCGAAAGCAGAAAATCGCAGAACACGCAAAACACTTGTCTTATTTATGCCTTTCACAAACAAACTAAACATGCTATGTGGATAAAGCCATCAACATATCTTCTAAACGAGTGTACCAACATAAAAAAAAAATAATCGAAAGTCGAATGTACGTAGCCGGCGAAATTTGAAAATTCATCTTATTTTTTGACCACACCTCGTATATGCCCCTATTCTGTGGTAAAAATCAAATATGTTATACAAATCAGACAGAGGCTATGTAGTCGCTTTACGGCCCTCGAATCATTACACATTTATAAGATGCCACTTTTCTTTTTGTCATAAGAAATACACGTAAATGGCGTTAACAAACTGATGACAGATTACTTTTACTTTACTTTTACTCTTGTTTTCGATGCTAAGTCTTGTTTTTCAAGGATATTCCTTTAATATCATATGTTGTGGAGCTACTTGCACATACTTGAGGCAATGAAGTGTTTTTTTACCTTTCACTTGCAATCAGGATTTTAGACGAATAATAGCTCTTTAATGTTTCAGTTTTGTTTCTTTTTTTTTTCTGTGTTTGTTTACATTCTAAAATTGAGTATTCGTGCTTAGTTAGCGACGCAGATACAGACAATGAAGTGCTTGTATGTGCGTTCACTTTCATATGAATCTGTATAAATTACATCGCCTGTATCGAATGTATGGGATTGGAGATTGGCACTCCTGTGTTTCGGTTAACGCGGCATCCAATGTATTTGTACATTGAAGTTCGCCAAAACGTTCATTGCATTGCGGACACGTGTGGATGTATAACACTTGTAGGTCCATGTGTGTACTCACGTCCGTGCGTTTACATTGTGTTATTATTTCATTGATGGCTAACCATGCACGTACTTAACCTTTTCTGTCGGGATTTCAGTGGAACAGTAACTTCATATCCAGTTGTATTACTGCATTTGATGTTTTAAATTGCTTCTCAGGGATATCGTGGTGGCCGTGGTTGAACAATCGAAGGTTAAGCAGAAATACAAGTTGGGACTTATGAACGATTTAAAATGTCTAAAAACTGTCAGAAACTCAGGCAAAAAGGACTACTTCTTTTATCTGAAATTTTCATAAAAACAACATTTTGCGCAAAAAGTGCCTTCATTAGTTCCTCATTGTCTGTCGGATGTTTTCCTTTAAGACTAACATAAATTGCGATTCGGAAACCTTTAATTTTGTAGTTTATGAAGCATTGAACGAAACTCGATATTTTTTTTTTTTTTTGTTGAAAAATTTGAAGTTTTGGCTTTAAATATACAGTGCCGCTCACTTGAATAGCACCCTCTTCAAATATTTTTCTAAGATGGATTTTTTCCAAAATAATAATTATAACGAACTGCAATGGTATTATTGTCTGCTTACATTTAATTTAAAAATAAGTATTTTAAGCAAAAATTTAGTAGAGGGTGTTTCCGCGTATACGTATATTCTGTTCGGTAAAGAATCATACAGTTTTTTGATTAGGTCCTGCGAAATACACGACCAGGCCTGTTTAAATCTATTAATGAGGTGACTTTTGCTTGAATTTTGCTTCCTTGATTCGTACACCTTGCGTACTAGCCATCCCCAGAAGTTTTCAATAATGTTTAAGTCTGGAAAGAAAGGCGGCTAGTTCATAACCTCAACAGGATGGTTATCAATCCATGATTTAACGACTCTCGCTGTGTGGACTAGCGCGTTGTCATGCTGGAATTTCCGTTCCAAGTCTCCGAAAACATTTTTAACTTCTATGGAAACTTTGTGCGCCAATGTCTGTCTAGGAAGAAGCGCAAGCTTCACAGGAATGCCAAATTCGGGCACGGTCTCACACTAAAGGGTGTCCCAACAAGAAGGCAAGATTTAAATTTGGCGCCATTTTTTTCGTTTTTAGTTTAGTCTTTTCGTGCCTAGAATTGAAGAAATGAATGTGGAGCACATGTGGTTTCAACAAGACGGCGCCACATGTTATACAGCCAGAGAAACAATTCAATTGCTGCATCAGTCATTTCCCGATCGTGTTATTTCGCGTTTTGGAGACCAGAATTGAACGCCTAGATCATGCGATTTAACACCATTAGACTTTTTTCTTTGGAATTTTTTGAAGTCGATGGTTTACGCGAATAAGCCGACGATGACTCAAGTCTTAAAAGAGGAAATTGGACACTGTATTAATGAAATACCGCAGCATTTATGCAATACGGCCATTGACAATTTCATTAAAAAATCGCGTGTGTGCCAGCAAAGCCACGGCGGCCATCTGCCTGATGTGTTATTCCATACATAACCTCATTCTGTCTACTTTACGATATAATAAAGTTTCACAATCTGTGTTTTATTTAAGATTTAAATCTTGCATTCTTGTTGGGACACCCTTTATTTGTTCGAAACATCTTCGTAGTTGATGAAAAAATGGTTTGTGCCCATCTGATTTTTTTAAGACTTCTCTAGATAGATTGCTATAATATGAGTATCTTCTTATTAGCAGATTTGCCAGATCCAATTAGGTCAGAAAAAATTTAGTCCTTCATATATCAAACTTGACAGAATCATGTAAGCAATGGATAAAAGTCTAATATTGTTTTTTAAAAAGTTAATGCACTAGAATTCCAATCATCGGACTTACATTCTTTGCACTAAAATCAACTCATCCTCAACGGGCACAAACAGTTTCGCCAGGAAGTCGTCAGCATAAACAGATGTCTTGTTCTTAAACCGTGCTACCCTAATCTCGCTTGAGTTTGGGCATTCAAGGTTATCATCAATAATTTGCATGATTTCTTCTCTTGTGCTGCCATGTGGAACTACTAATTTGGAGAAGTGTTTTTTCCGTAATAGTATAGTACTCTGCGTATCTGTGCACAGATTTCCAGAAGCAGGAAATCTCATGTAAGAACAAGAGGGGAACCCTCTTACCTTAACCTCTGATTTTGATATTTTGGTAGAATTTTCGGGCTTCACCGCTGTTCTTGTATCCTTGCTCTTCGCTCGCTCCACAACCATTTTTTGCGCTTATAAAAGTAGTCTGACCCACTATTTCTCTTATAGCTCACAACACGCATTACAATTGGCTAAAACGTTGCCATGTGTACTGTGTCGTTGTTTTCAAACCTAATGCGACATTTTTGGTTGTACCAGGACCCGATGAACTCAGTTGTTCATTTTAAAGTACTACTATTACGGCAGTACACTCTGATACGGGGACATCAGGATTGGGATCGTTTATCGTAGTATTAAAGAGAGTTTGTTCGAATAGGCTGTGATTATTTTGGAAGTGTGCAGATTAGCGATGTTCGCCCTTATTTGTGCTTGGCTATGTACGCTCTTCACTCCACTGAGTCTTGTGTGTAATTCTATAGATTTTAGAATTTGGTTATACGAGTATTTATTAAATGTAATTTGATTCGGTCAAGGATGGATCTTGTTGAAAATCGGTTATATTGGTCCATAAGTGTATAAAGGGTGTCCCAACAATAACGCAAGATTTAAATTTGGTACCATTCGAAGTGTCATTGTTTGACATTTGAACAATTGATATTGTTTGCTAGTAGAAAGTACAAGGTTAGTAAAAATGGAGCACTACACGTATGAACAACGCATTCTCATTGTGAAATTGTTTTACCAAAATGGTGAAAGTTTTGCAGCTACAGTTCGCAAATTGCGATCAATTTAGGGTCACAATAATGCTCCAAAAGAGTCAACTGTGAAGAGATTATTAGATAAATTTGCCAAAATTGGGTCTGTTAGTGATGTAAAGACAACAACGCGCCTTCGACCAGGTCGATCGACCGAAAATGTCGCAGCTGTACGTGATGATGTCGCCCAAACTCCATCCACCTCAATTCGACACCGAGCTCAGCAAATTGGTGTCCCCAAATCCACTATGCAGTGAATTTTGACGAAGGACTTACATCTTCATACATACAAAGTTCGATTGACTCAGGAACTGAAGCCAGCTGACCATGAACTGCGAAGGGAGTTCATTAATTGAGTATTGGAGAGACAACATGAAAATGCTGATTTTGCCGATAAAATCATCGTCAGTGACGAGGCCCATTTCCATCTTGATGGCTTCGTCAATAGGCAGAATTGTCGCATTTGGGGTGAGGAAATTCCTCGAGTGATTCACGAGAAGCAAATGCATCCTCAACATCTGACTGTGTGGTGTGGATTTTAGGCTGGAGGAGTCATTGGACCTTTTTTTATGAAAATGAGGCATATCAAGTGCAAACAGCCAATAGTGTTCGGTATCGTGAAATGATAACCAGTATTTTCGTGAATTGAAGAAATGAATGTGGAGGGCATGTGGTTTCAACAAGACGGCGCCACATGTCATACAGCCAGAGAAACAATTCAATTGCTGCATCAGTCATTTGAATCTTGCGTCCTTGTTGGGACACCCTTTTTATCCGGCATACAAACGGGTTTTAATCGGCATTTTACCACACTATGTACTTATCTGCATCTCAGTGTGATACAGTTTCATTTCGAACTAATGTTTTCACCAGCACTGTTTCCGATCTGCTGGTATGGGGTGGTTTTGATCCATCTTGGCCGGCATTTTCTTCCATTTCAATGTGATAGAGTTTCACTACGTACTAATGTTTTCACCACGTCTGTTTCGGATCCGACTACAATATTGCACGTGTCCAACTATGTCCAACCTGCCCGCTTGTTTGTTTTTTTTTTTTGCCTTTGTACAAATGAAGTGCTCCGAAAGTGGGCCGCATTGATATGTTTACATTTGAATACATCTCCGTGGTTATCGTAGCAATAAAAAAATACCTTGGCAACACTGTTTCAAATGAATTTCTGTTATACGTGTGCTTCTTTCTGTATGTGTACGTTTATTGCTGTTTGTAGCCACAGGCGTTTCATACGAAAATAAGACCGCCTCTTGCAGCAAAAAATCACAGCATATGCGGCTGCACGTTGCCAATTGATCCACCAATAACCAGTTGTGTTTCACAATGATTCGCCTGTTAGCATTTAGATGGCCTCAAGCCTTATAGAGATTTCATTAAGCTTTAAATGCTAAATACGCAAAAAAATAGGGAGGAAATAGGAGCTTTTCCCTAGTAGGCCTTCTTTTAAGATTTTATATAAATAGTATCGGGATGTAATCTGAATGTTAGTCGCAGGAATTGATGTGTATTTCGTTTCTGAAATGATAAGATTCTAATTAAGGTTAACTTTTTAGAAATTTAAAATCATTCAAAATTTTGAACCCATCGTAGTTCGTCATTCCTTTTGTAAACTAGAAACACTCATTCGATATCAAATATAATTTTATACATACATATATCCAAATCTCTATGTCGGCTTAAGCATTTCCGTCTGCCCGCGCGTCCGACACCGTTACTGTTGAAAGCAAGTTAGAATCCGAACGATTTAAAGAGGCTGAAATTTTGGACGAACATTTTTCATAGTCAATCATACGCAAGTCCGACATTGGGCAAATAGATAGATATTGGAAAAGATCAGCCAAACACATATATTTTTTAAGAAAACGCTTGATTAATGAAAATTACTGTTATTGGCCGAATTTGGGACTAAAAACATAATGTTGAAAGAAATGTGCCATGAACAATCTAATCACACCAAAATATTGATTACAGTGGCCAACAAGTTTTAGGACTGGAGCAATCAAATATCTCTCCTAGGGTAGGCTGAATTCGAAGCTGTAATTGGGTTTTCTCTATCACGTCAGGTTTCCGTGACACAAAAAAGAAAAAATTGTTTTTATTAGTTTTTCACGTAAAAAATCTTTAGTTTATTTAAAAATCAATGAATTTTCAAAAGTGAATGGCGTTATTTGAAGGTCGGTAGCATTTTATTGGTTCGGTTTCACGTATTAGAGTCCAGCTATAGTTTCCCAGCATGCTGTTGTCCCAAAATCCTTGATAATTTCTTTAAATTTTCATTAAATCTTGGTGAGCACGCTCCTCTTATTCGTCGCTCACCGCTCACCTAGGTTTTGTGGAAAAAAGCTAAATGCGAATGAAGAAAATGCACTAATTCTTGATAATTTTTCCACAATTCAGCAACAATTTGTTTGTAGTTTTCACTCTAATTGTTGCCAAAGAAACTGTTCACATTTTTGGTATCGTGGAACGTACAGGGTGGCGCAATAAAACGTGCATATTTAAAAAATAGATTAAAAAATAAATACAAAAGGTATGGTTAAAATAAATCTAAGGCATTGTAGAGTAATAAATGGAGTTTATTTTTTAAAAATAACATCATCTAAATAGTGACCCTCTCTACGACGACACTCCTCTAACCGCAAACGAAAATTATTGAAAACTTTCTTCAGTAATACTGGTGTAATGGCTGCCATTTCACCACGGATATTCTCCTTGAGCTGAACGATGTTTCTTGGATTATTACTGTAGACTGAACCACAAAAAAAGTCAAGAGGCGTCAAGTCTGGACTACGTGGGAGCCATGGGATATCACCTCTTTTCGAAATCAGTCTGCCAGGGAACATCTGCTTCACCACCGTCATGGAGTCATTTGATGTGTGACAGGTAGCCCCATCTTGCTGGAACCAAGTTCTGGAATTCACTATTCTTGAACTTTCAATTTCTGGAGCCAAAAATCCGTCCAACATCTCAACATAGCGTTCCGTATTAACCGTGACGTTTTGGCCCCGCGCATTTTCGAAGAAAAAAGGACCAATTATTCCTCTGCCAGAGATTGCTGCCCATACTGTCACTTTAGGACTATGCAGTAGTTTCTGGTGTTTGATTTTGGGATTTTCACTGTTCCAGTAACGACAATTTTGGCGGTTTACGAACCCATTCATAAGGAAATGAGCCTCGTCAGAGAAAAGGATATTGTCAAAATTGGAAAATCGATTAAGCATTTCATTAGCAAATGCGAGCCTTGCTATGAAGTCAGACTCTTTCAATTCTTGTGTTAATTACAGCTTATATTGATGCAGTTTAAGATCCAATGTTAAAATTCGTTGCAAACTTCGTCGCGATAATTGTAAGACAGACGATCTCTTGCGAGTCGACATTTGTGGATTTCCTCGTACTGACTCCATAACTCTCTCAACATTGTCTTCGGTCCTAGATGTTCTTGGGCGACCATTTGCTTGTGGTTTAAATGTTGAACCGGTCTCTTCAAAACGCTTTACCCATATTTTAATTAAATTAGCACTCGGAGCTTCACTAATTCGCCGTAGTTCGTATTCAGCACAATATAGTCGCCTAGTAGCAATATATAAACGAGATTTCTCGTAAAATGCGCGACGCTTCCTGTCGAAGTGATTCATAGCGACTAAAACTCCATGAGCCCTCCAATCCAACGATGTAGGCGCTCCCCCGCCTGCGCCTTTTCTACCCCGCAAAAAAAGATGATGCAATATGCACGTTCTATTGCGCCACCCTTTATTTTAATTATTTATTAATTCCATCAAACGTACAAAGTTGCTCTATACTTTACTATAACTAAAACGACTTATTCTAGAATATGCTACGATATTTCAGAGAGAACACATATTTACATAATGGGTGCAACAAAGCCAAACATATTTACAGAATAGTGTTGTTTATCATAGACTTAATTCTAGAATGTTCTTATTTACATAAAAAGTGAAAAGGAGATAACAACAGACTATATAATGGGAGTGAGAGGAACAAACATAACTTACTGTCGTAAACGCAATTCTAGAAAAGCCCTTTTTATAGATAAAGAGGGAAAGAGATTACATATATCATACTTGAATGTCCTGGGAGTGGTTTTGATTATCTTTCTAGAATATACACTTAAAGAAATTACACTCACATACTTCAAGATACTCATGAAAGATTCCTGGTCTGCATATTCTTTCTCCAATAAACATTGTGAAAAATTGTCTTCACTCAATAGCTTCCTGATCTGAGGGCCAACAAATATGCCTTCTTTAGCATATGAAATTTTGGGAAAAACCGCTAACAAGTATTTAAATGCTGCATCAACATCAGTACAATGTAGAATAGAGTGTTTCTTTCCAATTGCAAGCTTCTATCTCTATAGATTGTTACTTTTGTCCCAACTGCAAGGTGTTTTCACTGCTGCATGCGTGAAGCTAGTACTTCTGCGTCTTGCTTCGTTAAATGTAAATCCCGAATTAGATCATTCAGCTCAGCTTGAGTCACTAAATGGCGTTCATCGTCAGCATGATACAAACTACCACTGCTGGTGAAACGTCGCTAAAATATTGATACGTGGCTGTATGCGGGATTGAACCTAAGATCGTGCAAACGATAATCGCGTGTACTAACCATCGCGACACGGCCGGTTACCGTGTGTGTGAAAAATTCATCTCAGG
Source organism: Philornis downsi (assembly GCA_019455685.1). NCBI lineage: Eukaryota > Metazoa > Arthropoda > Insecta > Diptera > Muscidae > Philornis > Philornis downsi. The sequence goes on from JAHXMU010000012.1 coordinate 2,601,589, forward strand.
AGAAGCTTGTGAAAATCTACTGTTCCAGTTTTTTATCAATAGGAACGAGAGTTTCTACGAGAGAATCATAATGGAATTACATTTAAAATGGTAGCAATTTATAAAGCAAAACGGTGCATATTCGAACAAAGTGGGGTCATTCTAACTGTGCTAAATAAAGCTGTTAATGTCATGCACAAATAAAGAATTTCTTCTTACTACTCTTTATAGCACTCGTACATCAACAACCAATTGAATTATCATTTGGGTTTTATTGGCTAAAAATTGTTGCTTTGGCGCCACAATTTGAGTTTTGCAAAGAGAAAAAAGCCAGCCGGAGCCATATCAGACGAATATAGTGGTTATTCGGTAATATTTGTTGAGTTTTTGACTAGAAATTCGTTCGCATTAATAGCCTAGTGAGATGGTGCATTTTCATGGTGCACAATCCATCAATTTTCTTCCACAAATCTGTTCTTTTTCGCCAAATTTGCCTTCTCCAAAGCGCTCAGATATTATTCTTTATTTACTGTTTGGCATTGATTTTTGTTTTACTTTGACGTGGATTTTGTCATGTCTCATAACCAGTAATGTGTTTTATGAATTCTGAGTGGCAATTGATTTGTTCTAGGATGCCTTCAGCGACCTTTTCCTGATAGAACTTTTGAAAAACTGCAGGTCATTTGAAATTAAAATCGCTAACGTTGTTCATACCCAAAATAATCGTGTAAAATAGTAAGAATTGAATGGTGAGACACGAAAACTTCAACGGCTATCTCTCTCCCACGTACTTAAATGATGATTTTCAGTCATCATTTCTTTGATTGAAAATCTGATGTTAATGAAGTAAATCTTTCATCATATCTCGTTGTGGGTAGACGGGTGTTTCCTAGGATGATTTGTACCGCTTACCCCTAAAACGCAAGACTCTCTACCCTATCCTGTAATTAAGCAGGCAAAGGGTATGATGCTTGCGTACAAAAACAAAGTAGTGTGGCCTTGTGCCAGGCGCCCTAGGAAAAGGTGGATTATGTCTTGGGATTCACCTATAATATGCCATCAAACTGATCTTGGAACTCGTTTTTCGAAAACCAAGTAAAGGGGAGAGTCATAGTTAAACAAGACACATCCTGGCAACAGGTGCGGACATAGAGAAGCCGTCGGGAGGTATCAGAAGATTTATCTTTTCCGTTAATATAGTTGTATGACCAGAGAGATCTGGTTAATGAACTATGATAGGAGCATGGTGTACTTTGCTTTGCTGTGTTGATATTCTCTCCTCGGACATTGAAAATCTATGCCGTAGATTATGGATTACCAGTTCCATGCGAGGTATGATAAAGCAAAACTGGAGTAGCTTGTCTGCGAAACCCAGACCAGAGGGTTCTTCTCTTCTGGTAGCACGGGTGACCGGTGGCCCAAGGAACATTGTTCCTTCCATCGTGCTGGCTGTGGTTGCCCGAACAAGTGTTTTCAGTGCTTTTGCGTTGCTTCAGGTTGCGTTGGTGAAAGAAGGCATTAGCTTAGAAAACACTGTTCATGTCTATCCGAGATCTTCCTAGATACCTCAACTCCTACCCGGGAGTAGCTCACTTCATACGAAGTGACTACAAAGGTTCTTTGGCTGATTGAGGGAGTGGGACCTGAGGAAGCTTTTCCAAGGGACCTACTTCCAATCTCTGCTAGTTTGGCTAATCCTTCGGGATTAGTTTGAGTACCCCAAAGGGGAGCTTGCTGTCGCTAGAAGAAAGAAAGAACATATAACCAAGAAAAAAAATGATGGAAAACAGCACCTGTGTGATGACACACCATGGGTAAGGCTTTCACGGCAAGACTCATGTAAAACCTACACATTTGATTTGATCACATCTCGTTCTCTTTTGAATGCACTGTACCACTCTTATGCATGCGTTTTTGATAAAGTCGGTTTATCTTAAGCCTTCTGTCACATTTTCAGCGAATTTTCACATGATGCAATATAAAATTTGTGATAAATTGATTTTCGCTTGAAAAACGGACTAAGTATGTACATTAAGAGCACAGTTTTTGCATGCCAAGGTTTAGCACAATAGACTGTACAGTATGATTCGCACGAGACAAAAGTGGTAGAAATTGGTCCAGTAGGAAAAATCTTGCCCATAGAAAAGACTGCATCCGGCTTTGGAATAATGAGCATTTGTAATGCTTGTTCAACAATTCTACTATTTATTCATTAAATAAAAGCTACATATTCGTACAGTGAGCGCATTTCGTTTAACCGAATATAGCAGGAAACACATTTATTTGTGTTTATCTCCCAAACCGTTGAATATTTGTATAGCATGTTTTCTCATTTTTGCACAATATGTTCGGCATACGATCAGTTTGAATACGTGCATTGTCTGTTGACAAAAAATCAGTTTGCTTGCGCGAGTGTTAAATTCGTATTAATTTAGTGCGCACTTCGTTTAGACGAATTTATATTTAATTCTGAAAAAATAATTTAAACACTTATAAATCGGTAAGTAAAGCATAAAACTTATGAAGTGAAGTGTTTTTAAGTTTTTGCTCAATAAGAAATAAAGTTTTTTTTTTTTATAAACTACAGCCATTCCGAAAGGAAAGTACTTGAATGAGGTGGGAAAAGCTAAGATTACTGCGTACAAGGAAAGCGGTCTAAACAATTAGCAAATCGGACGGAAAATTAACCGTTTTGAAAAGGTCATCCGAAATTTTTTGAAAATGAAGGACGATTACGAAAAAAACCGCCAACAAAAGGTCGAACGAAGGTTCCAAAGCGACAGGTTAACTAAATTCGTTCATTGGCTACAAAAAAACAAGTTGAGTGCTGCTGAAATTGTTCATTCTGTTGAATTGCCTATAGTAAAGCGACGTGTTCAAGCTATTTTGGCAGCTTCACCAAACCTGGTTTACAGGAAACCTCTCCTAACACAGCCTTATAATGATGCTCGACTCAAATTTGCACAAGAGCCCATGAGCTGGACTTTGCAACGGAAAAATGTAGTTTTTTCAGACGAAAAAAAAAAAATTTAACGTAGATGGACCTGGGGCATTGAGCTATTATTGGCATGATTTGAAGGCGCCAGAGTCACCACGCCTAAGTAGAAATTTCGGTGGAGGCAGTGTAATGGTTTGGGGTGCTTTTTCGTTTTATGGAAAATCAAAAATATGCTTCATTCCGCCAAAAACCAACAGTGAGAAGTACACCGAACTTTTAGAAGCCGAATTGATTCCTTTCCTGAAAGATCGCCTTGATAAGGATGCTGTTTTCCAGCAGGACAACGCATCAATCCATCGTTCTCGTCTAACAACGACCTGGTTTTTTTCAAAACAGCTGATAGTTATGAACTGGCCCGCACGCAGTCCTGATCTGAACTCTATAGAGAACTTGTGGGGCATATTGGCTAGAAAGGTTTATGGAAATGGAAGGCAATTTACATCCATTCAAGAATTAAAGAATGCCATTGTGACATGCTGGGGAGATGTTGCTGCAAATGAATTGCAAAATTTGATAAATAGTAGTGTGAAAAAACGCATTTACGAAGTGATGATAGACAGAGGAGGCAAGACCAAATATTAACTCAATAAAAATTTCATTAGTGTTAAATAAATGTAAGAAAAAAGTTCATTCGCCTATACGTAGTGCAAATAGATCAATGATTTAAATAAAATCCATGTTTTTCTCCAAAGTGAAGTGATTTACTTATTTTTTATGCGGAAGTTAAGTAGACTTATTAAAACTCTATTTTATGTAAACTTACATTAACATTTATAACTTTCACTGACCGGAATGTTCAAAAGTAATTACTCGGCTAAACGAAATGCGCTCACTGTATAATGATAAGAAAATAACTGTTGAGTAAACAAATAGCGATGAAGGCACAACTGTTTCATTAAATTAAATTATTGATGTATTCAACGTAAACAAATTCAATAGGTTTTTTTGAGGACTACCCCAAACTATAGCTATGTTTCTCAGAAATAATAAACCAAGCATACAGGAGATATTCTGATTTCACTGGAAGACCTTCCGCATGGCTTTATTTTGACATTGAGTTTACATTTCTCGTTTTTATGTCTGTACAAATTTGCACATGAATTGATGTTAAAGCATGTCAAATTTCATAAACAACCTGATAATATAATAATATCCACAATCATTACGACGTATTGACGGTCTGAAGAACATTTTGTATTGGAAACAATAGATTAATAAACCTTCTATAGGTTGTCTCGACTATTACTTCTACAAAAGCTTCACCTTTTGTAATACTACTGGGTTTATAGTTTGTTGCTAGAGAGGTTTCCCTTTTTTTCCCCCTATAAACTAAAAAGCAAACTAAAATAAGCAGCAAAGAGAGAGAGAGAGAGCTGGTCTTTAGCCTTTGGTCATATTGCTAATGCAACAACAATTGGTTGGATTTGGAACTACTGGTCGCATTAATTGAACTGATGCCAGGCAGTGGGGATGGGAGTAAATACTTCTTATTCGGTATAACCAGAAACAAGAAGAACGCAAGATTTAAATTTTAAATAAAACACACATATTGAAAAAAAAATCGTGAAACTTTATTATATCGTAAAGTAGACAGAATTAGATTGAGTATGGAACAGCACATCGGGCAGGTGGCCGCCGCGGCTTTGCTGGCACACACGCGATCTTTTAATGAAATTTTCAATGGCCAGTTTGCATAAATGCTGCGGTATTTCATTATAAAGCGTCCAATTTCCTATTTTAAGACTTGAGTCGTTGTCGGCTTATTCGCGTAAACCATCGACTTCAAAAAACCCCAAAGAAAAAAGTCTAATGGTGTTAAATCGCACGATCTAGGCGGCCAATTCTGGTCTCCATAACGGGAAATAACACGACCGAGAAATGACTGATGCAGCAATTGAATTGTTTCTCTGGCTACATGATATGTGGCGCCATCTTGTTGAAACCACATGCCCTCCATATTCATTTCTTCAATTCTAGGTTACTGGTTATCATTTCACGATACCGAACACCATTGACTGTTTGCGCTTGACATGCCTCATTTTCATAAAAAAAGGTCTGATGATTCCTCCAGCCCAAAATCCACACCACACAGTAACACGTTGAGGATGCATTTGCTTCTCGTGAATCACTCGAGGGTTTTCCTAACACCAAAATGCGACAATTCTGCCTATTGACGAAGCCATCAAGATGAAAATGGGCCTCGTCACTGAAGATGATTTTATCGGCAAAATCAGCATTTTCATGTTGTCTCTCCAATACTCAATTAACGAACTCTCTTCGCTGTCCATGGTCAGCTGGCTTCAGTTCCTGAGTCAATTGACCTTTGTATGCGTGAATATGCAAATCTTTCGTCAAAATTCGCTGCATAGTGGATTTGGAGACAGCAATTTGCTGAACTCGGTGTCGAATTGAGGTGTATGGAGTTTGAGCGACATCATCGCGTACAGCTGCGACATTTTCGGTCGATCGACCTGGTCGAAGGCGCGTTGTTGTCTTTACATCACTAACAGACCCAGTTTTGGCAAATTTATCCATTAATCTCTTTACAGTTGACTCTTTTGGAGCATTATTGTGACCCCAAATTGATCGCAATTTGCGAACTGTAGCTGCAGAACTTTCACCATTTTGGGGTAAAACAATTTCACAATGAGAATGCGTTGTTCATTCGTGTAGCGCTCCATTTTTACTAACCTCGTACCTTCTACTAGCAAATAATAACAATTGTTCAAATGTGAAACAATGACACTTCGAATGACGTCAAATTTAAGTCTTGCGTTCTAGCTGGGACACCCTTTATATAATCTTTACCATAAACGTAAGTAGTTCCCTTTGAAATCTATTTATTATTCTTTCAAGAAGTTTATCTAAAGATATTTCAAAAAGGTTGAATTTTTTTGGTATCCTATACAGGATATAGAATACCAAAAAAAAAAAAAAAAAAAAAAAAAAAAAAACTTGGCGTTTAGCAAAATTAAGTTGGCAGCATTGCTATTTAAGAAATGTTTATTCATATTGTGTTGTTCTTATTCGTAATCATTTTATCATCCAAACAGATCCAAAAGAAACAAATCCACGCAAACGGCAATAACGCCTATAACACAAAAAAAACAAAATTCACCAACTGATGTTTGCAAAAAAAATTAACAACTTGTATTTACGTTATTTGACGTTCTCCTTCTTCTTTAATTTCTTTGTTTACCTTTGCGTAGGAGAATTTGATCGCATTGTTATTTTCCATACTCCTCTACTATTTTTGTTATATAACTTATCCCTGTTTTGCTTAGCGTGCAAAATTATCCCTGTTAGCGCCGGATAGCTTTTGTGTGCCGAAACGGGTATAATATAATAAAAAAACGCAACCAAAGTGTATTTTCCAAGAAAATCCACCTACAAACTTATTTTTCACTCGTTTCCGTTTCATGTACAAAAGTATATGAATAATAAATACATCATTCTTTGAATTATTACTGTCTTAAAGAGTAAGTAATTCTTGTTGTTTTAAATTAATTCGCAGGCGTTCTTTGAATTTAAAATTCAAAAACACCCGCCTCTTAATGCTGGAATTTGTGGAAATTTGTTTTTATCTTCACGCTAAAATAAAAATGAACGCTGTGAAGTTCCAAAGAAAAAAAAATTGTAATTAAATTTTGAGACGTTGACACCATATGATGTACGACCAGGGTGACCATATCAAAATTTTTGAACGGAGGACATTTGGTCAGAAAACGGAGGAAATTTGAAATTTTCGGAGGACAGTTTTTTAAAATTTAAAAGATGCTCATTGGAATGATAAAAATAGTTTATTATCAAGAAAACAAATAGTTTTTGTGTGCAACAATACAGACTAATAACATTTAAAAGTGTATTGCAAATAATACATACTCATATTAGTACCTTACATGTTTACTATAAACTTAAAAGAATTAAAAAAAAAAAATTCCCAAATTACATTTAAAAAAATAATCACATTCATGTTTAAAAGTAAATATAAGACTAAACTACATAATTTCAATATTAACTTAAAAGTATTTAACAAAAAACAAAAAAAAATCACAAATTAAATTTAAAAAAATAATCACATTCATGTTTAAAAATAAATATAAATGACTTTGGACTAGCTAATAGGAACTAGTGAGTTGAAGTTGAAGGATCAGTCGGAGGTCCCTTAATATACTTATCTGAGTTAGATATTTTTTTTAGAATTTCCGGGTTTGACAGCAAATACTTATGGAATTCTTCACAAGAGTAGTTTTTAAAATTATATTTTACAATAAGTATGCCTTTAACTGATTCTATTTTGAAACGGTTCCTTTCATTTGTCCACTGTGCCTTAATCAACGAAAATACCCTCTCCACACTGCTATTGGAGCCTGGTATAGCGAAAATAAACTGGCAAATGTTCAAAAGTTGGGAATAGACTTCAGCTGGACAATTGTTGTGGTTGAAAAAGTCAACCCACTGAAGATGGCAGGGTTTGTTAAAAAAACTTTGTTGTTGTGTTTTTAAAAAGTTTTTTAGAGCCTGAAACTCGTCAAAAAGATGGACATCGTCCAAAGAAATTCCCTTTTCCTGGAGATATGCAATGCACGGACATAGGTCGTCGAAGCGCAAATTCTCTGCTGCGCCGAGGTTAAAGTGCATCCACTCAAATACTGCAAACTCTTCCAGCGAACAAGTCCATTTTTTTAAATAGTCTGAACAGGACTGATAAACGTTAAGAGCTTCGTCAGTAAATTTATTTAACACCATTTGTTGTATCGTGCCATCATCTCGTAAAGTTTTAAGCAGTTCCTTTACTTTAAATGGAATGAATTTATCACTTTGTCTTGCCTCCAACATCTTCTGGACGGCAATAATGTGAAATCTCACCTCCAAAACCGAATTACATTCACTTTGAACTTTTTCAACTTTTGTCTGAAATATGGAAAGTAACGAATGCACAAACCATAAATAAATTTCTGCAAATGGATCGTTGAAAAAGTCAATGATCTTTTTCGGTGGCATATCTTGTGCTTCGAAATACGACTTTAATGGCAAGAACATTTTTATAACTCTCTCTACCGCTGGAAAAAGACTTAACCATCGAGTTTTAGAGCTGGATAATAGATGATTGCACTCTACATCTGCAAAGTCACAAAATTCCTTTAAGGCTTCTGTTCGTACCGTAAAATGGGAAAAAATTGTATATTTTTAACACAATCGATTCTATGTCATATTTTAAAGCATCACAGCCGTGTTGTAAAGAGTTATGAAGAATATGAGCTGGGCAGCCTATTCCGATAAGTTTGTCATTTTTCAGAGCCGATTTCAAATTGGTGAATACGTTCTTCCCAGGCTTTCTAGCTATTCCTCCGAAATTAGTATTGGTATTATCACCACTGAATGCCACGCATTTATTCAAAATATTGCATTTATTTAATGAGTCACACAACAATCTTGCAATTGTTTCGCTTGTCTCATTTTTTGTACTCTTAAGGTCTATTAATTTAGTTTTTAAGCCTCCTTTTTTCAAATTAAAATACTGTATAAGAACTGGAAACATTTTAATGGATCCATGGTTACTGGCATCTGTTAAAACTCCGCAGTAGGGAAGTAGTGTCATTTCGTCCATAACAACATCAACAGCATGTGGAGAAAATACGTTATTTATAATTAACTCCGTCTTTGTACGTGCACAGCCAAACTTTTTTGCAACTTCGGAGTCTCCAAACATATGGGCGTACATCTTTGATGAACAGTCAGTACTTCTGTAACTTAAGTGATGGCATACAGTGTGAAACGCGTGGACACCTTCCGCTGCGCATATCTTTTCGTCAACTTTCGTAAATTTTGATACAAAAAAATTTGATATTTTTTCACTACTAGAAGAATTGTGGAAATTCTTTTTGTGAACCTCAGTAGCAACATGCCGATCCAACTCAAGCAGTCCCTTGTTGCCTACTTGTATATACCTGTCGCAAACCATACATTTCGCTTCATAATCCGACCTTCCATTAGAGAAATTTGCATTTACGCTTTTCAGTGCCCTTCTTTATGTTGTTTGACTTATCCATTTTTGCATACCGTATTCATTAATTCAGGAGCTAGAAATAAATATACAAGTTCAAGTTATAACAAGGTACATACAATAATGCTGTACAATTTAAGACACATCTTACCTTCTTTATTTAATTTCCGATGGCAATCAAATTGACTTTTTTCTGACGACACAAAACAATACGTATATCTTTTACTTTTTTCAGTAGAACACAGCTGTTGTTTTGTTATTTTTGTTAGTTTAAACAGTGTTGTATTCTATCCCTATGCCGGCATTAATTAACTGCGCTAGTCGCACGGCGTTTTTCCGCCGACGCATCTCGCTTTTTGCATTATTTACGATTTACATATTTCTATTTGTTTCTAATCACTAAAGGAGGACAAATACCACATTTTTCAGAAAGGAGGGAGGACAGGAGGACAGAGGTGAAAAAAGAGGACATGTCCTCCGAAAAGAGGACGTCTGGTCACCCTGTGTACGACTCATAATAAAATGGGCTTTTGCACACACACACACATTATATGTTATATTAATTATGTGCCACAGTGGCTTAGTAAATGCTCAATTAGTTAATGTATTTCACATCAAATATTACACATTAAAGGTAACAACAAAAGTTTATGACTTTTTAAATTAAATACTTTTAAAATTTTCTGTTAAAAAACGACATCAGTTGTGTAATTTTAAAAATTTGGGGTAAAAAAAAATTTTTCTTGTCAAATCATATAAAGGGTGATTGCAAATTTGCATCATATATTACAATTTTTTATTGGAATCGATAAATTGGTCTTTGCCATTTAATTTTTAAAAATAATTTCATATAAATGTTGTCCGCGGCTCCGTCTCAAAATGTCCATTTGGAAGTTCAAATTTTTCGTCACTTTTTCGAGCATTTTGGCCTGCATTCCACTAATAACGCGTGTTATGTTATCCTGTAAGGCTTCAATAGTGTTCGGCTTGTCCACATAGACTAACGACTTGACATAACCCCACAAGAAATAATGAAGAGGTGTTAAATCGCAAGTTCTAGGGGGCCAACTCACAGGGCCAAATCGAGCGATAAGCTGCTCACCAAATTCATCCCTCAACATATCCATTGTTTTACGAGCAGTGTGGAATGTTGCACCGTCCTGATGGAACCACATGTCAACCAACTTCAACTCAGCAATTGAAGCAAAAAAAAAACACGTATCATGGCTCGATATCGATCGCCGTTAACGGTAACGTTTCTTCCACGGTCATCTTTGAAGAAAAATGGACCGATGATGCCACCAGCCCATAAACCACACCGGATTGTCGTTTTTTCGGGATGCATCAGTAATTTATGTATGGCATGTTGCAGTTCATCACTCCAGATGTGAGAGTTTTGCTTGTGTACGTATCCGTTCAGCAAGAAATGATCCACATCACTGAACACAATTTTCCGTTCAGCAAGAAATGACACAATTTTTCGATAAAAAAAGAGCGGATTTTCATTGTGCTTTTGTAAGGACCATTCACTAAAAATTAGACGTTGTGGTAGGTCATTCGATGGTTTTATGTCCAACAAAATAAATTTGGCGCGAAATTTGAAGATAACAGCACGAGTTGTAGATTCAGCAGGTTGATTATGACGACCATAAAATGGTCGCATCAAACGATGCACATTTGTCACAGAGCAGAAATTTTGATAATAAATTTCTTTCCATGATGAAATGGCAGAGTATAGTGTACACTTTTCACTTTGACAGATAACGTTTGGATGCCATTACCAACCAGTGCTGCCAACCTGAAAAACTTAAATCTTAAAAAATCATCCCCTATTATATCCGCTGTTTGCAAATAGATGGCCCCAGCTGTAAGTGCTACTTAGGCATATTGCAAACATACTGTCTCGACTTAATAGTGATTTTCTTTAGACGTCATATTCTTTTGGTTGTGTGGACGTAATAAAAAAATAATCGTCATATGCGTAGTAGGTCAGTGGTAGGAGTTACCCGCCAAGCAATTTCCAAACGAATGCATGCGTTGGGAATGATTCAAAAGCAAAGAACTTGGGTTCCTTATGGGTTGAAACCAAGGGTCGTTGAGCGTCGTTTTTTCGCCTGTGAACAGCTGTAAAGGGTTTCTTCGTCGTATTGTAGCGGGTGATAAAAAATGCATTCATTACAGCAATCCAAAGAAAAGAAAGTAATAGAGGCTGCCCGGACATGCTTCCACGTCGAACCCTCGGCCGAATATTTACGCTGCAAATATTATGCTCTGTATTTGGTGGGACCAGTTTGATGTTATTTATTACGAGCTATTGAAACCAAGCCGAGAAGAGCTCTGCACAATACGCGGTGGGGAAATTTATGCAGGAAAAAGTGATTTATCACCATTTTCAGCTCGGTCTCACTTCGCCAAGCTCTTTAAAACCTGGCTGGAAATGCTGAAATAGAAAGTCTTACCCCATCTGCCATATTCTACAGATATTGCGCCGTCCGATTATCACTTGTTTCGTTCGATGGCACCCGGTCTGGCTGACCAGCAGTTCCTCTCATATGACGACATCAAGGAATGGTTAGATTCGTGGATAGCCTCAAATAATGAACAGTATTACTGTGACGGAATTCAAGCTTTGCCAAAAAGATGGAGAAAAAGTAGTAGGTGGCGATGGGCAATACTTTCAAAAAATCATTTGTAAATATGTTTTCATAATATAGTTCCACTTTTATAAAAAAAAAACGCTGCTTACATAATATTATTTTGAAATTGATAATTTTCTTTCACTCGAAATTTTGACAAGACCTTTAAGTTTTTTCCCTGGCTTTTTATGTATTTTTCAGATTTTTTTGCTTTTTTCGCTAAATATGAAGCAATTCTAAAACAATTATACTAAAAATTGCTATAGTAGCATCCAACTTAAAGGAAAGCGATGTGACCGTGAAAAAATCTTACGGCATTGAAAAAGTGGTTCTGCCGAAGAATTAAAGAATCTCAGATTCGGAACGCCCTTGACGATATCATGTCCGTCACGTCCCAACTATTCCCAACCCTCACAATCCCTAATGCGTCCAAATCCCTAATATCATCATACAGAGGACAGTCGCACAACACATGCTTCCAATCCTCTGTCTGATGCCCACAGTCACAAGCACTACTGTTAGCCAGGCCTCTTTTGTGCAGAAACTCGTTCAGAGAACCATGCCCCGTAAATATGAAACCTAGACTCAGGTTAAAACCAAAGTCAGGATTCCCATTGACGAAACAAACATCCCGCACAAAAGCATACGTGGCTCTACCCTTGTGGGACTGATCCCATCTGGCTTGCCATCTGGTTGTCACACACTCCCCCAAAACTGCCTTGCGTTCCGCCCTACTCAGATTTTCAATGGCCTGTACATCCCTCACCAGGTCTATACCAGCCACAAAGCATCCTCTCTTCACCCGGAAGTCTACTGCTCGACGCAGAACCTCCAAGTCAAGGGGGACTTCTCCCATCAAAACCTGCAGAGCATCCGTGGAAACCGTTCTACATACAGGCATGCAACCAAGCAAAATCACCCGCTGGCATGACCGTATCAAACGATATCCTGCAGAGGTCGTGACCGCCTCGTACCACACCGACGACCCATATGTTGCACAGGCAACAAATAAGCCGCGGTAAACTACACGAGCAGCACGTCCACAAAGCTCCCAATCCGTCCGTAGGATGCTCCTCACCATGCCAGGTCAGCCTCCTCTCTAACTCCCTAACATGAGGAATAAAAGTCATCCTCTCCCCTACAGTCACCCCTAAATACTTAACTTCCGTCACGTAACGTATTCTACTGTCAGCGAATCTGACAGTAGGCCGTCTGCTGGCAGAAAGGTAGCCTTTCAGCAACATTGCTACAGTCTTGTCTGCAGAGACTGCAACGCCCACTTGCTCACTCCAACTCGCGACCATACTCATCAAAGCTGAGGCCCGTTGCTCAATCTGAGCCCGGGATTGTCCCTCAACCATGATAAGCAGGTCGCCGGCGTAAGCACTGACACTGCATCCCTCTGCAAGCAGCCTCAGTAACGAATCCATCATGAAGTTCCATATATATGGCCCACAGATGGATCCCTGGGAACAACCGCGCACAACGTCCCTCCAGACCCTCCCACCCGCACCCACCACACAAGCTTTCCTGTCCGAAAAATAATTTTCCCATAGTCTAATCTCTCGACAGTCCACTTCCTTTAACTTATTTAGAACGGGACCCCATTCCAAATAGTCAAAGGCCCCTCTGAAGTCTACAAAAATCCCCAAGAACTTATAGTTTAAGGACGATTACTAATGTCACAGTTTGAGAAACATTTACAAGACTTATCGATTACTTGAATTGTCCATCAAACACATCGATGGCGACTGCCGCTCAAATAATGATAGGTGGTTGTTAGCGGTGTTGAACCTATGATCACGGGAACAACAGTCCTGTGTACTAACCATTGCGCCAGCGTCGGTCTGCTGTGAAATAGCTTAGAGAAATTTGAACCTTTGAAATTTTTGTGTAGAAAAATAATATTTCAAAACCTCCATACGAACTATAATCGAATTTGGATATTAAATAAAGAAAAATATGTTAAAAATTAAAAAAAGACTGACTCTAATAGCATAAAAGTAGCACTAAAATATATTTGCTACAGAAGTATGTTTAAATGATCGGATTTTGTTTAAAACTGCTGTATTTGGGTCTTTCCTATTGAGTAAAAATGAATGAAAACTGGATGCATTCAGTAATGGAATAAAAAAAATATTAATAAAAAAAAATCAACTTCACACATAATATCTTGTACTTGTTGATCAATATTTTGAGTCAAAATCGGATTTTAAATTCAAGTAAGGTTAGCATTTTAATAGACTATACTTCTGGTAACAATTTGAAATCCATATGTAATCGAATTATATATAAGATTTGATGAAATATATTCATCAGGAAAAACGCACATTTTATTACTTGAGATTTTTATTTGCTGTGCTAAATAAATCGGTTCTTTTCAACGTTTGATGGTCTAATGTTAAAGTTTATGATGGAATTGCAAAAAAACCAAAACAGTTTTTGACAAATTTAAACATTACGCTTATTCTTATAAGTAAAATCACTTAAAGTTCGTAATGTCCAAAAAAAAAAACCGTAAAAACTTTTAACCTATCGCACAGTGTTTTGACTAGTACAAGTTAGCGGGACAAAATTATTTTCACTTATTTCATTGTTTATGTATATTCCAGGCAAATTAAGCTATTTTAAGAAAAAAAAATACCGCGTTGTTTTTTTTTATGGGCGTGGCTAAAATGTTCCCTTTAAATTAGTCAGCTACGCAGACATATTTAAATATAACTCGGGAACGACTTGTCAGATTTTTATAAATAAAACATTAGTAAATGCGTAATAAAATTGTATTAAAGTCGATTGAATATTATTTCATTCCATATTTTACCGTTTTGGAGTTATTTAGAAATTAATGGAGAGAAAAAATTTTTTTTCTTGTGAAATTCAATTAAAATTTATAATGATAGTACCCACATATATTAATTTTCAAAATATTATTCCTTTTCAAATAAAGTCATACAATATCAATTACTTACAAGTATAAGTAAACTTCATAAGTACAAGATGCACGAGCAAAAGGAATATAACTGATATTACATAACTTATATACTAAGGCATGTATTAAAAGCAACTGCAATACGAAATAAAATAAGAAAAATAGCCACAATACAAAATATTTAGGCTTGCTAATCGGCATGAGATGAGTCGTCATCACTACTCTTCCATTCAGAGAGTAAATAATCCTCCTCATTTAATTCGTGATGATGACTTACTGATGGTGTTTCGGATGGTAATGAAGGTGGGGTAATCAACTGCAGAATTTCCGATGGCAAAGAAGTAAAGTTTCTTAGCGATAATTCTCTATACGAGTTGATAACAGGATCAGACGTAATTCAAAGCATTCTCAAAAGATCTGCATTCTTTATTTCTTGCCTCCTGGGCTTCTTCGAGAGTTGTCCAATGGGAAGAAGAAAGTTCTTCATAACTTCCGCACTGTGCACAAGAATTTTATGCACAGTAACAGGCATGGAATACCACGAATAAAGATCAATGTATAGTTTTCTAGTATCAGCACCAAAACTTTTCGACTTCTATATAATTTATATTACATCCCGATGACAAAGTTCTTAAAAATACATGAAATCTACGAATAAGGTTTACATCTAATCAATTCAGCTTTCGCAAAAAATCTACGTGCTGTGTTTCCATCGTTTGTATTACCATACCCAGGTTTTGATTTATCTATAGGTACAATGAGACCCATTCGATCTTTAAACACTGTGAGCGTTGCTTCACAATAGCTTTGTCGTTATGTCCCCTGACTTGCCACTTTTTGATTTCTAAACGATAGCTGATATGAAGCAAACATTTAAACGTCCGGATCCATGCATGTAAAGTAGATAAACCAAATGCAAGGCGTTCTTCGTTGCTGGGGAATTTCTTTGACTCTTCGTTCACAGTAGTTCGTTCGCTCGTTCGTTTTATAGTAGTAGTAGTAAAACACTTCTAATGATAAAGACAGCATAAAGCTAAAGCTTCGTCTGGTGTTAACTGCCGACTTTGATCAGAGCACTTATTCCTTTCTCTAGTTTCATTGGCGCTGACGTTATGAATCTGTTTCGCTACACTTCGATTCCCCCCTTTTCGAGTAGCTAGCTCAGCCGCTGTAACGAGTTCACTTGCACTTCACTCTCCGTCTTTTCGTTTTTATTGATGAGTTTTCAAATGATTTTCTGGGTCGCCCTACGGCGAGAGCCGCTGATGATGTTGAAGGACATATAGGTACATATATTCGGCTGGTTGACATATTATTTCGAGTCCGGATCCCTCTAACCAATCTTTATTTTTTTTTTTTGGAAACGTTTCTTTGTTACATTTTTCATTGAAATTTTTTGAATTTTGCTGAAAAGCTTGATGTTTTCATTTGGAGTTTTTTCAGAGAATCATCTGAAATGTCAGACATATTGAATTTTTCACTTATATAGTAAAAAATTTCACTATTTCGCTGTTTTGTCATGTTTTAACCATTCTTTAAAAAACTCAATTTTCGTTATAGTTACGACTCGCTCTGCAAAAAAATTAAATAATTTTGTTTTCGGGCCGTTTCAGGGTCTATAATAAATATGAATCTTTGCATGTATATTATACAGGGTGGGCCATATGAGTGTTGGCGATTTAATTCTTCAATTTCTCGGTAACGCGCGGCGCGGGGTGGCGGGGGGATATGTCGTTCGCTGCGCCGCTTCCTGGAAATTTAGTCGCCATGGAGCCGTATACGGGAGTGCAGCGTGCATTTTGTGTCCGAGCGTATTACGAAAACATAAAGTGATTACTGCACGACGTTTGTATCGGCATGAACACGGCTTACACGATTTAAATGAAGTTCCAAGCGCCAATGTGATACGAAAATGGATCGGAATGTTCGAAACAACCGGCTCAACAGTACCAATTACGGTTCGTGGTCGCCCAGTTTCTGCAAAATCAGCCGACATTGTGGAGCGTGTTCGTGTTTCAGTTCAGCGAAATCCGCAACAGTCAACACGTAAGAGGAGTCAGTCTTTGGATGTCAAAAGAATAACTTTACGACGAATTTTGAAACGTGATTTGCATTTGAAGGCTTATAAGATTCAGATAGTCCAAGAATTAAAACCCGATGATGCCAATAACCGACTTAACTTTGTCAATTTGATGCTAGAGCGGTTCAACAATTTCAACAACGTGATTTTTAGTGATGAGGCCAATTTTCACCTTAATGGCCATGTGAACAAGCAAAATTGTCTGGTCCGAGACTAATCTCCGACGCTTGCATGAACGTCCACTTCACAGCCCTAAGCTTGTCGTGTGGGCTGGGATAACGTCAACCGGTATTATTTTACCATACTTTTTTGAGTACAAAAGAGGGCATGCGATGACGGTTAGAGCGAACAATTATTGCAACATGCTAACAGACTTCTTGGTGCCAGCTTTGCAAGAACTTCAAGGCAATACCTCGAGGATGTGGTTTCAACAGGATGGGGCCACATGTCATACGGCTAGGGTATCCATAGAGCTGCAGAAAAATGTTTTTCCTGGAAAACTCATTTCGAAAAGAGGGGATATTGAATGGCCCCCACGTAGCCCCGATCTCTCTCCATGCGATTATTTTCTATGGGGCTACCTCAAATCGGTAGTCTACGAGAATAATCCGACCAATTTAGAGCAGTTGAAGAGGAACATTATTCAGGAAAGTAACAAAATACCGAGAACAACTTTTTAACGAGTTTTCCAAAATTTACGACTTCGGTTTCAAGAGTGTCAAGCAGCCAAGGGAAGCCATTTGGACAACATTATTTTTAAGTCTTAAAAATTCCCATGCTTCTACTTTTTAAAAATACAAATATATTTTTTTTATGTTTCGTAGTTTCTTTTTAATTAAATATTTAAACCGCCAACACCCTTATGGCCCACCCTGTAGGTATTATATACAGAAAAATCTAGCTGGATATATGTGGATAGAAAAAGTTGCTACTCTTTAAAGTTTACACTTAATGTAAAACTTGCTAGATTTATCTATGCTCTTACAAATTGATATTACTCTATAACTATACATGTTTTTTATTCAAAAAAATAAATCATAATAAGTACATACCTTCATCAGAATACTCCATCACAAAAACATTCGTTTCACTTTTCCATCAATTTTAAAATATGTTGTCACAAGTGTCCATAAAATGCAACTGATTTGTAAATGAAAATGACCCCACTTATAAAGCTAAATACTTTGCCCATAAACGTATTAATTTTTTAAATTCCTTGCCTGCGGGGTGTTGTTTACAAGTCGTGATCAGTTGGTTGTGAAAATTGTGTCATGAATTTTGTGTCGCTAGCATGTTCTAGCCGAATCACTGTGCATCGGGTCAAATGCTAGAATTAATTAGTTTCCATATTAAGAAAACACTTTATAACTGTTAAAGAGACATGGGTTTACAAGTTTGAAATGCAAACCAGTACACACACTTGGGAAAAATCTCTACAAAGTAGATTAAAAGTCAAGGTAGTGTTGTTGAATTGATAGTTGCAGCGTTGTGCAAGTGGAATTCTTACTTTTGAAAATGTTTTCATGATTGATAGGCATTTTTTTTGTCATAAATTGTATTGTTTCAGCAGTGATCTGATTTGAAGGCGTTACAATATGCGATTATAGTATCCGTGGCGGAAAAGCTATGCTAAATTACAATTAAAGTGCTCCTTAAGTAATCATTTCAGTCACAGTCATGTCATCTACATTTGACTTGCTTTATAATATTTGTGTTATCTCAACCACTAAAAATTTAACTTAAACCAATCATTATATTTGTGATGTCGAAGGTGGTGAACATCTGCCCAGTCTGCAACACATCTCGAAAAAAGATGAACAAGATCTTAATACCACCCTTACTTCTGTTTGCCCAAAGCAATAAACGTATTTAACATAACAATGAAAATAATTTCTAATTTTCCAGTCGCTTTCTTATGGATCATTAGTGATTTCTTATAAAACAATACAATGTTATGTTTTTTTCCATTTGAATTCACGTATTCGTATTATGAAGCACAACAATAAGTGAGCAATTACTGCTTGCGGGTATGAATCCTGTTGACTGTAGAAAACACAAGCCAGCACTCCTGTACTCGAACACATTTACACATCCAATTGTTTCTGTGCTGTTTCCCTTTCCGGTAACTCGCTCATCACAAATGTTAACACGATAGCAGCAGCGGAAATTTCAAGGCCTTGCATATAAAAGGTATGTGGCAATTTTTCTTTGGCAATGATCTACCCATAAAAGGCCTGCAGAAGACACGATTTTGGACCAATTTGTGTTCTTTTTGCAGTCTTGAGAGAAAGTTTTTTCAGTGCTACTGTTTTTGACTTTCTGTTTATTAATTAATTCTAATATGAGGGCGGTTCCGAAACTAGCCGAACTGATGTATAGATGGTGCCAGTGGTTTGAAAAAAATTATTTTAGTGAAAAGTGGAAACTTTATAAGACACATGTTTTAAGTTTCAAAGCATCACCTTGTTTAGTACTATTATTTTGGCCATCAAAAGTAAACGATCTCAATGATTTTGTAAACATGGAAAAAATTGGAAAAAATTGTGACTTAATATTTCCATTTGAAAGGTCTCAGCCCAACCATTATTAAAATCGAACTGGTCTGCTGTTTCGTTTAAAATTGCAATATATTGAGCGGCACAGTGTAAACGAGGCCCTACGAGCTGCCAAGATGGATATCGTAGTAGTCGACCAATTATGGTGTCCACGCCAAACACGGGTAAGAAACCCCACAAAATGGTATTGGATGATCGTCGGCTGATGATCGTCGTGCGTGACCTATCTGAAATAATAGGCATTTCAAAAAGTGCTATACATCGTATATTGGTCGAAGAATTGAAGATGAGAAAACTGTGTGCAATATGGGTGCCGCGCTTGCTTTTAATAGATTAAGAACAGTGTCGTGAATATGTTTCAGTTTTACCGCAATAAAGCCGAATTTTTACGGCGATTTATGACCATGGTTGAGACATGGATTCACCACTTCACACCTGAGGCAAAGGAACAGCCAAAGCAGTGGACTGGAATGGGAGAATCGCGTCCAAAGAAGGCAAATGCGGTTCCATCTGCAGACGAGGTCATGAGGTTTGTTTTTTTTTGGGGGGGTTGCGCATGTCGGTTACTTTTATTGATTATGTTTAGAGAGGAAAAACCATCACCGGCAAATATTATGCTAATTTTATGCAGCTTTTCGGTGATTAAATTATGGAAAAAGGCTGCATTTGGCGAGAAAGAATTTGTTGTTTCATCCAGACAATGCTCCAGTTCACATAGCCACTGTTGCCTTCGGACTATTTTCTATTTCCAAACTTGAAAAAATGGATCGGTGGTAAAAGATTTGCCAACAATGATGGTTATTTTAAAGAGTTTGACAGTTTTTACTATAAACGGGGTATAGAAGCTATTGAATATCGCTGGAAAAGTTGCATCGAGCTAAAGGAGATTTTGTTGAAAAACTAAGAAAGGTTTTCCCAACTTTTTTGTGTCTTCCTTGTTAATTCGACTAATTCTGGGACCCCCCTCGTACTTCAAGAGCATGACAGGAGCATGATAAAAAGAACCAGGGATAATACGACACGTTGTATCTCCGTTTCTTTGCGAGGTTCCGTACAAGGCCTTCTAAATTTAAGGATTAGAGAAGGTGCTAGAGACCTCAGAAAATCCATGGCGATATCGTGTCGCAACAACTTCCCTTCCTGTAAGAAGGTCTGATGAAGACCCACCAACTGAAAGGCAAGTTTATGGACGAAAACAAAAATTAATTCAATTTATAGCGTTACAAAAATTCCAAAAATAAAGAGTTAGTGGAAGGGAAGAAGGGCGAATGAACTGCGAGAATAGTAAAAAGCCTGTTATGTGATAGTAGAGACGATAAGGGAGAATATGAGATCAGGTGAAATCGTAACGTCCTTACAGTCGGTTAGAAAAGTGATTATTGAATCAAATTTTTCAAAAAAAAAAAAAAAAAATGGTTTAAAATTTCTTTAGGTGGGGTACAAAACATATTAAAAGTTAAATGAGTATGAGCAGAACTTCTATCAAAAGAAAAATAAAATTAGAAAAATGTCTTAAAGAAATTTTTTGATGCGTATTCAGAATTGGAGAATGAGGTAAAAAATTTAAAAAACAAAACGAAGCTCTAACAAAACCAAATGACAGAATTGACAATTCAAAAGGCAATGAGTATATTGAAACTTAAGGATATTTACTGAAAGAGGCAGATTTTTTAAAAATTTTGGTAATTTTTTGGTTGATCAGATAACAAAGGGTTTCAATTACGATGGATTTCAAAAATTGATTCCTTTAAATCTTTTCAAAACGTAAATAGTTTGCTTTTCAAAGCTGTGGAGACAGAAATAGGATCATTTAATAAGTATAAGGAATATAACGAGAGGGCCATGAGGGTGTTGGCGGTTTAAATATTCAATTAAAAAAAACTACGAAACATAAAAAAATATATTTGTATTTTTAAAAAGTAGAAGCATGGGAATTTTTAAGACTTAAAAATAATGTTGTCCAAATGGTTTTCCTCGGCTGCTTGACACACTTGGAACAGAAGTCGCAAATTTTGGAAAACTCGTTGAAAAGTTGTTCTCGGTATTTTGTTACTTTCCTGAATAATGTTCCTCTTCAACTGCTCTAAATTGGTCGGATTATTCTCGTAGACTACCGATTTGAGGTAGCCCCATAGAATATAATCGCATGGAGAGAGATCGGTGCTACGTGGGGGCCATTCAATATCCCCCTTTTTCGAAATGAGTTTTCCAGGAAAAACATTTTTCAGCAGCTCTATGGATACCCTAGCCGTATGACATGTGGCCCCATCCTGTTGAAACCACATCCTCGAGGTATTGCTTTGAAGTTCTTGCAAAGCTGGCACCAAAAAGTCTGCTAGCATGTTGCAATAATTGTTCGCTCTAACCGTCGTGAACTGAAACACGAACACGCTTCACAATGTCGGCTGATCTTGCAGAAACTGGGCGACCACGAACCGTAATTGGTACTGTTGAGCCGGTTGTTTCGAACATTCTGATCCATTTTCGTATCACATTGGCGCTTGGAACTTCACTTAAATCGTGTAAACCGTGTTCATACCGATACAAACGTCGTGCAGTAATCACTGGTTTATTGTTTTCGTAATACGCTCGGACACAAAATGCACGCTGCACTCCCGTGTACGGCTCCATGGCGACTAAATTTCCAGGAAGCGGCGCAGCGAACAACATATCCTCCCGACACCCCGCGCCGCGCTTTACCGAGAAATTGAATATTTAAACCGCCAACACCCTTATGGCCCACCCTGTATAAGGCTATCCATCTAGTAGTTTCCAAACCGTCGGTCTAGTAAGGCTGACAGCTGTTAGGTACCTGTCATCTGAAGGGTTATTTATTTAGTGAAAAGTTTTCTATTTACGAATATGGATCGTTTAACAACCGAAGAAAGCGTAAAAATAGTTAAAACTTACTACGAAGGTGGTGACTCAAACGTGGGCTTTCAATCGAACAAAGCTTTCTTCAGCGATGTAGCTCATTTCTCACTCGGAGGTTGCATCACTAAGCAAAATTATCGCATATGGGTCCCAGCGAACCCAAAAGTGATTGTGGAAAAGCCACTGCATCCGGAAAGAAGAGATTGGTGCGCATTATGATCTGGAGTGGTCATTGGGCCGTATTTTTTTGAAAACTATCTCAACTGGATCCACTGCTTCAACAAATCCAGAGGCGGTCATTTGAATGACATTGTATTTCATACATAATGGCGAGGTCCAAGCATTATAATTAAATAAAAGTTTAATTGAAATGTGTGTTCTATTTAACTTTGCGTGAAAGCGAAAAATGGATAAATAAGTTATAAAAAGAAAGTGTTTAATAAAAAAAGAAGTGTTTAAAATCTGTGGGAAAATGACAAAGAAAATACCAACAATTAATTAAAAAAAATCGTTCTTAAAGAATATCATTTATTATATCATTTTCATTAACTACAATTTTCATTTACATATAAAAAGAAATATAAATTTTATTTTTATTTCTGGCATTTTAATTGACACAAATAATAATAATAATAATCTGTCATAAAAACTTTTTAACGAAATCTTCCATATGCCTTTTTTTAAAGGCCTTTTACAACAACTTCAACTAAAAGGCCTTTTAACAAGTATTTCTTTTAAGGCATTCTATAAGGCTTGCATTTTTGGGAGTGCATAATGATTTCACCAGCCAGAACCTGGTGTAAGGCTTGAACTTCGAAGACCTTCTATTTAAGCACTTCTATAAGACTTGGTTTCTGGGGAGTGTGTAACACTCCTCAGGCCTTTTCCAAGGCCTTCTTATGGGAAGAGAGAATGGAAGGCCTTACCTCCCAATCTCACGTAATGAGAAATGTAAAGGAGTAGGTAATGTGAATGGGAGGCCTTCTGCATTCTAAAAAGGCCTGATATAGGGCCTTCCAGCTCATGATTTCCGCTGCTGGGGTGGTTGAGAGCTACTTCTACACTGTACAATCTCATGTTAAGAAACATATGTGCATTCGTACATGAATGTGTGTTTATGTATATAAGATTGTGCGTACAGTTATGTTGCAAATCTTGAGGATGTGTGTGTGTGCGTGTGTGTGCTTAAATAAACTTATTGATGATTTTATTGTCTTTTTTGTTCAACAAAAAGAAATTTATGTTTTAAAACATATGACTATTTTTTGATAATACATTTAGTCTTATTGTGGAAATATTTACATTTGTCGTAACAATCTTGGCAGTGGGGAATCTATAATTTTTTTTTCCAAAATGTCTAGGATTTGGAGAAGTTTTACTCATTTTGGTGTGAACCGCATTAGAGTTATTAAATTGAAATTAACATAAAACGTACTATGAATTCTGACAAAATTTTCAGAAATCACGACTATTGTTATTGGCTTGCACAACATAACACATTCGCTTCCGTTTTCTGCCCATCCATATTAAGGTCAGACGTCCGCTCGAATTGCAATTAATTTCTGTTGTTACGATATTAGTAAAGTAGCGCCACTCATGGCATTAACGTTCTATAAAAAAGTCGTTGAAATAAGTGGGGTGAGGAGAAAGCCACACCTAATTAAGGCGTGGCTCCTACCATAGGTGATCTACAAGTGGCTTCGAGACGAAAGTCAATCCGAAAAAGAAATGAAGAACTGAGGCACAGGGTTTTGTTAAAAAATAATAAATAAAAATTTGTCTTTTCTCAAAATGACAAAATTTTCAAAATTTTAAAGAATGGTGAAAAAAAATAAGGAAGTTCCTAATAAAAAATATATGAAAATGTCGTCCATATCGGAGGATCAAAACGGGGGGCTCAACAGCGATAACCACCACCTCAAGTAAATATCAAGCTCATTTCTTGAAGCCAATTGCGTTAGATGACGGCTAAAGGTTTCCAAGTTGGAAAACCATTTTTGTGCTCTGAATCGGGACCTTGAGTGAACCATAAACTGATGCTAGGAGTCAGTTCCACAAATAAGGAACACATATTTGTCTATATCGCAAAAACGTTCATTGTAAAAATTAAGAAATCTATGAAATTTACTAAATCTATATAAAAAATGCGTCTATCTTTGTGAGATCTTTCTTAATGGACAATTTTGGTAGTGTGAACCTCTCTTTAAGCCTCTTAATAAACATTTTCTTTTTCAACAAAAATTTATCATATGCATTTTTCTTATGTGATAATTTTCTTGGGTCAGACTTTTGCCATGGCGAAATTTTCTTGGGTCGAACATTTACCATGGCGAAATTTTATTGAGTTGACATTTTCTGTTAAAACATGACAAACTGAAGTGACCTCTCTAAACAAAAGTATTCTTTAGGAAACTTATCTATACCTTGTAAGGAAGTTTTTCAAGCAGCAAATAATTTTTACAAATCTTCTGTTATAAAAAACAAAAACAGATTCTTTTGTAGCCCATGAAGGAAATATAGGAGACCTTCTCACTTGCAAGCTTACTGCACGCATTTTACTTTTTGGCTTAGTCAATCGCGTCATACAACCATACAAACTGACAATTCGAACGTTAGTTTACAATGCAGCAACTAGATGTGTCTACAAGTTGACTATTCGAAGTTTTCTTTAGACGCCAACCAAAAAAAAAAACTCCAAATTACAAAAATGTCCCGTGCGGTTAAGTCACGAACCTTTAAATATCACAATAATTAATATAAAAATATATATTTCTTGAATGTTTGTAAGACTTGGGAATATATATTTTGTAACTATGTGGCAGGTATATGCACTTATGGCACATAAGAAAGGGTATATTTTTCATTGAAACATCAAGAAGTCATTGATTCCCATAGAAGCCATTGAGCCAGCCCGTGGCCATAGATTCCATCCAGTGATCGTTAACTCACAAACCTCATTTAACGTACATTAATCCTTCAAGAGGTTATAGATCTCTCCGTTGAATTTTTTCTGACGTTATTTCCTTTTCCATTGGTAATTTACTGCTTCTAGGTGTCATTAACCCCAGTGGTGAATGACTATTATAGTCCATTGGCCACTTCATTGGTTACTGATCCCTCCTGAGGTAGTTTCCCTTAAAACGGTTGTTTAGTCCTCCCGCCTTACACTATTAGATCCTTCAGAGAACGTTAATCTCCCCAAATGTTATTGAATTTTCTTGAGGATCTTGACATCTTCTGAAATCATTGATAAATTCAGAACAGACCTCAACCTCAACATGGGTCATTGACTTCAATAGGCGCTACTGACCTCAACAGGAGCCATTGACCTCAACAGAGGCCATTGACCTCAACAGAGGCCATTGAC